>CM060939.1:862826285-863299102 GCA_030765085.1 Allium cepa | reverse complement strand
ATAGATATAAAAACAAGAACTAAAAGTTTAAAATGTAAATATACACAAGGAAGTAAAGAGAAATACATACACATGTGAGATGTAGTAGAGTAAGAAAATCAACAAAATCTAGAGCTTGAGATTGTTTTTAACAAGTGGCATCAAGTATATTTGATAAAATAAAATAATAGAATTAAAAAAAATTACAAGAACTCTTCATTTTCCCATGCTCAATCATATTAGATTTCAACCAAATCTGAAAACAAGTAACATCAAAGATTTAGTTTTTCAAAACTACAACACTCAACAGAAAAAAAAATAAGGGCAAAGATCAGGAAAAAAAAAGAGAAAAGAGACATAGCAACCTGAAGCAACTAATTCAACTCAAAAACCAAGATCAAGCTTTCGACAAGATCAAATGCAGTTTCAGTTTTTTTTTCAAAATTAATCATCTCTCAGGTAAATTTTGAACTCATAGTTTGATAATTATGATCTTGAGATCAAGTTTTAAACAAATTCAACAATTTGCAGATTTACAAAATTACAGAACTGCAGTTTTGACAGTGAGCAAGGATCTCTGGAATGAATTAAGTTAAGTAAAATTCTTTTAAAAGTTTGAATTTAATGTTGATTGATTAATAACAAAGCAAGGATCTAAGTAATAGTATCAATCTAAGTTGCAGGAACAAGTCAAGTTCAAGGCAAAGGATTGATATCTGTTTTTAAATGCAGGAGAGCTTCCCTGTGTATAACAGAAAAGAGAAAAAAATCAGACAGTGAGTAAAAAATTTAAATTTTTGTGTTTGATGAATTAAATAAACAAATGCAAGAGTAAATAAGCAAAGATTCTTAATTTCAAATATACAGGCTCAAAAATTTACTCCCTGTTTCCTACTTCCTCTTTGTCTCTGCCTTCATTAACAGGTGAGCAAATCTCCTTCCTGAACTTGTTTATTTTTGTTTGTGAGTAACTTCTTTTCTTAAAATTAAAACTTAAGTATATCTGATGCTTGTTTTATGACTGAAATGTATGTGCTTGTGTTGTATACCTGATAGTATGTTGAATGGAGTGTTTATGAGTAACACTTTCTGGTTTAAAAACTTAAATATTAAATTTTAGCATGATTTATGACTTGTGTAGATCTGGTTGTATGTTGATTTGTATATTGAGGGTAACCTCATAAAATTTTAAAGTTTAAGAAATTATGAAGTGCATGCTTGTTCTAGTAATAAAAACTGTATTTAGTATAGTTTCTGTTTTGTGATATTTACAGTATTTTCTAAGTTCCAGGATCCAAGTTTTAAAAGAAACTTAAGTGATTTTAAAATTTATCTTTGATAATATAAGAGATTTGGTCAATGCATGTTTAATATATCATCAATGATAAACTTAAGATTTTGTTTAAGATGAAAAGAAGGAAAAAAAAAATATACCTGTAGTTACTGGAAATAAAGTTTTAACAAAGGAAGTTAAAACCTGTCAAAATCCAGTTGATTGATAATTTCAGGTGTTTGAATCAAAGTTAAAACTAAATTGTGATTATTTAAAATCAAATTGCAAATTTTAGTGATGAATTTTTGGTGCATTACTGTTTTATCTGGAAAAAGGGGAATGCTAAACCTAGTTTTATTTGGCACTGCTTTGATTGATCGGGAGGAAACCACAAGTGACCGAGTGTCTTGATTTTTGGGTCAATGGTAGTTGGAGCATTGGTGCAGGTGTGGTCGGAGTAGTTGTCGATAAGGTGGTCGGAGGAGGAGGAAATGAGGGTTTACAGGTTTGGGTGGAAGTGCCTGTTGCTGACAGATTTTGAATTGGGGAAACTCGAATCTGATTTCGAGTGTGTTGAGGGATTGTGATGATCGCGAGGTGATGTAAGGGAGGTCGGCGACTTGTTCATGGCCTGGGCGGTGGCCGGAGGTGGCTACAGTCATCGTGCATATGCACGGGGAAGAAGGAGTATCAGGGAGGAAGTGGGTTTTGCAGTAGTTTTGTACTCGAGATTATACTCGAGTGAAATCAAATTTTGCTCGAAGTAGCCGTTGGTTTTACCCGAAGCAAAAACATGATGTCTCGGGTCAACCTGTAGAATTACAGGGTACACAGTAGAACTGTGTATGTTTTAAAAATTTGGATTTTAAACCTTTAAATTCTGGGTATAAATTTTAAAATCTGTAGATTTAGGTTTTAAATAGGGTTTAGGTTTAAGAAATAAAATTCAAGTTGTATTTTTGATTTGAATTCAAATTTGTATTTTGATTTGAATTCAAATGCCAGGTTTGGAAACCCTGTTTTCTGTTTTAAAAAAATCTGGGTTTAAAAACTTTTAAAACCTACAGTTTTGGTTAAAGTAAGGATTAAGCATAAATTCAAATGCAAGATTGAATTTCAGATTCAAATTTAAAATCCCAGTATTGAAAATAAAAATCAAAGTTTCAAATTTTATCTTAATTTACTATTTCATTTGGTAAATAAGTTTAAAAACTTAAATATTAAATTTTTAAATGTGAGTAGTATTTACAGATTAATTTTTAAATCTGGAATTCAAAGTTTAAGAATGAGCTTCAGTTCAAAATTTAAAAAGAAGATTTGAATTTGAAGTTGAAACTAAGAATGGATTGAATTTCCAAAATCTTTGAAATGAATTTAACTTCAAAATTTTTATGATTTCATTTTGAAGTCAAACCTTTGTTTTGACTTGTAAATTTAAATAAGTTTTAAATTTATTTAAAAACTTTGATAAGTTTAAAAATTATTTTATTTTAAAACTTGAATTTAAATTGAAATTTAAGGATAAGTTCAAAAGTACCTTGTTTTGAATAATGTTGTTTTAAACATAACTAAGTTATGTTTTATTTTGAAATTTAAATTTAGATTTATGTTTTAGAATTAATTAACATGGTAATTAAGATTTGTTAATTAATTTAATTAATTAATTGAATTTGGAATTAATAATTGATTAATGATTAATCATTTTGGAATTAAGATCATTAATTAAATTTTAATTAATGATAAATGAATATTAATTATGTAATTAAGTTTTAAATTAAGGTTAATTAACTTTATAATTAACTTTAATAAATAAATGATTAAAGATAATTTAATTGGTAATTAATTTAAGTTAATTACCTTATAAAATAATTAAAGAATGGTTAATGAAGGTCATTAACCAGGATTATTTAACAATAATTAATTTGGTTAATTTTATTTATTAATTATATTAATTAATTTAATAATAATCAATTACAAGTGGATTGAGTAATTACTTGATAAAGTAATTAAGAAATTAATTACTTAATGTAATTAATTTAATTGAATGAGATTGTTTAATAAAGTTTAATTAATTTTAAACATTTGGGTTTTATAAATAACTACTTTATGTAATTAATGATTTGGAAATTACATAGTTAAGTAATTGTTTAATATTTACAGATTGTAATTAAGTGGAGATGTTTAAGTGGGAGGTAATTTGGATTAATTATTTAGTAATTAATCAAATAATTAATTTAAGAAATTAAATTAAGGATAATTAATTTGGGTCAATATAGTAATTAAGTTGTTAATTACTTTGAATAATTAATCTAAGAAATAATTTAGATCATTTATTATTTAATTAGTGATGTAATTAAGGATGATTAATTAGGATTAATTAATCAATAATAGGTAATAAATTAAATGTAATTAATTTAGAAGTAATTAAAGAAGCAATTAAGGGAAGTTAATTACTAATGAAAGTGATTATGTGAGGAATAGATTTAAAACCACATAGATTTATTCATCTTAATTGTAGATGTTTGATTGCCAATGCTTCATGATGGATTGATATGTTTTGTGATGCTATGTAATGCTTTGTGCTGGGCTATTTTATTCGTGACGTATATATTGTTATATGTATATGCAACCCCTTGACCCGTAGAACGACATTTAAATTTCGATGCGACAGGGAGTCGGATTCCAGTTGGTTATCCGAATCCCACATCGAATTGTAATGATTGAATCTGTGCTGATTGATGATGTGACACGCTTATTGGGTAAAACCCCTGGACCACACTTATACACACACAAATATGGATTGCACGTGGAAATGAATTAAGTCACGGATTTTGAAATTGTTTTAAAATTGAATTTTTAAATCCAAAATAGTTTTTGTTTAAACTAGAATTGAAGCTTTTGAAAATGGTTATTTTTAAATAACTTGATTGAGTTTTGAAATTTAAATAATTGGATTTAAATTTGAATTCAATAATTGAAATTGAATTCTATGACTCGGAAACTATTGTCTAAAAGGTTATTCAACTTACAAATGGGTTATATGGGTTTTAAACCATTTTTCAAGGTGATGTTTTGAAATTTAAATTCAACTCAAGATTTCAACTTGTATAAATTAGATTTGCTTTCTCATAAGAAATGGACTTTCAAGTTGTGTTAAAAGAATTTTCAAGTCTAAAAGGAAAATTGTTTTCCAAGTTTTAGATAAATCTTTGGAAATGTGTTTTGAAAGCTATAAATCTTTAATTTAAAGATTTATCGAGTTAATCCATTTGGAATGGAAGTTGTTTTGAATCTATGAATAGATCTTTGTGAAACTAGGTGAAACTTTGTGAAATAAATCTTTTTGTTTAAAGATTTAAAAATGGTAATTTGTTTAACCATTTGAAAGAAAAGTTTTGGATTTTTATAAGTTGTGACTTAGCTAAAATCCCATATCCATATGTTTTAAAATATGGCGCTCACTATTCGGTTTTGCCGGGAGAGGACCTTGTGTCATATAGCCCATTCCGAATAGTGATACGACGTTATGGATAGCATTTGAAGACCGGTGGTGAAGACCGGGTATTTGTGAGAACGATAGGATAACCTATCGATTGACTCTGCACTGAGTTGCTCCGGTATAGAGTTCTCCTTAGTGATGGGAAGTCCGATCGGGATTGTGGATACCCGGATTTGCAAGGGCTTCTTCGGAAGTGCCTTCGGTTCTGTTCGAACCCGGAACAGACTTGTATGGTTGTATGTCCGACATTACACTTTGAGATGTTATCTGATCTCTATCAAATACATTTCTGCTTGGTGGCGGAGAATTTATTCTCTTAGCTTAACACCCTTCTCTGAGACGTACGAGCTCAGAGGTTATGTAGTTGATATTTATCAGTGATATTCCCAATTTGGTAATGTGGCGTGCTGAGTGCTGCTGTGTGATGATCATTGGTTGATCATTTGTGATATGATCATTCGTTTGATCATTTATCTTTGTGATCATTGCTTTGGTCATCTGTTGACCCAAAGCATGGCTTTGTTGCACAAAGCGTAGCTTTGTGGACGAGACTGCATCAGGACCTCACACCCCGGAAATGGTCGAAACAGGAAGATGCGGCAAGGTTATGAGGGTCGCGCCCTTTAGGGTATGTCATTCCCTTCTGGTAAAGGGTGGTATCATGGTATGGAGCCCAGATATTTACTCATGTGGTTGCTCCAATCTCATTTACTGTGTGGTTGTTGCTTAGAGGTACCTCGGATAAAGGTCCCAAAGGACCGGGGGATGGCACGCTCGTGTAGTAGTTACCTAGTTACAGAGGTAACCCGGCCTTGTGTTGGCAGAGATCTAACCGTAACGTTAGTTCTCGGGACGTCCCACCAGAGGCGATCCCATAGACAGTAGGAAGTTCCTTAGCCTGACCATTTGTTGGAAATCCATTCATCCAATACGTGCCTTGTACGGTTTTAGTTGTATTACCTGCCATTCACTTATGGTGGTCACCACTGTTTGGATGGTAGCTATAGCAGGCATAGTTCGGAATGTCTATGCTCGCTAGGATTTATATTCTACTTTCGAAATTGTTTTCCACACTTTGCACTTATAGTAATAATATTAAAGAAAACTTTCTCGTATTAAGCATATTTGACTATCATAAGGAGAAATCTCCTCCAATTCTGCGTTTGCATTGTGTGTGTGGCGGGAGGCCTTATGGTAGTTTCATTTTCTAAAAAGCATTGCGGATTTCAAATTTAAATTATCTTGTTAGTTTTAAAGACCAAATGCTTTTGTTTGCTCATACCAGTCCCATGACTGACCTGGAGTTTATTGTTCCTTTCCTAAACTCTGGGTGCCCACTATTTTCCCACACGGGCAGTCTAGAGTTGGGGTTTTCAGATAATCAATAGTAGGTGTAGATTCGATAGCTTTCAGCTTTAGGATTTGGCAATCGCATTTGGATCGAGTTGCTTCTCTTCATCTTGATTTGGGAGTTCGAGCCATTTCTGGATTAGTGCTTTGGAGATGGAGATTACTGATACTGGAGTTCTTTCTTGAAGACCATATTGGAGCTTTGTTCCGCTGCTAGTGTTATCTTTTCTTTCCGCTGCTATTATCTTGTATCATATCTCTGATGTATGTTGATATCTATTGTATCATTCTGTTGTATCAGATATTGTATCAAATGTTGTATATTGATATATGCTATTCTTTTTCTTCCGCTGTGTTGTACTTAATGTGTTATAAGCTCCAACGAACCAGGTTCGACGTTTGGATCTGCGGCATTTGAATACGAGTGTCGTATTCAGTGCCGATTTTCGAAGGTCGAGTCAGGGTCGTTACAAGTGGTATCAGAGCTGATGGTTAAAACCTTAGCTCAGGAGTATAACACGTTAAGTAACTCATTAGAGATAGGGTGAAGTAAACCCTAGAATGAGTATATCCCTAAGATATCCGTCGAATGCCTCAGTAAATTCTCTTACTATCCACTGATAGTAAGTATGAGTGCGAGAAGTGAACGAGATAAGGGACAGGGAAATACCAGTACAAGAGGTCAATAACCTGCAATAGCGGAAAACAACTTTTCTCTATCAATCTCCTTTGATTCGATTTCGAATTCTTTTTGATTGCTTCGTAGCTGCTCCAGAAAGAAGTTTCGGTGTGATGGTGGCCTTACGAATCGTTGTAGGAAATCCTTAATTCGTATCTTCATCGATTTCTTATCAGCTTTTCGTTCTAAACTCTAATAAATTTGAAATTGAAATTGAAAATTTTAAATAAGTTAGAGATTTTAAATTAAGTTAATTGGATAACTAATATGAAGCTAAATTTGAATTGTATTAATAAAACAATATCGGTTAAAAACCAAATTGAAATTCTATTGTAATTTCTTGTGTATATCAAAGCCCGAAGAGGAACAAATTGGTATATACTTTGGAGTATTCCGACCCGAATTTGGAATCCATATCCATTGTTTGAGAAATTGTAAAAGATTGAATTTATCTATCTATCTATTCTTTGGGATCCGATATATTCTACGAACGATTAGTTATCCCTTCGAACTAATCAATGCCCTCGTATATTCGTAGACCGATGGACCGAATATCTTGTGTAATAATTGTATGAGTTTATTCTCATATTGTTGATATTCTGATTTGGTAAACCGAATGCAGAATAAATATTTCGATATGAAT
The DNA here is from genome assembly GCA_030765085.1 of Allium cepa. Taxonomy (NCBI): domain Eukaryota; kingdom Viridiplantae; phylum Streptophyta; class Magnoliopsida; order Asparagales; family Amaryllidaceae; genus Allium; species Allium cepa. The sequence continues at coordinate 863,291,679 of CM060939.1, read as the reverse complement.
TGATCAATTATTTCTTTATCTATCATCTTTTCTTCTTCGTCTCTCTTGCAAATTTCGAGGACGAAATTCTTTTAAGGGGGGAAATCTGTAACATTCCTGAATTTTGAACAAGTTTAATTTGACAATTTATTTAATTTTGAAAAATATAATTGTGGATTTAATTATGAATTTATTAGAAAATTTCTATTTTTGAGTTATAAATAGATTTGAATTGGGAATTTAAGATTAAAAATATAAATTGTGATTTAATTTTCAAAATTAATAAAGAGGTATTTTTTTTTTTCATATAAATATATTTTAAGATAGAATATTCAAAATGAAATAAAATAACACCCTAAAATTTTCAATATAAATTTATAATATATTTTAAACTTGGAAATGCAATTTGAAAATAAATTGAAAGGTCTCAAACAAATAAAATCAGTGATAAACTATATATGGGAAAATTCCAATTTTATTACCTTTCTTATTAATAAATCACTTATTAATAAAATGAGTTTTTAAAAAATCATTCCTTTCTTCAAATTGATGTAAGTTGAAAATAATAAACAAAATAGATATAAAAACAAGAACTAAAAGTTTAAAATGTAAATATACACAAGGAAGTAAAGAGAAATACATACACATGTGAGATGTAGTAGAGTAAGAAAATCAACAAAATCTAGAGCTTGAGATTGTTTTTAACAAGTGGCATCAAGTATATTTGATAAAATAAAATAATAGAATTAAAAAAAATTACAAGAACTCTTCATTTTCCCATGCTCAATCATATTAGATTTCAACCAAATCTGAAAACAAGTAACATCAAAGATTTAGTTTTTCAAAACTACAACACTCAACAGAAAAAAAAATAAGGGCAAAGATCAGGAAAAAAAAAGAGAAAAGAGACATAGCAACCTGAAGCAACTAATTCAACTCAAAAACCAAGATCAAGCTTTCGACAAGATCAAATGCAGTTTCAGTTTTTTTTTCAAAATTAATCATCTCTCAGGTAAATTTTGAACTCATAGTTTGATAATTATGATCTTGAGATCAAGTTTTAAACAAATTCAACAATTTGCAGATTTACAAAATTACAGAACTGCAGTTTTGACAGTGAGCAAGGATCTCTGGAATGAATTAAGTTAAGTAAAATTCTTTTAAAAGTTTGAATTTAATGTTGATTGATTAATAACAAAGCAAGGATCTAAGTAATAGTATCAATCTAAGTTGCAGGAACAAGTCAAGTTCAAGGCAAAGGATTGATATCTGTTTTTAAATGCAGGAGAGCTTCCCTGTGTATAACAGAAAAGAGAAAAAAATCAGACAGTGAGTAAAAAATTTAAATTTTTGTGTTTGATGAATTAAATAAACAAATGCAAGAGTAAATAAGCAAAGATTCTTAATTTCAAATATACAGGCTCAAAAATTTACTCCCTGTTTCCTACTTCCTCTTTGTCTCTGCCTTCATTAACAGGTGAGCAAATCTCCTTCCTGAACTTGTTTATTTTTGTTTGTGAGTAACTTCTTTTCTTAAAATTAAAACTTAAGTATATCTGATGCTTGTTTTATGACTGAAATGTATGTGCTTGTGTTGTATACCTGATAGTATGTTGAATGGAGTGTTTATGAGTAACACTTTCTGGTTTAAAAACTTAAATATTAAATTTTAGCATGATTTATGACTTGTGTAGATCTGGTTGTATGTTGATTTGTATATTGAGGGTAACCTCATAAAATTTTAAAGTTTAAGAAATTATGAAGTGCATGCTTGTTCTAGTAATAAAAACTGTATTTAGTATAGTTTCTGTTTTGTGATATTTACAGTATTTTCTAAGTTCCAGGATCCAAGTTTTAAAAGAAACTTAAGTGATTTTAAAATTTATCTTTGATAATATAAGAGATTTGGTCAATGCATGTTTAATATATCATCAATGATAAACTTAAGATTTTGTTTAAGATGAAAAGAAGGAAAAAAAAAATATACCTGTAGTTACTGGAAATAAAGTTTTAACAAAGGAAGTTAAAACCTGTCAAAATCCAGTTGATTGATAATTTCAGGTGTTTGAATCAAAGTTAAAACTAAATTGTGATTATTTAAAATCAAATTGCAAATTTTAGTGATGAATTTTTGGTGCATTACTGTTTTATCTGGAAAAAGGGGAATGCTAAACCTAGTTTTATTTGGCACTGCTTTGATTGATCGGGAGGAAACCACAAGTGACCGAGTGTCTTGATTTTTGGGTCAATGGTAGTTGGAGCATTGGTGCAGGTGTGGTCGGAGTAGTTGTCGATAAGGTGGTCGGAGGAGGAGGAAATGAGGGTTTACAGGTTTGGGTGGAAGTGCCTGTTGCTGACAGATTTTGAATTGGGGAAACTCGAATCTGATTTCGAGTGTGTTGAGGGATTGTGATGATCGCGAGGTGATGTAAGGGAGGTCGGCGACTTGTTCATGGCCTGGGCGGTGGCCGGAGGTGGCTACAGTCATCGTGCATATGCACGGGGAAGAAGGAGTATCAGGGAGGAAGTGGGTTTTGCAGTAGTTTTGTACTCGAGATTATACTCGAGTGAAATCAAATTTTGCTCGAAGTAGCCGTTGGTTTTACCCGAAGCAAAAACATGATGTCTCGGGTCAACCTGTAGAATTACAGGGTACACAGTAGAACTGTGTATGTTTTAAAAATTTGGATTTTAAACCTTTAAATTCTGGGTATAAATTTTAAAATCTGTAGATTTAGGTTTTAAATAGGGTTTAGGTTTAAGAAATAAAATTCAAGTTGTATTTTTGATTTGAATTCAAATTTGTATTTTGATTTGAATTCAAATGCCAGGTTTGGAAACCCTGTTTTCTGTTTTAAAAAAATCTGGGTTTAAAAACTTTTAAAACCTACAGTTTTGGTTAAAGTAAGGATTAAGCATAAATTCAAATGCAAGATTGAATTTCAGATTCAAATTTAAAATCCCAGTATTGAAAATAAAAATCAAAGTTTCAAATTTTATCTTAATTTACTATTTCATTTGGTAAATAAGTTTAAAAACTTAAATATTAAATTTTTAAATGTGAGTAGTATTTACAGATTAATTTTTAAATCTGGAATTCAAAGTTTAAGAATGAGCTTCAGTTCAAAATTTAAAAAGAAGATTTGAATTTGAAGTTGAAACTAAGAATGGATTGAATTTCCAAAATCTTTGAAATGAATTTAACTTCAAAATTTTTATGATTTCATTTTGAAGTCAAACCTTTGTTTTGACTTGTAAATTTAAATAAGTTTTAAATTTATTTAAAAACTTTGATAAGTTTAAAAATTATTTTATTTTAAAACTTGAATTTAAATTGAAATTTAAGGATAAGTTCAAAAGTACCTTGTTTTGAATAATGTTGTTTTAAACATAACTAAGTTATGTTTTATTTTGAAATTTAAATTTAGATTTATGTTTTAGAATTAATTAACATGGTAATTAAGATTTGTTAATTAATTTAATTAATTAATTGAATTTGGAATTAATAATTGATTAATGATTAATCATTTTGGAATTAAGATCATTAATTAAATTTTAATTAATGATAAATGAATATTAATTATGTAATTAAGTTTTAAATTAAGGTTAATTAACTTTATAATTAACTTTAATAAATAAATGATTAAAGATAATTTAATTGGTAATTAATTTAAGTTAATTACCTTATAAAATAATTAAAGAATGGTTAATGAAGGTCATTAACCAGGATTATTTAACAATAATTAATTTGGTTAATTTTATTTATTAATTATATTAATTAATTTAATAATAATCAATTACAAGTGGATTGAGTAATTACTTGATAAAGTAATTAAGAAATTAATTACTTAATGTAATTAATTTAATTGAATGAGATTGTTTAATAAAGTTTAATTAATTTTAAACATTTGGGTTTTATAAATAACTACTTTATGTAATTAATGATTTGGAAATTACATAGTTAAGTAATTGTTTAATATTTACAGATTGTAATTAAGTGGAGATGTTTAAGTGGGAGGTAATTTGGATTAATTATTTAGTAATTAATCAAATAATTAATTTAAGAAATTAAATTAAGGATAATTAATTTGGGTCAATATAGTAATTAAGTTGTTAATTACTTTGAATAATTAATCTAAGAAATAATTTAGATCATTTATTATTTAATTAGTGATGTAATTAAGGATGATTAATTAGGATTAATTAATCAATAATAGGTAATAAATTAAATGTAATTAATTTAGAAGTAATTAAAGAAGCAATTAAGGGAAGTTAATTACTAATGAAAGTGATTATGTGAGGAATAGATTTAAAACCACATAGATTTATTCATCTTAATTGTAGATGTTTGATTGCCAATGCTTCATGATGGATTGATATGTTTTGTGATGCTATGTAATGCTTTGTGCTGGGCTATTTTATTCGTGACGTATATATTGTTATATGTATATGCAACCCCTTGACCCGTAGAACGACATTTAAATTTCGATGCGACAGGGAGTCGGATTCCAGTTGGTTATCCGAATCCCACATCGAATTGTAATGATTGAATCTGTGCTGATTGATGATGTGACACGCTTATTGGGTAAAACCCCTGGACCACACTTATACACACACAAATATGGATTGCACGTGGAAATGAATTAAGTCACGGATTTTGAAATTGTTTTAAAATTGAATTTTTAAATCCAAAATAGTTTTTGTTTAAACTAGAATTGAAGCTTTTGAAAATGGTTATTTTTAAATAACTTGATTGAGTTTTGAAATTTAAATAATTGGATTTAAATTTGAATTCAATAATTGAAATTGAATTCTATGACTCGGAAACTATTGTCTAAAAGGTTATTCAACTTACAAATGGGTTATATGGGTTTTAAACCATTTTTCAAGGTGATGTTTTGAAATTTAAATTCAACTCAAGATTTCAACTTGTATAAATTAGATTTGCTTTCTCATAAGAAATGGACTTTCAAGTTGTGTTAAAAGAATTTTCAAGTCTAAAAGGAAAATTGTTTTCCAAGTTTTAGATAAATCTTTGGAAATGTGTTTTGAAAGCTATAAATCTTTAATTTAAAGATTTATCGAGTTAATCCATTTGGAATGGAAGTTGTTTTGAATCTATGAATAGATCTTTGTGAAACTAGGTGAAACTTTGTGAAATAAATCTTTTTGTTTAAAGATTTAAAAATGGTAATTTGTTTAACCATTTGAAAGAAAAGTTTTGGATTTTTATAAGTTGTGACTTAGCTAAAATCCCATATCCATATGTTTTAAAATATGGCGCTCACTATTCGGTTTTGCCGGGAGAGGACCTTGTGTCATATAGCCCATTCCGAATAGTGATACGACGTTATGGATAGCATTTGAAGACCGGTGGTGAAGACCGGGTATTTGTGAGAACGATAGGATAACCTATCGATTGACTCTGCACTGAGTTGCTCCGGTATAGAGTTCTCCTTAGTGATGGGAAGTCCGATCGGGATTGTGGATACCCGGATTTGCAAGGGCTTCTTCGGAAGTGCCTTCGGTTCTGTTCGAACCCGGAACAGACTTGTATGGTTGTATGTCCGACATTACACTTTGAGATGTTATCTGATCTCTATCAAATACATTTCTGCTTGGTGGCGGAGAATTTATTCTCTTAGCTTAACACCCTTCTCTGAGACGTACGAGCTCAGAGGTTATGTAGTTGATATTTATCAGTGATATTCCCAATTTGGTAATGTGGCGTGCTGAGTGCTGCTGTGTGATGATCATTGGTTGATCATTTGTGATATGATCATTCGTTTGATCATTTATCTTTGTGATCATTGCTTTGGTCATCTGTTGACCCAAAGCATGGCTTTGTTGCACAAAGCGTAGCTTTGTGGACGAGACTGCATCAGGACCTCACACCCCGGAAATGGTCGAAACAGGAAGATGCGGCAAGGTTATGAGGGTCGCGCCCTTTAGGGTATGTCATTCCCTTCTGGTAAAGGGTGGTATCATGGTATGGAGCCCAGATATTTACTCATGTGGTTGCTCCAATCTCATTTACTGTGTGGTTGTTGCTTAGAGGTACCTCGGATAAAGGTCCCAAAGGACCGGGGGATGGCACGCTCGTGTAGTAGTTACCTAGTTACAGAGGTAACCCGGCCTTGTGTTGGCAGAGATCTAACCGTAACGTTAGTTCTCGGGACGTCCCACCAGAGGCGATCCCATAGACAGTAGGAAGTTCCTTAGCCTGACCATTTGTTGGAAATCCATTCATCCAATACGTGCCTTGTACGGTTTTAGTTGTATTACCTGCCATTCACTTATGGTGGTCACCACTGTTTGGATGGTAGCTATAGCAGGCATAGTTCGGAATGTCTATGCTCGCTAGGATTTATATTCTACTTTCGAAATTGTTTTCCACACTTTGCACTTATAGTAATAATATTAAAGAAAACTTTCTCGTATTAAGCATATTTGACTATCATAAGGAGAAATCTCCTCCAATTCTGCGTTTGCATTGTGTGTGTGGCGGGAGGCCTTATGGTAGTTTCATTTTCTAAAAAGCATTGCGGATTTCAAATTTAAATTATCTTGTTAGTTTTAAAGACCAAATGCTTTTGTTTGCTCATACCAGTCCCATGACTGACCTGGAGTTTATTGTTCCTTTCCTAAACTCTGGGTGCCCACTATTTTCCCACACGGGCAGTCTAGAGTTGGGGTTTTCAGATAATCAATAGTAGGTGTAGATTCGATAGCTTTCAGCTTTAGGATTTGGCAATCGCATTTGGATCGAGTTGCTTCTCTTCATCTTGATTTGGGAGTTCGAGCCATTTCTGGATTAGTGCTTTGGAGATGGAGATTACTGATACTGGAGTTCTTTCTTGAAGACCATATTGGAGCTTTGTTCCGCTGCTAGTGTTATCTTTTCTTTCCGCTGCTATTATCTTGTATCATATCTCTGATGTATGTTGATATCTATTGTATCATTCTGTTGTATCAGATATTGTATCAAATGTTGTATATTGATATATGCTATTCTTTTTCTTCCGTTGTGTTGTACTTAATGTGTTATAAGCTCCAACGAACCAGGTTCGACGTTTGGATCTGCGGCATTTGAATACGAGTGTCGTATTCAGTGCCGATTTTCGAAGGTCGAGTCAGGGTCGTTATAATATTTAAGAACAACCCATCATCATTATTGTATGAAAATAATATTTTTTTTATCAATTTAAAATAATTTTAAAAAAATTGAAGATTATCATATTAAATTTGGTTTGAAATCCCGGAATATCACATTCCTCCCCCCTTTGAATCTTTTCGTCCTCGAAAAGGAACGAAACCAGAATTTTTATTGTAATATTATTTATTAGAAAAGTTATTCTTTAGTTATTTTTAAAACCCTTTAAAATCTATTTAATATTACAAAAATAATTTTTATAAAAATACTTTTATAACTCGATGTTTCAACAAGTCCATCCTTGTTGTCACAGAAATTCGGTCATACGTTGATCAGGCGTAAGACTGAAAATCTATAAATACTTAGAAGACTCATTTTCAACATCCAGTGAAAATACTTGGGAAAATAATTTTATAGAAAACAGTTTTTGAAAACAGAGGAAATATCTTTAGTGAGAATGCTTTGGAAATCATCACCCCCATCCATGGTCGCAGTTACATTCCAGGGTTACGTTGCCATCGCAGCAAAAGTCCATGTAACTGCAGGCTCTCCACGGCCTCTCGATTACGCCATGGATCCCACAACAGATCGCAGTTACATTCCAGGGTTACGTTGTCATCGCAGCAAAAGTCCATGTAACTGCAGGCTCTCCACGGCCTCTGATTTTCGCTGACGAAATGAAACTTCTCCACTCCTACATAGGTCATAGTCTACGGATATAAAATCAAACGCAGACTGTTAGGTCTCAACGGCACACACGACTTTCTCTATGGTATACTCTACTCATAATCCCTAGGAACTAGTTTTTGTCCGGACTCCTCACAGTATCAACTTTAGAACCCCCCTTGGGGTTCAAGGTAGCACCACCCGGTGGTACTCCTGAGAAGTTCATTTCAAGGGAGCGCCTTTTTCCCCAGAGCCATCATCAAAACATTTTATACTATACACATATAGTATCTTCAAACCATACATTTAGTATGATCTCGTACAAAGCTCCTTTACACAAAATCGATTATTTCAAAACCCATAATTCTCAAACTAGGCTTTCCAAATTCTCATATTGATTTTACCCAAAAATCAAAAGCCTTTCCAAAACCAAAGGTTCCCTAAACCTTTTTCCAAAATCCTCATATGATCCTTTATATATATATTCAGATATATATAATCTTTAAAACTTTGGATCATTTTCAAATTTGTATAAAATTCCCTTTTATACTTCAAAACACCTTCAAAATACTTTTCTCCTGGCAATAGATTCAATAAGGGAAGATTTATCTTATATATAACAAAGATATATAACTTCATTTATTCCAAATCAAATATTTAAATTTGATTACTCTATAAAGTCATTAACCATATTATTTACTTCCAGAAAGTAAATTTCTATCATAGAAATATCAAATTTCCATTTTACTTCATCATATACTTCACAAAATACAACTTTCATTTCAAAAACCATTTCACATTTCTAATCCACAAATTCCCAGTATCAATTTTATTCAAATCCGTACAATGCACACATATCATCCGTACGCTATATCAATCTGATCGCTCAGTCGATCACACAATTTCATTTCCGAACTAGTATCGTCCACCCGACTTCCTAGTGCGGACTCAGATCTGGTTTCTTGACCAGAAACCGTCATTCTTCTTGCATGGTCATAACTATGATAGAGAATGTGCATAACCAATTAACAATCCATATCCAGGTTCGCCGTCAGAAATCGAGTGGAAAATCCCAACTCGGATCGACACACTTATCTCGAAATTCTGTGCTCGAATCTGGAGCAAATCATTATGCGAATAGAATAACATACGTACACCCTATGTATTTATCCTTATTGGTTATTAGCCAAATCAATCCTTTCTATTCACATTCACTTTAATTTTCATTCACTTATTCACAATTGCTTCAATCCATTTGGATTATCACCTCTATTCTTATCTCGATTGGGTAGTTAACCATAACAGTTTGAACTCCGACCATTTTATTTAGAAAATAGCTTGAAATTTTTTAAAATAAATAAGTAGTTGAAAAATAATTATTAGTTTGTAAAATGGATATTAAATTGTTAAGTAATTGTAAAATAGTTGAAAAAGAAATAGTCAAATAGTTATAGAAATTTTAAATAATTGCAAAATAGTTGTAAAATAGAAATTAGTTATAAAGGAGTTGAAAAAAATATAAATTAGTTTATAAAATAATAGAAAAATTGTTAAATAGTTCCAAAGATAATTGTAAAATAATTATAAGATAATTTGGATTTTAAAAAGAAAAGTTGTATAGTAAATAGTTTGAAAAAAAATAGATTTGTACTAAAACAATTTATTTTGAAAATAGTCCAGAGTCAAACTGTTCAATTCGCAATCTCCATTTCCCATCAATTCAATTTAAATTCCACCTCCATTTAAATTGACTTAACTCCAATTTAAATCACTTCAATTTCCATTGAAATTGATTCAATCCCAAATCAAGTTGAATTAACCTCAGTTTCTTTCCAAATTTAACTTTATTCAACCTTGATCTCAAATTCTACTAATTCAAATAAATTTCAATTGAACTAGTTCCAATTTCAATTCATTTCAACTCTAATTTTGAATTAATCCCAATTTCAAACTCCATTTCCAAATCAAGTTGAATTTATTCTTGATTTCCTCCAAATTCAATTCAAATCCCATTTGAGTTTAAACTTATTCAACTTCAATTTTACTTCAAATTAATTCAATTCAAATTTCCCATTTGAATTTTATGGTTATCCATCTTCAATCACAATTCCAATTAATTCAAATCAAATTCAATTTGAACTAATTCTATTCAAATCTCAACTTAAAACCATCTCGAATTATACAAATTCGAGTTAATTTTTTTTAAAGGTTGATTTAATCCTTAATCAAATTATCCTTTACTTTCAAATTAACAGCTTAAATTTTTGAACCATTTAGTGCTGAGTCCAAATTTCAAAATTCCATTTTAAATTACCTTTACTTAACTTATTTCAAAGTTCAAATAAGAGTTTAAAACTTTTTAAATGGTTTAATCTTTAGAATCCAATTTATTACCCAATCTAAACTTCAAAACCGATTCTTAACAAATTTTCAGCAAGCTCATTTCTAACATTTAAATCTTCAAGTTCACAACAATTTCTCTTTCATAAGTTCCTATTTTATTTCAATAGTGGATGTATATTACCTCAATCCATTTCTTAGTTTCATAGGTTATTAATTACAATAGGATTGATATTAAGATAAACACTCAAATTATTTAAAACATCCATCCATAGCATCTAATTCCAATTTCCAGATCTCAAACCCATTTTGAGATCACACAAATTTCCTAATTCAAATCAACCATTCAACTTCCCAAGTTAAATCTTAATTTCATCTTGAAAATTTCAAATCAGGTTGATCATTCAAAATTTATTACTTAATCCATTCAAATTTACAAAATTTGAATTCCCATTCAAATTTTAAACTTCAGATTAATATCCTTCCACTTAAATTTAAAACCTACTTCACTTTGGGTTTCACATCACATTCCAAGGAAAATATCAAACCATCTTTGATATTATGTATACCCTTTATACATATTATTTCTTTTACACACCTGGTTACTTGTAAATTTTAAACCACCTTTGGCTTCAAATTCAAACAAATTCCTTTAAAATTTCAAACAACCCTTGTTTGAAATAGGCCCCTTTCATTCAAATATATTAAATAACATCTCTTATTTTAAAATAGGATCATATTCAAAATAGTTTGAATAATATTATTTCTTTTAATATTTTGAAACTAATTCAAATGTTTAAATTTAGAATTCAGAATTTCACAATTTGAAATCCACTTTAATTTACATCCTTTCAAATGTACAAGTTACTCTCTTTAAATGGTTACTTCCTTAAAACATTTTATTGTTTATTGGAAAACAACCATTCCATTATTAAACAAAACTATTCTATTTCTTAGGTTCGAAGCCAATTCAAATTCATCTTAATTTGAAATTCTTCCCAACTTCAAGATTTAATTTCAGTTTGAATTCATTTTCAAACTTATCTTTATTTAATTTCAGTTTGGTTGTATTTCTAATACCACTTCACATTCACCCATTCATTAATTACATTATCCCTAATTAATTTCTTAAATTAATTACTCGAGAACCACTTGCATTGATCAATTATCCCTTAATTAATCACACTCATTTATTAAAAAGCCTTGATTCTTTTCCCAAATTACTCAATCTTTAATTAATCAATCCTTTAATTAATCAATCCTTAAATTAAGTAATTATCATTTAAGTAATAAATCTCTAATTACTTACATTAATTTAGTCCCTAATTTCCAATTAATTAATCTCCAATCAATAACTTTATAAACCCCAATTACAAATTAATTTAATCCTTAATCAATGATTAAAATTCAAAACAAATTAATTACATTATTTACTTAAAATTATCTCATATTTAAACATTCCCAATTGGTTTAAAACTAATTATCTTTTTATTTATTTTATTTTTTTAAATTGAATTTAAACGAATACAAAATCATCTCAAAGTTTAATTATCAAGGTATAAAATACTTAAAAATTAAATAGTTTAACATTTATCATAAGCAATTTTAAATAAATTTTATATTTAAAAAAAAAATTAAAACAAGTTTAAAAAATTTAAAAACAAAACTTGCAATGGGTTCGACCCACCCAACTTGAAACAACTCCAGCCCAATCCTTTCTTCTTCCCCTTTTTTGTCCTTTTTTTCCAGCTATGTTAAAACTTGAATCACACATAATCTGGAAAAACAATTCCCTTGAACCCAGGCACGAGTAACAACCAACATCACCCCGTGCCTCAACTCGAGCAAAACCCAAATCTACTCGATCTTCGCTCGGAGTCTTCCCATCACTATTCCTCACTGACACAAACACTGTTACGTGCGCATGCACATCGCGCCAACGCCGCCGCCACCACCAGCGACACCTCGCGCAAGTCTCTCCTCGCCCACTGACACGTCTCCGAACTTCGACCACCACTTGTGCGAGCTAAATCAAAAACAAGGTAATTTGAACCCTATCACCTGAACAGTAGTTAGCCTGAAAACCCTTCAAACCCACGATGCCGACCATCGTTTGCCACGAAATTCCGGTCATGACACCGTAAAGCCTCCACGCTGCTATGCCCTACATATTACGCAACTCGATCCACTACAAGATCCAGTTAACCCATTATTCGAACGCATCCATATCCCTGAGCTTAAACCCTACTACCTCCAAATTCCATCTCCACAACTATTGATCTCCACTTCCATAATTTTCACAGATTAACCCATCACCGTTGCAACTCCAATCCAAAGCTCAATCCCTAAAATCGACCCAGTCACCAGTAATTGCCCAAAAACTACTTTCAGATCAACACCGAAATACTCCACCATTACCCAACTAAAACTGGAATGTTTAGTTCTAAAAATCAAGTCTTCCATTAGGAATTCAGATTATATAGTTAAGTTTACAAATTAAGGCCATTGAATTTTTACATAAATTGATGGTCTACTGTATTTTATTTTTCCAGCAAATGTTTTATTTTTAAAAACTTAAAAATATCTTCATATTTTAGTTTAAACTTAAACAAACATATTTTGTATAAGAATCATAGTTCAACAGTGAATATATCAAAAGGAAATGAATTTTCTTTCTCCAATCTATACCCTGCACTCATTTTTTTTCCAAACAGAGTTACATTTTGATATTCATTCACACGCAAGCAGATTTAAAATAAATATACTCAGTTCATCAACATGCACACAAATTTATCGTCAAGCTTCTAGCTATATAACCAATTTCTTTTGTTAAAACAAGTTAGTGTTTACTCACCTGCAAATTCCTAGAACAGAGAACTTCAGATTTTGATAACAGCATTTGGACCTTAAAAATTGAGTTGTTGGAGAAAATGTTTTCTTTGATTTTAAATCTTGCATGCTTGCTTCTGAAATTTGAAAACTGAGTGGTTGTAGTTTGATTATCAAACTGAAATGCTTGCTTTCCCAAAACAAAATTAAAGTTGCTCATTTATCTCAGGTTTTGATTAACATATTTTGGATCTGAAAAATGAATTCAGGGTGTTGAATTTAAAGTTTTGGTTTGGAGGAGTGAATTATAGATTTTGTAAAAAGGGTTTGAGTTTTGTTTGAGAAATTTACAGGCTGAAATTTCATTTTCTCTTAGCTTTTGAAAAGGAAAGGATAGAAAAAGAAATTGGAAGGAAGAAACAATGGTTATATGGATGAATTTGTAATTTAGAAAATTTAAAAATAATATGACACTTGCTTACAAAATTCCACACTTGTCATATACCTTGTTAATTAATTAACACATGTTTAAACAAACTTCCAAAGTTTTACACTTGTCCTACAAATATTTATTATTATATTTTTATTAAATATTAATAAAGGCTTTTATACTCACTTAATTATTTCATAAATGCTTACCTATGTTTATACATGAATTACTTAAAGAAAATGTTATAAAATCAACTATATAAAATTAAAAGCTTATTCATAAAATTTAATTCCAAATATCTTATTTGTAATCAGTAATTCTATTTAAAAAAATTTATTCATCTATATTTAAGAGCAACCCATTATCATTATTGTTTGAAAATAACAATTTTTTTATCAATTTAAAATAATTTAAAAAAAATGAAGATTATCATATTAAATTTGGTTTGAAATCCTGGAATATCACATGTGTAGTAAACTACTACAGTAGCCTTTCCACTTTGAAACTCGAAAATGAATATCGATGATGTGTGCACTCAATACCGAAATTATTTTCCAACGACAGAGAGGGTAGTACATGGCTAATTTTATTTCCAATTTTTTAAGCCTTCCTTTCAAATTATATTGAAATATTTATATCAGAAATTACTTCCAAATAATACTACTATTATATTCCAAAATATTTTGAAATAATTTTAAAAATCCTGAAACTTAAGTTCTAAAATTTCCAATTTATATTCATTTTATTAGTAAATTTTATTTCTCAATAATTATTTACTAAATTTCACTACCTAATAACCACATATATAACAACCAACTATATCATTTATAAAATTGTTATTTTATATACAAAAATATATAATAGGCAAAATTATCTCATTTACCTATATTTTAAAACAAATATTGTGTCGGTTTATCTTATTAAGTGTTTACAAATCCCTATCGATTTCATAGCGTCCTATGCACCAACCAAAATCAATAAATACAAAAATGAACAAATTAACACAATATAAAAATCTTTTATAACACTAATAAATACACTCTCTCATATATACACTCGGCGACTCATTCTAGGGTATTACTACCCTAATTATAAAGAGTCAGACCCTACAAAGCTAAGGTTATCGCCAAACCAAAGCTATGATAACAACTGTAACGGCCTGCCTTTTTGGACATTTAAGCAAATACACATGCCAAATTAAAACCATTCAAAAGGGCAGATTGTTATGGGGTAAATAAGGAAACAGAGAAAGAAAAAAACAAAACAGAATCTCGCAGCGGAATGACAAAATGTAATAATCAAATAACAGTTCATGAAGCTGTTTACAAAACATTTGATTACACTTATACAACACCGAATTAGATTTACACATATCAGAGATAATAAATAATGCAGCAGAATAGTATGAATGAAGTGGAATAATATAATAAATAATACTGGTACAAATCTTCGTCTTCATCCTCCAGAAAATAAGGTCTTCAAATCCTGAAATGCTCAGGCTGACCCGAACGAATTGAAAAGACAAAACACCCGAGTCATAACTAAAAGATCTTTTGTAAGTTAAACCAACGGAAAATAAAGATGAGTGGAACAGTGTAAGAGATGTTTACGGGGTTTAACATCTCTTATCCAATGTCTAACGTGGATGCAGTAACTTAAGAGATGTTCGGGAGCACCATCCATAAAGGATCCATTAAAATATCTACTATGTAGTACAATACGTTATTATAGTAGCGCCTACAGTAAAGTAAAGTATTAAAATAGCGTTAAGACGTTACCCATATCCCTCTTAACACATTTTTATAATGTCTTAGTCCATACAGATACTTTAAACTCCACTCGTAAGTGGGCTATTAGGGAGCACTCCATAGGTACGACATAAAACAAACTCGTAGAAAGCGCTCTAGGGCATGTGAACACGACACTCGAGGCAATGCTAGGGTAGATATACCATTTGCGTATCTGGAATGGTGATAACGCATAGCAGCTACTACCACCCACCTCAGGCACACTCCCAAATCAAAATCAAAGGGTGGCGACCAAATCAATCACAAAGTCATAGTATAGTATCGAAGGAATGTATCCAATAGGAGGAATGACCTCACTTGGCCTGGCTTGGCTCCTGATTTTAGTCACATCTAAACTGACTCATGGGAGCTAGGGTCATGTCGTACCTCATACAGAAATCGTTCTCCAAACCATCCTACTTCATTTCTGGAATCTCCACCACATACATAGTTGTTAGAGTGGTTTTCAGTGTTGGCAAAGAGTATGACATTATCCGATCCCAGTCTCTTTAACCACCAATCACTTATTACACACAGGATGGTTCGTTTACGTTTCAAAAGACAATTTACAATTTATATTAAACTATCGTATTCAATTTCAAATCATATATCTTTCCAAATTATTTCCACTTCAAACCATATTTACTTAATTATAACTTTTAAATCCCAACTTTGGTTATAAGATCATTTAACCATATTCTCCTTCAAATCAATAAATTGAATATAAACACTTCTACTTTACGTAATTTGGAAATTTTAGAAAATAGTTTAAATAATTATAAATAGTTAAAACAGTCATAAATAGTTAGCATACTCTAAAATAGTTTAGTTATAGGTTAAAGATACTATTAAATTGACTTAAGATTGTTAAATAATTTAAACTAGATTAAATATAATTAAAATAGATTAAATATGTGACGCCCCACCTCTATACCCACGCTAGCCAAGAACATTACAGTGAATGCTGTCAACTAGCACGGAGAATAAGGCTGTTGAGGAGCGACCATCTGTATAATTGCTTTGTGCGAGTACCGATATACCGATAAAAATATAACTTTTCATCTCAAGAGGAAATCCGACATACCGACACAGACTCAAAACTACTACACAGTGGCTATAAAGGTCTTCGGATACAAATATAGAAATAAACATAACACAAATCAGTCACAGACAATTCATATCACAAAGGCGGAAATAGATATGAATATTACACATGAAAGTGTATATCAGAGTACTGGTCAAAAGATCCACGATAATACAAAAGAATAGCAACACGTGCTATACAAAGGAATACAACTATGAGTCTATATCTCAAGTATATACAACAAAATAAACTACTAATCTAAGTAGTTTGCCAAAAGTCAGAGTAATGATCCTGGATGAGAAGTCAAGCAGAAGCACCTGTAACATCTCGATCTGACCCGAGTATTATTTCATAAGAAAATAATAAACGGATCAGTCTAGCTATAAATATCAGATGAAGTGATATATATAATAAGAGATATGACATAAACATATAATAATCACAATGCCAAGCTGTGATAAATAAGTAATTGAAAATCAACAAGAGATTAATCAATATCACAATAATCTACTCAAGATAAAAAGGAATGTCATACTCCTAATTTCATTCACCAAGCCACAATAAATGACATATATCAATGCCCATCGTAAAAGTTGGTGAAACATAAATTCCAGAAATCAACACACAAAATCCAGAAATCACAAGAATAGGTGAAGAATAAAATTTCCAGAATCAATACACGAAATCCAGAAATCATAAAAAGAAAAAAGGTATGTGTGAGTCGAAATCACACAAATGGTGTCTAGGCTAACCGAAAAGGTATGTGTGAGTCGAAATCACACAAATGGTGTCTAGCCTAACCTTGCAAACAAAAAGGTATGTGTGAGTCGAAATCACACAAATGGTGTCTAGGCTAACCGAAAAGGCATGTGTGAGTCGAAATCACACAAATGGTGTCTAGCCTAACCTTGCAAAAAAAAGGGTATGTGTGAGTCGAAATCACACAAATGGTGTCTAGGCTAAGCGAAAAGGTATGTGTGAGTCGAAATCACACAAATGGTGTCTAGCCTAACCTTGCAAACAAAAAGGTATGTGTGAGTCGAAATCACACAAATGGTGTCTAGGCTAACCGAAAAGGTATGTGTGAGTCGAAATCACACAAATGGTGTCTAGCCTAACCTCGCAAACAAAGAGACATCGCACATTGCTAGTCTAAATCACAAAGATGATCGTCATGATCAACGGGAAGTGTTAATTACACTAAGCTAGTAAATATAAAAGTTTAGCTTCATGACCCATAACCACTTACTTAACTTAAACATTTACGAACAAACTGTAAATCTCCACTAGAAAATTGTCACAAGAGATTCAATCGAACAAGTCTAAGAATTAACAGACGAAGTAAACGCAAGCGTTTCATACCACTTGTTTTACTAAGCCGTTTAATTGGATTTCTCATACGAGTGAGGTAAAGGTTTGTATATACTAATAGATTGGAAAACGGTTTAAGAAAACGAACTTTGTAATAAAATAGTGTTGAAATCATTTGAAGAAAGAGTTTTGATATTTACTACTAGTATAGAAAACCTTTATATTTTTAAAGTGACAAATCACAAAGAAAATTGTAAGAACAACCAATTACTAAATTCACATTCGAAGACGTGAATAAAATCCAAAGAAATCGATACCAAATCCATAGAAATGGATATTTCCAAAAAGATCCATAAAAAGAAGTCGTCAAAGTCGACAATAAGTGATAACGATTAATAGGATCGCTAAAATTGATAAACAATGGAAATTCACACAAAACAGCCTGAATAGGAAAAAATAAACATTTCCAGACGTCTGATTTGGAATCCAGACGTCTGGATTTGTTCTCTGGAAATAACCCAGAGAACACTCAGACGTCTGAAACCTCAAGTCAGACGTCTGAGACCTATCCAGACGTCTGGTTTGATGGTTCAGACGTCTGAAAATAGTCTCTGGCTTTTTTTTTATAATATGCGTGCATACATTTTTCTCCAGGTTGCAAAATCAGACGTCTGGCATTGGTCTCCAGACGTGTGAAAACCTGGTAAGGGCAATAATTTGCCTAGGCCAAAGTGGCCAAAACGTATCGGGAGCGATCGGACGAGCAACGACGACTAAGGATTTATGCCTAGCGACAACCCGGTCTTATAGGCTCTCCGAAACACCTCTTAAAGCATGATCAAACATCAAAGTTATGATTTTTAGAGAATTGGCTTCAAACACCAAAAATGGAGATATTCACAAAACCAATCCAAATCAAAAGCAATTTCACATGAATAAATGTTAGGGATTCATACCTAACAACAAAGATAGATATAGACATAGATGTGAGATAAAAATCTCACCTTTGAACTAAATTTATGAAGATGAAGCTTGAAAGCAAAGGAAGATCAACCACACTTCAATCTCAACACTAGAAGCTTGAATCTAAGCTTAAAAGAAGAACATTTCCTAAGTTAGGTTTAGGAAGTTTCTGAAATTGGAAGGAGAATGAGTTGGAGAAGATGAAGAGAAGCTTACCAATGGGTTCTTCTATTAGTTTGGAGCTAGAGTTGATTTGCAAGAGAAAACTAAGGCTTGGAGTTTCCTAATTCTTTTTCTCTTCCACCATTGTTGAAAGCTTGAAGAGTTAGGAATTAGAAATGAAGTAATGAAGAGTTGGAGTGGGTTGGGACTGAGTTAGTAAGTGGGTTCAGCCCAAACCAAAACCCTAAGCAAAAAGTAGCAAAATTCAACTTTCTCCAAACATATCGAAGCTTATACTCAAAAAGGTCGCAAACGGCATTTTCAACTCAATGGGGGTGGTCTCGAGTCCCAATTCGACTGTTTGCAAAAAGTAGCTTTTCGGACTAAAATCCAACTAATGATAAAATATTTAAATAAAATATTTAAATATAAAATCGATAAATATGCGGGTTGTTACGGACTCCCTTCCTTAAAGAAATTGCGTCCTCGCAATATTTAAGAAGAGAACATAAAGTAACAACCATAAAAGCATATTCACCACAAAAGAAAATTGAAATAAGAAGTTCACCATAAAGTGCACGAAATAGTTAGCAAGAACGGGATCGCTCAATGAATTCTCAAGATTCCCAAGAGTAATCCCTAGGTTTTGAGAACCATTGAACTCTCACAAGAAGAACATCTTTATTTCGAAGTCATTTGACCTCCGAAACAATAATGCGAATGGAATGTTGCTCATAAATCAAATCTGGTGAAACTTCAATTTCCACAATATCATCGGGCACAAGAATAAAAATCGGAATCCCTAAGGCATTTCCGAAGATAAAAGACGTGGAGAACGTCAAGAATAGCAGAAAATTGAGCCAGTGCAATGGCGTAGTACAGAAACGGTACGTCCAATGAACCGATAAACCGGAGCAACGATGTAGTATAATGGTACATCCATTGATCCAGATAAGACGGAACATCGATGTAGTATAATAATAGTACATCCGATGAACCGACCACCATAAAAGAACACCGGACACTAGTCCATAAAAGGAATGAGATAAAACTCAATAAAACGAAGTACATCAAAACGTTCGATGAACTTGATAAAGAGATAATTCCCTTCAGACATCATCAAAGAATCAACACTTGTTGCCTACGACAAAACGTGTTGGCAACATGATTTCCCCTTCGGGAATAGAAAGAATATCAAGATCATAAGATGCCAGGAACTCGAGTCAACGAGCTTGACGCAGATTAAGTTCCTTATGAGAAATAAATATTCCTAAGATTTATGATTGAGGTAGAGAACAAATTTCTCCCCCAAAGATGATGATGTCAAATTCCAAAAGTAAAACAATAGCCGCGAGCACTAGATCATGAGTGACATATCTAGTCTCGATAAGCTATAATGATTTAGAAGCACAAGTGATAGCACGTTCTCCTTTGCAAGAGAATGACATCTAAACCAGTATGACTAGTATCGGTACAAATAACAAAGTCTTGGTTCCCCTTCAGGAATCACAAGAATAAGAGTATCAAAAGAAAATTCTTTCAAATAATTTTCTTTCCCGAAAAGCTAAAGCTTTCAAAAATCAAAATTATTTCGATGTAAAAAGATTTCTAGAAGAATTTACATTTTACAAGTCAATATATCGTGTCTGATTGTCTCATCAAAGCGTTTAGGAAATTCCTATCGATAACGTTGATCAAGCGCATCGACCAAAATTCTTAAAGCACTCAACGGGCAATACAATCACAAAATCATCTTTTATAGGATAAATAAATCTCTTAAAAAGTTTTAAGAATATTCTTTGTTCGTTTCAAGAACAAAATCCAGTTTTACTTATAAATAAATCTTATGAAAAAGATTTGCAAAATTTTAAATTACTATTTTCATCCAAAATCAATAAATACAAGAATGGTCGCATCGAAATATTCATAGAATATTCGATTTATAAAATGGATGAAATAAGCTGGACAAATTGAATGACATAATAATTCATTCATAGGAATCATAACGAGTGCGGAGTGCGTAAGTGGAATGCTAACTCACGCAACTCGTAACCAAAAGAAAACCGGTGGCAAGGTCAAACTGAAAAGACCTTAGCACCACACAAAAGATTACTTAGGTGATAATCCTAAGACAAGCTCAAGAAAATACCGGAAAATTTCTCTAACTACATGAATGAGAGAAATAACACTTTCCTTATAAATGGGCTTAAGGAATAAAATGATGCCATCAAATTGGAATCAAAATCATAAAGGAAAAATAGAAATCTGCTTAACAGATTGAAAATGTCGAAGATGAATAGTCCACACGGGACAAAGGATATGGCCTCATAATAATTAAGCCAATGCTTACAAAAGTAAATTCCGAAGCCTAAATAAAAATCGTCTCGGACAGAAAAATCACATAGAATAATTTCGACATAAATAAAGACAAATTGAGTGTTGCGGATCTACCATCCGGATTCACAATCCTCAAAGAAGTCATCAAGCCCAAAATATTCAAAGAAAAAGAATCGACAAGTTCTTTTGATATAAAAATAATGAGATAAAACCCGTATCAACAAGAACTCAAATAAGAAGATCACGAAATAAAACAATGCCATCAAGATTGAGTGAAAAATACCTTGACCACGAGAAGAGTTGCTAGGGACTTGCAGCTTTCCTTCTCTCTTGGTTTGACGCTGGGGACACGAAGGTATATAATGATCCGCACTTTTGCAATAGCGGCAAGAAATAGGCCTTGGACACCTATTTATATAGTGGTTCCTAGAGCCACAATTGTAGCATTCTCCGTGATTAGGGATAGGAGTATTTGCTACAAAAGTAGTTTGCTTCACTCTCTTGTTAGGATTAGGACTTCCGAACCTAATAAATGGATGCCTCTTCTTGGTGTTGTTGGAGTTCGGTTTGGCACTCCCAACCTCGACATCAGTTTCTCTATCGGCCTCTTCAAGGCGAAGAGCGATATCTATAAGCTGATCAAATGAAACCTCAAGTTTCAGGAGTAATGGCTTCTTAAGATTCTTATTCAAGCCATAGACAAACCTCTGATTTTTCTTCATCGGGGTATTAATATACTCAATCCCGTATTTAGAAAGAGATTCGAAAGATGCGACATAATCTGTCACAGAAGATTCACCTTGAACAAGGTCGATAAAACGCCGGGCCAAAGTTACCTTTTCAGCCTCCGGCACAAATTTCAATTCGAATCTTTCCCGGAATTGCTCCCAAGTGAGATCCGCTTCAATGATTTTAGAAATTAAAAGCTCATACCAATCTAACGCTCTTTCTTGGAGCGTGCTAGAAGCCACTTGGACTCGATGTAGATCAATAAGGTTCATGCGAGAAAAGATGCGATCGCATGATTTGAGTCAAGCTTGAATTTCAATAACACTCTCGGATCCTTTGAATGGCCTTCCACCCAAATCGGTATAGTCTCTGCACAAGCGTGCAAAACCGGATCTAGGATGAGTAGGCTCCTGATTGGGACCCGCTGTTTGAGCGTTCTTGACAAGATCTAAGAGCTGCTGGGCAGACATAAAAACTCCATCCTGGGGAGTAGCACTAGATTGACCGGCGCTGGGGCGGCCAGGTCTAACCATTTCTCTTCTTTAAGAAAGAAAGAAAGAAGAGGAAAAAGTTATTCTCAAAATAAATATCAAGCAATCTTGATAGATAAAACAAGGAATCATAAAAGAAAATAGGATGAATCGGTACGAAGACTCGAATTAAATCCTAAAGCACGACTCCTAAGAAAGACTTAGGACGATGATCCTTGTTATAATATTCATATTGTTCCGAAGTTTGGCTCTGATACCAAGCTGTGACACCCCACCTCTATACCCACGCTAGCCAAGAACATTACAGTGAATGCTGTTAACTAGCACGGAGAATAAGGCTGTTGAGGAGCGACCATCTGTATAATTGCTTTGTGCGAGTACCGATATACCGATAAAAATATAACTTTTCATCTCAAGAGGAAATCCGACATACCGACACAGACTCAAAGCTACTACACAGTGGCTATAAAGGTCTTCGGAAACAAATATAGAAATAAACATAACACAAATCAGTCACAGACAATTCATATCACAAAGGCGGAAATAGATATGAATATTACACATGAAAGTGTATATCAGAGTAGTGGTCAAAAGATCCACGATAATACAAAAGAATAGCAACACGTGCTATACAAAGGAATACAACTATGAGTCTATATCTCAAGTGTATACAACAAAATAAACTACTAATCTAAGTAGTTTTCCAAAAGTCAGAGTAATGATCCTGGATGAGAAGTCAAGCAGAAGCACCTGTAACATCTCGATCTGACCCGAGTATTATTTCATAAGAAAATAATAAACGGATCAGTCTAGCTATAAATATCAGATGAAGTGATATATATAATAAGAGATATGACATAAACATATAATAATCACAATGCCAAGCTGTGATAAATAAGTAATTGAAAATCAACAAGAGATTAATCAATATCACAATAATCTACTCAAGATAAAAAGGAATGTCATACTCCTAATTTCATTCACCAAGCCACAATAAATGACATGTATCAATGCCCATCGTAAAAGTTGGTGAAACATAAATTCCAGAAATCAACACACGAAATCCAGAAATCACAAGAATAGGTGAAGAATAAAATTTCCAGAAATCAACACACGAAATCCAGAAATCATAAAAAGCAAAAGGCACGTGTGAGTCGAAATCACACAAATGGTGTCTAGGCTAACCGAAAAGGTATGTGTGAGTCGAAATCACACAAATGGTGTCTAGCCTAACCTTGCAAACAAAAAGGTATGTGTGAGTCGAAATCACACAAATGGTGTCTAGGCTAACCGAAAAGGTATGTGTGAGTCGAAATCACACAAATGGTGTCTAGCCTAACCTTGCAAACAAAAAGGTATGTGTGAGTCGAAATCACACAAATGGTGTCTAGGCTAACCGAAAAGGTATGTGTGAGTCGAAATCACACAAATGGTGTCTAGCCTAACCTCGTAAACAAAGAGACATCGCACATTGCTAGTCTAAATCACAAAGATGATCGTCATGATCAACGAGAAGTGTCAATTACACTAAGCTAGTAAGTATAAAAGTTTAGCTTCATGTCCCATAACCACTTACTTAACTTAAACATTTACGAACAAACTGTAAATCTCCACTAGAAAATTGTCACAAGAGATTCAATCGAACAAGTCCAAGAATTAACCGACGAAGTAAACGCAAGCGTTTCATACCACTTGTTTTACTAAGCCGTTTAATTAGATTTCTCATACGAGTGAGGTAAAGGTTTGTATATACTAATAGATTGGAAAACGGTTTAAGAAAACGAACTTTGTAATAAAATAGTGTTGAAATCATTTGAAGAAAGAGTTTTGATATTTACTACTAGTATAGAAAACCTTTATATTTTTAAAGTGACAAATCACAAAGAAGATTGTAAGAACAACCAGTTACTAAATTCACATTCGAAGACGTGAATAAAATCCAAAGAAATCGATACCAAATCCATAGAAATGGATATTTCCAAAAAGATCCATAAAAAGAAGTCGTCAAAGTCGACAATAAGTGATAACGATTAATAGGATCGCTAAAATCGATAAACAATGGAAATTCACACAAAACAACCTGAATAGGCAAAAATAAACATTTCCAGACGTCTGATTTGGAATCCAAACGTCTGGATTTGTTCTCTGGAAATAACCCAGAGAACACTCAGACGTCTGAAACCTCAAGTCAGACGTCTGAGACCTATCCAGACGTCTGGTTTGATGGTTCAGACGTCTGAAAATAGTCTCTGGCTTTTTTTTATAATATGCGTGCATACATTTTTCTCCAGGTTGCAAAACCAGACGTCTGAAAACCTGGTAAGGGAAACAATTTGCCTAGGCCAAAGTGGCCAAAACGTATCGGGAGCGATCGGACGAGCAACGACGACTAAGGATTTATGCCTAGCGACAACCCGGTCTTATAGGCTCTCCGAAACACCTCTTAAAGCATGATCAAACATCAAAGTTATGATTTTTAGAGAATTGGCTTCAAACACCAAAAATGGAAATATTCACAAAACCAATCCAAATCAAAAGCAATTTCACATGAATAATGTTAGGGATTCATACCTAACAACAAAGATAGATATAGACATAGATGTGAGATAAAAATCTCACCTTTGAACTAAATTTATGAAGATGAAGCTTGAAAGCAAAGGAAGATCAACCACACTTCAATCTCAACACTAGAAGCTTGAATCTAAGCTTAAAAGAAGAACATTCCCTAAGTTAGGTTTAGGAAATTTCTGAAATTGGAAGGAGAATGAGTTGGAGAAGATAAAGAGAAGCTTACCAATGGGTTCTTCTATTAGTTTGGAGCTAGAGTTGATTTGCAACAGAAACTTAGGGCTTGGAGTTTCCTAATTCTTTTTCTCTTCCACCATTGTTGAAAGCTTGAAGAGTTAGGAATTAGAAATGAAGTAATGAAGAGTTGGAGTGGGTTGGGACTGAGTTAGTAAGTGGGTTCAGCCCAAACCAAAACCCTAAGCAAAAAGTAGCAAAATTCAACTTTCTCCAAACATATCGAAGCTTATACTCAAAAAGGTCGCAAACGGCATTTTGAACTCAATGGGGGTGGTCTCGAGTCCCAATTCGACTGTTTGCAGAAAGTAGCTTTTCGGACTAAAATCCGACTAATGATAAAATATTTAAATATAAAATCGATAAATATGCGGGTTGTTACAAAATAGCTTTAAAATAGATTAATTAGATTTAAAATAAGTTAAAATGGGTTAGTTGGTTTAAAACATATTAAGCGGTTCAAAACAGATTAAAATGATTTAATATAGTTAATATAGGTTAAAATAGATTAATAGTTTGAAAATCTTAATAGTTATAATTTTTAAAAATGGTATATTTTTAAAACCAGTTTATATTAAAACATGAATATGACATTTATATCAATTTAAACTATTTATTACATTCAACACATTTTGACTATTTTCAATTTCCAAAACCCAATTTCAGATTTTAAATTCCAATTCTCAGTAAATTATTTAATTTAATATCGCTTCCAATCCATGTTCAAAATATCACTTATAATTATTCCAATTTCGATACATTACAAAGTTATATTCGCAACCACTCAAATAACTCAATTCTGACAAAATTTCACTTATATCTCAAATTCGACTTTTAAAATTTCAATTTAATTTCTTAGAATAATTCTTTTAAACTAATTCACATTTTTAACATAAAACTTGATTTTCAATAATTCAATTTATATAAATCGAATTTTGTTTCCAAATATCATTTAATTAAATTCAAAAACTTTAGGGATTTAAAATCATTTAATTTAACCAATCCGGTGTCCGTATATAATTCTCTACCCTAAGGTCAAGCGATACTGATATTTATCATTACAATCCACAATTTAAATTTTTATGGTTATATATCATTTCAAACCGCAATCCCGAATTAAATATTAAAATCCATAAGATCGCTCGAGTCCATCATTTCAACCCATAACAATTTTTCCCTAATATAAAGATCATTCGAATATATATCATTTCAGTCCATAGTGATTTTCAGGTAATAATAAGTAAGGGAACTTGCCAAGTGATCACAATATATAAATGAAACACATCATCCAATCATCCAATATCAAAAATCAATCATCCATTATAATTATCATCCAATTCAAACAATGAATATTCACAATTTACAGATTATTATTTACAGGTAATTAATTGGAAATTATAAATTCAATAATAATTTAAATGACAATTTAATTCAGACTAATTCAAATTAATAGGAATAACAATTTAAATATACC
The DNA here is from genome assembly GCA_030765085.1 of Allium cepa. Taxonomy (NCBI): domain Eukaryota; kingdom Viridiplantae; phylum Streptophyta; class Magnoliopsida; order Asparagales; family Amaryllidaceae; genus Allium; species Allium cepa. Next base: position 863,265,142 of record CM060939.1, on the reverse strand, counting down.
AAACAGCCATAAATAAATTCCTAATCATATCATAAATATAATTTAACTAGCATAAGAAATTTTAGAAGTTGTGAGTGGGTGAAAACACTCACATTTGAATTTACATCGAATTTAAATCCAATTCAGGGCCCAAATTCAAACGATCTATCACAAATTTTTTATTTCTCCCAATATTAAGTCACAAAATCTAATTAAATCAACTATTTTAATTATCGAAAATTACGGATCGTTACAAAGTGATTATACATAAAGGGGAATGTTATGCCTTGAGCGGTTAATAGATTGTTGTAACGATCCGTAAATTTTGATAACTAAATTTGTTAGATTTAAAGGATTTTGTAATTAAATTTAGGAAGATTTTTTTTTTATAATTCATACTGAAGTAAATGTAGAAATGAAATGCAACATTTGAAATAAAAGCTAAGTATTTAAAACAAAAATGAAATTACGATGCACTGAAGTAATGGGAATTGTTATTCTAGGTTGAGGAATTTAAAATAAGAAAACAAATGGGAATGTGAATTTGTGAATTAAATTAAATTATTATATAGAATGGAATTCAAATTTATATAATAATGGAAAGTGAAATTGTTGCATTTGGGTACAAAATATAAGTAAATAAAAGTAGGCATCTAATTTACCCATGGAACAATACGTTGATTTATAATAGCTGTATGAAAATTTAGTAGCAATGTTAATGGCAGTTGATGAATAACCGATTTAGTACAATCCCAATTAAATTGCAACAATGGTAAGGTTGTAATTGATTGTAGTTAGGAAATTTGAAATAAATGTAGTGATGGAAGTGTGAATGTAAATTTAATAGAAACGTAAGTTATTTTATAAGGCAGTAATTGATGTAATAAAAAGTCTGAAACCAAGTAAATAAAATTTATTGAGGACCTTTAATAGTAATTTATGTATATATTCGGAAATGAAATCAAATGAGTGAATTTATTTGAAGGGTAATTGACAATTAATGAATGTATAAAATTGTAAAGGGCATAATTGATTGCATTAAATAAAATTTTGGTAATCAAATTGTAATGAATCTAAATTTAACGTTTTGTGATGTATTTAAGTAATAATCGAGAATCAATGTAAATTATACCCATAAATTGTCAATTTTATTGAATAGCAAGATTTTAATTAAATAAATGATTTTATTTAGTTTACAATTGATAATTTATGAAGTTTAATGTGAAATAAATTGCCATTAATTGTCTTAATTTGTGCAGTTTGGGTAGATTTAATTTGTCATTGCAGATGGTTAACTCTATAAGATGTAATAAATGTTAATTTTATTTATAATATGAGGATTGGTTGATTTTAGGAGTGAAAACCAAGATTTATTAATCTATTTGAAATTTGGAATTTAATAAGTGGATTAATTGCAAATAAGTGAGATATATTATTAAAATATTACATAAATGAGAATTTAGATGAAAAGTGAGAATGTTAATGTAATGGATTGTGATTCCAATACTTATTTCATCCATCTGTTAAGAATGAATCGAATAATAGGATGAAAAGTAAATTAATAGAAATTTTGAAAATTAAAATTATAATTTTTGAATTTAATGAAATTGAGGTTAATACCGAAATTTATAAATTTATCAACTCTAATTTGACAGTTAAATTTGTTTAAATCATTGTAAATGATTATGAAGTTAAAAATGTTGAAATTTGTAAATTATTAAGATATAATTTAAATCTGATTTAATTAATTAGTTATTAATTTAATTAATGGAAAAAATAGCCATTTTGGCTACTGACTCGGATTTCGACGAAACTAGTTTCATCGAATCCGTAACGGTGAATTATTGTAGGATTTCAAGTTTCGTAGCGATCGGGCTTGTCGTTTGATCGTACGGACTCGAAACGCCTTGAAATAAACAAAATTGAAATCAATTTGAAAAATATTGATTTTAGCGTAACTTCTTCATACGATGCAATTTGAACCTGAAACATTTTCCATTGCGTTTAAAATATTTTAAAACACCTATTTTGATATATGGGTTTACCCAATTTCGTTCCGGGGTCAGAACGGGCTTTTTGGGCCACTTTGGCGTTAGCGCGTACATCTATCTTACCCGATCCATCCGATTTTCACTTTCTCTATAAATATCTTGGTATAAACCCTAGCCTCTCTAATTCTCATTTTTCTGTACGTAAATTTATTATATTCCTCCTCCTCAATGGCAGACAAAAATTCCAGATCCAAAGCCATTTCAAAATCAAAGTCAAAAATTCAAAGTCCCCAAAAAAATTCTGAAAAAATATACGTTGATGTTCTCTACTAGCGTAATTCACAGGTGGTGTCTATTTTTGATTCAGATTATCGTTTGATCAGGAATTGGGTTTTAATTCTCGGCCGTTCAATGGGGTCGAAATCAATGTCGATGGATCGGAAAACCCTATCTGGGTTTTGCAGAGGGGACTTAGGGGAGTCGATCTACGTGGGTAGTTTGCCGAATCAACGGTTGAATGGTCACAAAAATTCGATTTAGGGTTAGACAAGAAGTGGCGGCCGGTGGGTTTTGTGCGTTGTTCGTCGTCGCGATGGGGTTCTAGGAGGTGCGGCGGCGAAGGCTAGGGGTTCGGCGAGTTCGAAGTGTGGACGCGGCGAGTTTCTGAAGCACGTACGATCGTATGAAGGTGGCGGCGCGTCGTTCTCCTGTGCGTGATTAGGGTTAGCTCGTGCATACAGTTACTTGAGGAAGAAAGGTAAGTGACGTGTTTTTTTATTTAATTCTTATTATTTTTTAATTTTGTTTTGTAACGTTCTAATATCAATAACTTTTACATACAACCTCGAATTTACGCGTGGTTTCTTGCATTAGGATCGTATTTAAATTCCGGAGATTTTGACGTTCATTTGGGCAGATTCTGAGACTGTTGAATTTTGAATTTGAATTGGATTTGAATTCAATTTAAATTCAAAAGGTGAGTGTTTTAACCCACTCATAACTTGTAAAATTTCTTATGTTTGTTAAATTAATTTATGATATGAGTAGAAATTTATTTATGGCTGTTTGGCATACTTTTATTCATCATCTTAGTTAAATCACATTTATTTAATTAAATTTTATTTAATTATTCATTGCATATAAACTGCTAGTAAAATTTGTTATTTATTCATTTGTTGCATATAAACTACAAGTTAAACAGTTATTACATTTATTAGTGAATATAAACTGTTAGTTAATACCTGTTATTTTTACCTGTATATATTATTGTATTGTTTGAATTTGGATGATGATTTTGATGAATGGTTGATGGTTGATATGAGATGAACGGATGCTATATTTTGTATGGTTATAAACTGCAAGTTATTATGCATTTTCATTTCATTCGGGATTGCGGTTTGAAATGATATATAACCGTAAATTTTATTTTTAAATTGCGGATTGAAATGATAAATATCCGTATCACTTGACCATAGGATAGAAAATTTTATGCAGACACCGTCGGTATATATATAAATATTTTGAAAATAATTCTATGGTTTGGATAGGATACGGTTAAATAAATACCAAAAATTTATTTATATAAATATTATTTTATTTCTACATATATAGTTAAATTTTGAATTTAAGCTATGTATAAGTTTGTTAAATAAAATAATTAAGTTGAATTATGGAGTTTGATTATTTTATCTTATATGGTTAAGTACATGTTAAGATATTGAATATGTATATATAGAGTTTTAATGATTTAAATCAATTAAGATCAGAAATTAAATTGGAAATCTATTTGGAATTGAGTTTTTTAAAGAATTAAACTCCATTTTGATGTAGAATTTATTAACTTATAATGTTAAAAGGTATGATATTTATAACTGAATTTTTTTATTCGAGATGAATTAAATGAATATTTCTAGTATAAATAAATTGGAGGAAATATTTAGTTATAGGAAATTTGATTTTTATATAAATGACTATGGTTTTACTATGCAAATATTTCAAACTAAATAATAGGACTTTTATGGTTGAATAGAAATTTCCAACCTTAGTTTCTAATTGTTTAATACTCAAAGTTTGAAATATATTGAAAATGAAGTGGTTTATTGAAACTGAAAGTGAATTTTAAAATATATGGATTTAGACTTAATTTAAGAGATTAAAATTCTAAAGTCGTGGAGATTATTTACTTTATAAAGTAATTTTAAATTCAAACCATTTTTATTTTATATACTGTTGAATATCCAAACTATTTAAGTTGGAAATTATGGTTATAAAGCTATGGATTTTGAAGTATTATGTTTTGAAGAGTTATAATTCAAACGTATGGTTCCAAGATATTATAAATTTTAAAGTGGTATGGTTTTAGAAAAAGGGATACATTTGGAATGGTATCATATTGATTTAGTTTTAAAATAGGAAAATGATATCGTATTTATATGGTTTTGAAAAGGGATATTATATTCTGGATTTAAAGTATAAACTATTTTTAAAAGACCATGGTGTTAAAATAACGATTGGTTGTTGAAGAGATTGGGATCGGAAGTTGTTATACTCTCTGCCAACTCCGAAACCACTTTAACAACCGTGTACGCGGTGGAGATTCCAGAATGAAGTAGGGTGGCGGCGGCGTTCATTTGAGGTAAATATGTGGACCCAACTCCCGTGAGTTGGCATAAGGTGGCTAAAACATGAGCGATCGATGGGTTAATTGAGGTAGCACCTTTGATCGGACACATCCCTTCGATATTCTACTCTAACTTTGGTTTTATTCGGTGGCCACTTTTGATTTCTTTGATTTGGGGGTGTGGCTCGAGGTGGGCGGTAGCTGCGGCTACGCGTTACCACCGACCCGGAAGCGTAATTGGTATATCTACCCTGGCATTGCCTAGTTGTGCCATGTCACCTGCCCTAGCGCGCCTTGTACGAGTTTCTATTTGTTTCGTACCTATGGAGTATCCTCTGGCAGCCTCCCGATCAGGAGGTATTACGGTACTGTATAGACTATGGGCATTATTACGTGTTAAGGTGGAAAATGTAAAGCCTTAACGCTATTTTAAAGTAAGTTTATTTTACAATTAGACACTATTTTAACAGCGAAATATACTGCATAGTAAATAGTTTAACGGATCCTTAGGAGATGTAATCCCGAGCACTCTTGAGTTACTGCACTCATATTTATTTCTGTTGATTTAACTCACATAAGATCTTTTAGTTCTGACTCGAGTGTTTTGTTTTTCAATTCGCTCGGGTCAGTCCGAGCGTCTTAGGATTTGAAGATTTTATTCTGGAAGACAAAGACGAAGATTGGTAGTACTATTATCTATTATATTATTCCACTACACTGTATTCCCCTGCATTGATATTTATTAGTATGTGAACTCTGATATTTATTGTATAAAGAAGAATCAAATGTTTTGTAAACAGTTTTATGAACTGTATATTGATTATTATATTTTATCCTTCCGTTGTGAGATTCTGTTTCTTTTCATTTCTTTATCATTTTCCCCAATAACAATCCGCCCTTCCGGTTTGAATTGGCATGTGTGTCGATTTAAAGCTTGCGAAAAGGTTGGATGTTACATCTGGTATCAGAGCTTTGGTTTAGCGATAAACCTTAGCTTTGTGGGGTCTGACTCTTTACTAATAGGGTAAGGATACCCTATGGGAGTCGCTGAGTGTATGTATATGAGAAAGCGTATTTGTTAGTGTTATAAAAAGGTTTTAATATTGTGTTATTCTGTTCCATTTTGTGTTTATAAATTCTAGTTGGCGCATGGGACGCTGTGACATCAATAGGGATTTCTAAACACTTAATAGGACAGACCGACATAATATTTGTTTTTAATATAGGTGAATGAAAAAAAATTTGCCTATTATATTTTCTATATATAAAATAATTTTTTATAGATGTATATATTTGGTTGCAATATATTGGTTGTTAGGAATAAAATTATAATTAATAGTCAGTAAGATTGAAAATAAGATAAATGAAATTGAAAACTTAAAGCTTTAGTTCCAGGATTTTTTGAAAGTTTCTTTCGAATAATTTTGTAATATAATAGTATTGTTTATAAGTATTTTCTGATATGAATATTTTGATATGGTTTGAAAGAATTGTTTTAAAAGAAATTTTGAAAGGAAATAAGTTTGTACTCCCCTCTTTGTCGTTGGAAAATAATTTCGGTGATGAGTGCATGCATCATCGACATTCATTTTCGAGTTTCGAAGTGGGAAAGCCACTGTCATAGTTTTACTGCAGATTTATTTTGATAAACAAATATAAATTTTAAATTGTTTTAAATATAATTGGATATATAAAGTGTTAACTCCTCTAAGCGACCTAATGGAATGAAGAGCCTAGCGACCTAAAGTTATTGCGACCTAACGAGCTAAGAAACTCAACGACCTAGACAGTTAAACGACCTAACGATTTAATTACCTAAAGGGTCTAGCGACTTAACATCATGAAGCGGCACAGCATGACACAACTCCGCGACTTAACGGGCTAAAGGTACAAGAGATCAGCGACCTAACGACCTATGGAGTAAAGCGACCTAACGATCTATAGAGATAAGCGACCTAGCGACCTAGTAGCTAAGCGACCTAGCGATCTAGTAGCTAAACGACCTAGCGACCTAAAAGATCCAGTGACCTAGCGAGTTATCACAGAATGAAGCAACTTCTTATGTCGTTCCCAACCGTAAGTCGCCGATTATTCTCCCTAGGTCGCTCACGACCTAAACATACCGAAGAAGCTTCTTATGCCGCTTCCTCCCTAGGTCGTTCACGACCTATGACTTGTTAGTTTGTTCGAGGTGATCAAATACACTCTAGTTAAGCCGTAAGCCGCTCCCACTAGGTCGCTCACGACCTACGACCTAGCTCCAAAATTTCCCTATAAATACCGTGCCTACACCACCGAAGAGGGGATCTTTTGGGATCATTTCCGGAACGCCGATACTCTGCTGAATTCTCGACTCACTCGACACTTCAAACACGAAAGACATCTCAATGAACTTCAAGAAGAAATCTATCACATTCGACATGGATTCAAAGAGTTCTTCTACATCGGAGTTCTAGCTATTTGTCCTAGCAGTGTTGTAATCGAAGATTGTTGTAAAGTTGTAATTGATTCAGCAATAAAGAAGATTAAAGTGGACATAGGCTTAACTTGAAGCCGAACCACTATAAAACTGTTGTCTCCTTACTGATTTTTCTATGACTTTTCTACTTACTTCTAATTCCCGTATTGACGGATGGTGCTTTCACTTAATCTCTACTTACACCGGGGTGTTAGCGTTCAATTTTAAGCATTAACATTTTTGGTGCTTTCACTGAGAACCCAAATCAGGCTACTTTCATCATTGCTTCGCAAAAGTTTGTTGAAAAAATCTCTCTCAAAACCAGAAGTCTATCAGAGATAATGGCTCCTGGAAGAAAGCGTGGATCTACTAGACCCAGTGATGTTCGTGAGAATACTGCCACTTCTCCTTCGTCAAGTCAAGCAGCACTAAGTGCTGGAATTACACGAGCAGAGTTAGATGCTGCAGTATTTGGGTTATACCAACAGATGGAAACCCAGAATGCATTAATGCTTGATAGGTTAAATGCATTGTTCGAAGCTAACCGTCAATCGATGAATAATGGAGAAAACCTTGCTGATGATGCTCATAATCCTGAAGAAAGGAATATTCCTCAAAGAGCAGCTAACCCCGCCAAAGAAACACCTCCCCAAGTTGGAGGATCGAGATCGCAACCAACTCTCCACGAACGTTTGTCCAGACAAACTTCCGAGAAAATGGTTGAAGTCTGTCCTGCAGAGCCTTTAAATGATGAGGAATACCTTTCGGGCATGGTGCGACAAATCATGAAAGAGAGCATGCAGAGGGAAGAAGATGAGAAGGAATGGGGATTCGCTCCGAGCAAAACTCCGTTCACTGAAAGGATTCTAAAGGAGGAATTCCCAAGGTAGTTTGTTCCTCCTACCATCCCGTCTTATAAGGGAACAAGTGACCCTAATCAATTCTTGTACAAGTATGACTGGCACATGACAGGTGCCAGGGCATCATATGAGATCAAATGCCGGTACTTTCCGGTATACTTGGAAGGAGTGGCTCTACTCTGGTTCACAAAGCTACCGGTCCGATCCATAGACCAGTTCGCCGATTTGACTTGAAAGTTTAAAGAGCAATTCAGGTTGTATGCTTCAAAGGAAAAGGATATTATGTCACTGTCAAGCCTGGAATAGAAACCTAGGGAATCCATTAGATCTTTCTTGAACCGCTTCAACATAGCGTTGGCTGAAGTGGATAATGCATAGCCATGGATGGTCTTGACATACTTGATGAGGGCAATCGACAAATCAAGCGAATTTGGGAAGTGGCTGAAGATGAAAGAACCGAATCCGCTTGAGAAATTCTATGAGAAAGCTGATGAATTCATACGCTTGGAAAGCCTTCAAGCACCGGTTAAAGTGGCATTGACAAAGGTTAAGGATAATACTGCTGCTCCTACCAAAAAGGAATCCGAAAGTCAAAAAGGGAGAATATGGTGGGAAGAAGCAGAATGATATGAAGAAACCTCGTTTCTTAAAACCTTCAGATTTCACTCCTTTGACTGACACCCCGGAGAATATCCTTTTTGCTACCAAAGATGTGGTAGAATATCCTAAACCACCTGAGATGAGAGTTAGGAAAAAAGCTGCTCAAAGTGGAGATTTTGTCCGTTTCATAAAATCAACCCGGTCATGATACCAACGAATGTCGTCACCTGAAAAGTTTGGTTGAAGAATTGCTGAGAGAGAACAAGTTGCAACAATTTGTGAAGAGGAATAGGAATGACCTAACTTCATCTACTAAGGGTCAGTAACTTCCTGCTCATCCATCTGGCTCGAGTGAGGGGACTACTGCGCATGAATCGGAAAGGCCCGTTATTAATGTGATTACGGGAGGTCCTCACCCAGCAGGCAGAAGCCGGGGCGAGATGGAAATATGTGCCCGTGCCTTGAAGTATGCACCAACAGAAGAGAGTGTTTTTGTGCTAGAAGATGCTGCACGTTTGAAGCAGCAGAAAACTTTTAATAATGATATTGTGTTCAGAGCCATGGACTCTATGGGCATTGAAGCTCCAACCATGGATCCCTCGGTCATCTCTGTAGGCATTGGGTCAGCTATTGTAAGGAGAGTGCTAGTTGATTGCGGCGCTTCTTGCAATATTCTCTTCAAAAAGACATTCGACCAAATGAAAATTCCGATGGCTGATGTTAAAGCTTCATCGCAAAAAATTGTTGGGTTCATTGGGGAACCGAAGCAGCCAATTGGAACTATCGACTTGTTCGTGGAGCTTGGAGAGGGGCAGAAAAAGGTGTTCGAAAACAGACTTTTATAATTGTTGATGAATTTTCTGCTTACAATGCCTTCCTAGGCCGACCAACTCTTGCGGCTTTTAAGGCAATTCTCGCCCCGTGGTGCCTTACTATGAAATTCCCCACGGATAATGTAGTTGGTTTTATTAAAGGGGATCAGAATGCTGGGCGAGAATGTTATCTTATAGAGTTGCGTGAAGCAAGGAAGAGAGAGATGGGAAAAGATGCAGCCGCCCCAGTCCGCGTCAAAGAACCAACCTTGTAGCAATTACAGGGTGGACCCCGCACTGGCGAGCATAGCGGGGCACGAAGAGAAATGGATCCTAGAAAAGCCAGTGCTGGGGAGAATAGAGTGGTGCCGGTGGAAGTAACGGTGCCAGTGCCTGTTGAAACGAAAGATCCGAACAAAGTGGTGAATGTGGGTTCGCAACTTAGTGTGACAGTTCAAAATTCATTGATATCATTCTTGAAAGCAAATCTGGACGTATTCGCTTGGACTCTGCTGATATATGTGGAGTATCCCCAGAAATTGCAGTACATACTTCGAATATTGATCCGAAGTTTACACCGGTAAAGCAGAAAAGAAGAACCCAGGGTCCTGAAAGGTCAGCGGCGTTGAAAGAAGAGGTAGACCGGCTCATGGAGAATGGTTTCATCAGGGAGTCTACTTATCCGAATTGGGTTTCAAATCCAGTACTGGTTAAGAAAGCTAATTGGAATTAGAGAGTATGCATCGACTTCTCAGATTTAAACAAAGCCTGCCCCAAAGACTGCTTCCCGTTACCCAGGATAGATCAGTTGGTGGATGGAACAGCGGGGCATGAATTGTTATCATTTATGGATGCTTACTTCGGATACAACCAGATCATGATGCATGAGCCGGATCAGGAGGACACGAGCTTCATCACCAACGTTGGTCTCTACTGCTACAGAGTTATGCCCTTCGGACTTAAGAATGCAGGGGCAACTTATCAAAGACTTGTCAATGCTATGTTCAAGCCATAGATTGGCAAAACTATGGAAGTTTATGTTGACGATATGCTAGTAAAATCAAAGAAGGCAATAGACCATATGGATCACTTGGCAGAAATATTTGCAGTCTTCCGAAAATAGAGAATGAAGCTTAATCCTTTGAAATGTTCATTTGGGGTGGAGTCCGAAAAGTTCTTGGGTTTCATCTGAGTGCTAGGGGCATTGAAGCTAATCCTACTCAGATTGCTGCCTTAAAAGAAGTCAAAGTTCCTAGAACGAAGAAGGAATTGCAAAGTCTTAATGGAAAAGTCGCTGCCTTGAATTGATTCATTTCCAAAGCTACTGATAAATGCATTCCATTCTTTGATGCTTTAAAGAAAGGAAGGAAAATTTTTGACTGGACTCCTGAATGCCAGAAAGCTTTCGATGAGTTGATTCGTCATATGGAAACGCCTCCAATACTTTCTAAGCCCGACGATGGTGAAGATCTTTTCGTATATTTGGTAATCTCATCTCATGCTCTCAGTGCAGCGTTGGTACGGGAAGACGCAAAAATTCAGCGCCCGGTCTATTATATCAGCAAAAGATTCACTGGGGCGGAGATGAATTATTCAAAATTGAACAAGCTCGCCTATTGTCTACTGATTGCATCAAGAAAATTGAGGCCATATTTCCAAGCTCATCCTATCAAAGTCCTCACTGATCAACCTCCAAAGCAAGTCCTGTTTCGCCCTGAGACTTCGGGTCGCCTTCTGAAGTGGAATATTGGACTCAGCCAATACGACATCACTTATCATCCCCAGAGAGCAATCAATGGACAAGCATTAGCAGATTTCATTGCAGAATGTACAGACAAAGGTGACAGTGAGGAAGAGGTGACTGATAATACCCCAATCGATGGAAATTATATATTGATGGTGCAAGAAACGATTACTGTTTCGGAGCTGGAGTTGTGATTGTGTTATGCATTGAGATTGGAATTCCCTTCGACAAACAATAAAGCAGAATACGATAAGTCATATACGATAAGTCATGTACCCCGGGAAGAGAACATGAAGGCAAGAGCCTGGGAACTTCTTAATGACCTTGACCATTATACGATAAGTCATATACCCCGGAAAGAGAACATGAAGGCAGATTCTCTCGCAAAGTACGCAAGCACTGGTGAAGCTCAATTATTGGGATTAGTTCCTATGGAAGTCCAGTTAGCTCCAAGCACTGATGAGATGGATATTGACTGGATCATGACTATATCTCAAGAGCAAGAATCGTGGATGACTCCGATAATGGAATATCTGCTCAACGGTTCTCTACCAAAAAATTCAAAGGAACGACAGAAGCTGCTAAGAAAATCCTCTAGATATATAATTCAAGATGGCCGGTTGTACAGGCAGGGATTCTCAATGCCATTACTCCGATGTGTAACCAAGGAAGAGGCTAAGACAATTCTAACCGAGGTACACGGAGGAGAGTGTGGAGATCATTCAGGTGGTCAAACTTTAGCAAAGAAAATTCTCCGTTATGGGTATTTTTGGCCAGACATTAATCGTGATGCTGCAAGCTATGCCCGAAAGTGTGACCGATGCCAGAGATTTGCAAAAATCCCAAGAGCACCTTCCACCGAGCTAACACAGATGATCCGTCCGTGGACATTTGCTATTTGGGGAATAGATCTTATTGGGCCTTTGCCAACTGCCAAGTCTGGAATCAGATATGCTATTGTTGTTGTTGATTATTTTACTAAATGGGCTGAATCTGAACCATTAGCTACTATTACCTCTAAAAAGATGATAAACTTTGTGACTAAGAATATCATTTGCAGGTATGGTGTGCCTCAAAAGATAATCACAGACAATGGAACCCAATTCGAAAGTGAAGAGTTCCAAGTTTTTGCAAGCGATTCAAGATCCAAAAAAGCTTCTCAGCAGTGGCTCATCCGCAGGCAAATGGGTAAGTGGAAGAAATAAACAAAATTATCAAATCAATCATCAAAAAACAGCTGGAAAAAGCAAAAGGTGGTTGGGTCGATAAGCTACCACTAACACTATGGGCATACAGAACCACACACAAAACTGCGACTGGGCACACTCCATTTTCATTGGCATATGGATCAGAAGCAATGATTCCGGTGGAGACAGAAGTTCCTTCACACAGAAGAATCCATTTCGATCAAGCTGAAAATGAAAAGCTGCAACTTGAAGCACTTGACCTCCTTGATGAAAGAAGGGAAGAGGCTCAGCTCAGAATTGCAGCCCATCAGCAAAGAATCGCCAGGCACTTCAATTCCAAAGTTTGCTAACTCAGCTTTGAGATTGAGGATCTAGTCTTGAAAAGGATTATGACAGCAACATGAGTGTTTGCGCCAAACTGGGAAGGACCATATGTCATAGGCAAAAAACTTCTTGATGGCACTTACAAACTGACAACTGTCGAAGGAGATCCAATTCGAAGGGCTTGGAACAGCAATCACTTGCGCCCATATTTTACTTAAAAGCTTTACTGAAATACTGTAAAAGAATTATGGATGTATGATTCTTGTATTGAAAGCCATTATAAAGCCAGTGCAAGTGAATAATAAGAACTATGAAGTGGATGTAGGCCCAGTTCTTGGCCGAACCACTATAAATCTTGTGTTCTCTACTATTATAAACTGCCTGTTTTATTTCGATATGTAAAGTACTTTAATTGTATTACTAAAATGTCGATTTAATATTGCATGCCATTAAAACAAAGCTCACCCATCACAAGACCAAGCGATTCTTGACATCACTGAACAAACAAATGTTAAGCCACAAAATTTCCAGACTCGAATCCTATATAAGAAGTATTTCAAGCAAACAGTTAGTAGTTCCACCGGAGGTGGGCCCTTATTAAGTAATTGAGATCGTTTGTGCAAACGAACATCTAATTAATTAGCCTGTGTCTTCCCCCGCGAACTCACTTAACAATGAAGTACACTTCTTTGGATAAAATAAACTATTTGCAAAAGAAAGGAATGTGTGCTTGAAGATGATTACAAGGGGTCGCTAATATGTGCAAATGGCGAAAAGACATGGGCGAGCAGGCGGGAAACAACCAAAGACCTCTTCGGAGGCACAAGCCCTTTTCAGAGGCACAACACTTCGGAGGATAAAGACCTCTAACGGGACTTGCCAGAAAAAGAAAGTTCTTTTTCTCAACCAAAAGAGATCGGTGGAATGACTAGTGGCACCTTCCCAAGTGGAAGGCACAGGGCACTCGTTAACTAGCTGAGAACGTTTGTGCAAACAAACATCCAAGTAACTTGTGTCCTCCCCGTGAATCCATCCAACCATGAGAAATAAACTTCCAGGAAAAACCCTTACTTGGAGGCACACATTCCACCGAGATCTGAAATAAAACTTCACAAGTGTTGGAATGTGAAAAGCCCTCTTCGGAGGCCCATTTCACCAGAGTTGAAATGCTAAAAGACCTCTTCGGAGGCACACATTTCACCGAGATCTGAAATAAAACTTCACAAGTGTTGAAATGTGTAAAGCCCTCTTCGGAGGCCAACTTCACCAGAGTTGGAGTGCAAAAGCCCTCTTCGAAGTCCCGCTTCCCAGCGAACAGGGAAAAAACAAAAGCCTCTCCCTAGAGGCAGAAACGAAAAGCCCTCTTCGGAGGCCCGCTTCCCAACGAACAGGGAAAAAACAAAAGCCTCTCCCCAGAGGTAGAAACAAAATACCCTCTTCGGAGGCCCGCTTCCCCGCGTACAGGGAAAAAACAAAAGCCCTCTCCCCAGTGGCACACACAAAAAGCCTTCTTCCCAGAGGCACAATCGAACAAAAGCCCTCTTCGGAGGCACAAACAGGTCAAAGCCCTTTTTCGAAGGCCCATTTTACCGTGCAGGAAAATTCACTTGCCAAAAATAAAAGTGACTTTCTCCGAAAGTGAAGTGTAAAAACTTCTTCAAAAAAAAGAGAGAAGACTTCTCCAATACGAGGCGCTTTCTACTAAATCAGAAAAATATTTCCTTAAAATGGAAAAGTTATTCTCTAAAGTACAGATGCAAACCTCCTTCAAATGGAAAAGTTGTTCTCTAAAGAAAGAGTACAAGTCTTCTCGAAACATAAGAGTTGTTCTCCAAATTTTGCCAATGTGAAAGAGATTGCAATAAACCATGGTATGGAGGCAATATAATATAGTTACAAAAATAAAAGCAATGCTCAAGCAACATACCATAGGTTTACTGCAACATCACACTGAGAAAATAAAGAAACTTTTATGAAAAAGAAGAATAAATGCATTCTCAAATACACACAGAAGTTTGTACAAGTAAAAGAATCATTTTATTCCATACTATGAAAATTTTATACATGTGCAGGTTTTAAAAAAAAAGAAGGCGGGGACCGGTACCCGCACAACCTCCGGTCAACACAAGTCTTTATGTATACAAGCAAAAAAGAAAAAAGCGAGACGAAAAGAATAGGACCAAACCAATCACTTCTTCTTCCTGCCACCTTTCGAGCCCTCGCCAGGCCGGATGATTAACTTTTTGGGTCGGCTTGTGAGAGTAGGGGAAGAAAGAGGAAGGGGGGTGCAATTGGACTTTCTTCTGCTTTTTCTTCACTGGCAGAAGCTTCCCTCTTTTTCTTTGAGACTCCACGCTTCCCCTTCTTCCTTGAAGAAGACTCACTGCCCAGAGTGAAAAGTGCAGACAACTTTATGTCATCAGAAATAGTTTGCTCCGGGGTTCTCTCGCCTTCTTCAGGTTCTTCGGCCTTCTGTTCTTGTGAAGCGATCGGGTCATCCAAGCCTTGAAGAGCTTCTTTTCTCCTCTTGTGACCCCGGTTGAGAAACAGAAGGAGGTGTAATTTGAAGAGGCGGAGAGGGAACGACTGGAAGAGGGGAAGGCTGAACAACACTCGGCGCATTCGCTATAGGAGAAGAGAAGTTAAAGTCAGTATCTCTCATAAAAAGAGGAGAAAGTGGCGCATCAAGATTTAAATAATAATCAAAAAGTTCATCAAGCTTCTGTGAAGTAAACAAGCAGTCCACTTGAGCAAGATCAGCATTGAGGTTACCTGGAGAAGTAGGCTTTACTATATCAACTTCAAAGTCCCGTGCTTCAGTGCTCTCTTGAGTCTCATCTCCAGTGCGAGCAGTTGCACTTTTAATGACACGTTTAGCAGAAGGTGGTGAATGGGAACTGGAGCCAACAATATCAATGTCGGCCGAAATCGAAGGTTGAACTGGGTCGGTTGAGGTTGCCTTCCCTAAATGTTCTCCTTCTGCCATTTCGGCTCTCTCTTTAGCGAGTTGCTCCTTTCCCCTGGCAAGAGCAGCACATGCATCATCATCTAGATAGTGCGCCATTAAATATTCTTCAGCATATCCAGCTCCTCCAAGCATATCAAGCGCGGCTTCCCACACTTTGGCCAAAGTGATTTCGTACTTCGGTCCCAAAAATCTAAGGCTACTACGCCCCAGAACACTATAAATGTAATACTCAAATAAAGTAGAGCTGATTTCGGATTTAGTTGCCATATGGGATTCTTCGGCCACTGCTTTGCCGGCAACAGCTTCATCACGCTCTTTTTCAGCTATGGAAAGTCGAGCTTTTAACAATTCGATTTCCAAGTTCTGGGAGCTAGTTTTTTCTTGCAACCGAGCCACGTCAGCTCGGTAGCTTTCTACAACTTGCTGTTGTGCTTCAAATTTAGCTTCAGCATCTCTCTGTGCAGCGTGAGCATCTCTCACCTGTTTTTGAAGCACTTCTTCTCTTTGTGAATAGGAAGTGAAAGAAGTGGCAAGCTCTTCTTTAAGTTTTTCAACTTCTGCTATAAGCTTCTCGTTGTAAGCGGCAATGCTCTTCATCTCTGCATCATGCTGATCGAGTGCTTTCTGCCACTCGGATTTATCATTTTCCGCGGTTTACTCTTTGAAGCTCGTCAACAGTTTTCTACCAACCAGACATTCTCTCGATATCGAGTTTGATGGCATCAAGATTTTGCAACATGGCTTGCTTATCGATTGGAACCAAGTCAAGGTCGAAACGCACTCCCTTTAAGCACCAGTGCGGAAACCGGCTTTGAAGAGTAGCCGGACCCTGTCCAACTTGATATGGGGGCCTACTGATAATTGTTTGAATATTAGCTCTTTGAAGGGCAGGAGAGCTGGAAGGGATTTCCAAAGAGACGGGAGCAGCGGGTTTTTCAGAAGTTTCAGATGTTGGCTTTTCACCAAGTTTGGCTCGTTTACTCGGATCTTCAGCGACATGACTTTTCCCTTTGTCATCGTGGGATTTTCATTTTTGGGAATCATCCTCTCTCTGGGAAGAATCATGTCATTCGTCCCGTCTCCCATAGCATTCTTCATAAGCACGCCTCTCACGAGCTTTCCTCGCAGCTCTTTCTTCGTCGGTTTCCCAGGAGGCAGGAAGATACCTCTTGGGGTCATAAGAACCGCGCCTCCTATAACGCTGGAAATCATCATAGTAAGAGCCACTTCGTCCCATTGGAGAATCTAAAAATGAAGAAAAGACAAAGTTCAGAAATCTTCAAAGCAAGGAAGTTGAATGCATAAAAGTGCCGAAAAATCCTAAGTGTATGTAACGTGCAAACTACGCGCCTCAAACTACGAACCACTCTTTGGTTGGGGGTGCTGACAGATTTTACAGCAAGTGTTAATTCTTTGGCTGATGGAGTTTGTTGCAAGACAGATGTCGCTTCAACTGCTGGAGAAATAACTTTAGTAGCAACGGTATCATCTTTAAAAAGCTCCTGTGAAGTGATCATCAAGTCGCTCAACCCCTCAAAAATGTCGTCACCATCGTGCCCGGCGGGACCCTTCCCCTCAGCTCCTTCGTCAACAGTCTTCCCAGACTGGTGAGGAGGTTCCTCCTCCTCAATGACTGGGGCAAGTGCAAGTTTGCCGGATGACCCCGCAACGTCAATAGAAGTAGGGCACTTCACCAGTGAAGCCTCAACAGTATGTTCTTTCGGTGTTAGTTCTCCGACGGAAACTGGGGCATCCGATGTATCTACTGGAGAATCAGTGACTTCATGAGGCTGAGTAGAACGGGAAGGGTGCAGAAGTCCGAATTGGTGAAGAAATTCATCTTTCAGCAAGAATTTAATACTTCTTTCCTCAATCGCCACGGTACTTAATCTTTCAAAAGTCGGCTTGTGGCTGGGATCTTTAGAGGGAGGAGGAAGTGCTGTAAAAGTAAAGAATGTAGTTAGCACCTATAAACTCGGACTTTGAAAAAGCTCAAATGGAAAGAGCAGGGATACGCAATCTTACTTCCTACTCTCCAGATGGCGTAAAATCCTGGAGGGCGATGAACGAAGAAGAATTGATTTAAGAACCCGTGGGCGCTTTCCGGAAGATCGACGATCAATCTACGGTTCCTGGCGCTCCTCACGAGTGTGATAGAGAGATGATCTTTATTCTTTGCAAATGTGCACAAGTAACAAACTTCTTCAAAACTCGAAAGACGATCAAGTGCCCTCCTGAACAGCACACAAAGTCCCATTAGGATGGCATGGCCATTGGGATGCAGTTGGAAAGGAGAGATAGTTAATCGGAGAAGGAGTCGTTGAAGAAAGTCATTAAAAGGAGGAATGGCACCACATAGGCACATCTGACGGTTGACAGCGATAAAACCGAGAGTGGCATATCAGCAGTATCGTTTGGCCCAGGAAGTAAAACATCTGCTTTAGCAATACCAAACTGAATACGTAGTTGGTTGAACGCCCGATGACTCAGGGTAGTTGGAGTTCTTTCCGGAGGATTATCCAATGGATTGGCTATCGGGAAGACCCCTTCAGCTTGCTCTATTATCTCTTCTTGAGAAGACATTCTACACAAGGAACTGGATATTCAAATATGAAGGTGCACGTTTCCTAAATGTGTGAAGTGTTGTGCAAAACTAATAAAACGACAAGCAAATATAACTGAAATTAAACTAATATGCATTTGTCAATTTTAAAGTTTCAGGGCTTGTTGTTTTAAGTCCAAATACAAGTGCAGTTTTGATGCAAACAAATCAGTCTTAATTGATTAATATGGCTTTGCTTTAATACTTCACTTGAATTTGTCGATTCACATCATTTCATATAATTTCTTTAAGTTGATTATCTTTTATCGACTAATCTGTCATTCGATGTGGGCGATCAGTGGCAGTATATTCGTCCCATTTTTCTGCAAATGTTGTATTTGACAGGTTATTAGCATTAAAGTTAACGAGATCTGTAAATAAGTGCAACAAGTTCAGAAATGTTATCTCGGCAGTTCGAGTTGAGAGTACAATTCAACAATGTCATGTTCATTCAAGATGAAAGGTATTCAAGTCCTTAGGTCGCAAGAACGACTTAACCTAGCTCGGGGATTATTTAGGTCGTCCAGATCAAGTCAAACGACTTAACATAAGTTGAACTTCTTAAGTCGCATTGTTCAAGGCCAGGCAGTCAAAAATTATCCAAGTCCTAACTCGGCCGCGACCTAAAACCTCTGCCGCAGAAAGTTAGGTCGTTAGTTCGTTAAGTCGCTTTGCTTTAAGATTTATGTTATTCAGACAAGTTAGATCGCAAGTGAATTAGGTTGCAAGTGAGTTAGGTCGTAAGCAAGTTAGGTCGTAAGCAATCTAGGTCGCAAGTAAGTTGGGTCACGTGTTTTATGATCAAGCCGATAAGCCTAAGGTCGGCCGAAGCTCCTCAACCAATCATTTCCTAACTCCCTTTGCTCCTCCCCACTCGGCAAACGTCCTAACGAACAAACCCGTTAACCCAAAAAATTATTGTCACCTATACCGTAAAATCCACCGTCCCACCACCAAATCATCCAGAATCGATTCAAACCACCTCAGCTTCGTCATGGATCCAGTATGCTGCCGCGTTTTCGAAGAATTACAATAATGTTGCAACCAAAGGCGGACAAGGATCGGTTGTGACACGATTCATGGCGAAGCGCGGTGTACAAAGCTGGATTAAGGACGGCAAGTGGGGAATTCGCGATTTGATGATGAACATGGTTAAATTTTTGATGGAATTTACTTACGCAATATAATAGTGGAGATGATTGAATAATGAGAATCGTCTTCCAAAAGCTTAGAAACTTGTTAATGGCAGAATGAAATGTTAGAGCAGATGAAGCAAAGAAGAAACGACCTACACTATTTATGCACCAGAGCAGTGGAACTCGAATCGGCACACACGACCTTAGCTTCTCGTAAGTCGCTTACGACCTAACAGCTCAGAATAGTACGAGTTGAGAGATATCGAAGCACACGACCTAACCCCTAGGCGTGTACTTCGAGGGGCAAGTGTTAACTCCTCTAAGCGACCTAATGGAATGAAGAGCCTAGCGACCTAAAGTTATTGCAACCTAACGAGCTAAGAAACTCAGCGACCTAGACAGTTAAATGACCTAACGATTTAATTACCTAAAGGGTCTAGCGACTTAACATCATGAAGCGGAACAGCATGACACAACTCCGCGACTTAACGGGATAAAAGGTACAAGAAATCAGCGACCTAACGACCTATGGAGTAAAGCGACCTAACGACCTATAGAGATAAGCGACCTAGCGACCTAGTAGCTAAGCGACCTAGCGATCTAGTAGCTAAACGACCTAGCGACCTAAAAGATCCAGTGACCTAGCGAGTTATCACAGAATGAAGCAACTTCTTATGTCGTTCCCAACCGTAAGTCGCCGATTATTCTCCCTAGGTCGCTCACGACCTAAACATACCGAAGAAGCTTCTTATGCCGCTTCCTCCCTAGGTCGTTCACGACCTATGACTTGTTAGTTTGTTCGAGGTGATCAAATACACTCTAGTTAAGCCGTAAGCCGCTCCCACTAGGTCGCTCACGACCTACGACCTAGCTCCAAAATTTCCCTATAAATACCGTGCCTACACCACCGAAGAGGGGATCTTTTGGGATCATTTCTGGAACGCCGATACTCTGCTGAATTCTCGACTCACTCGACACTTCAAACACGAAAGACATCTCAATGAACTTCAAGAAGAAATCTATCACATTCGACATGGATTCAAAGAGTTCTTCTACATCGGAGTTCTAGCTATTTGTCCTAGCAGTGTTGTAATCGAAGATTGTTGTAAAGTTGTAATTGATTCAGCAATAAAGAAGATTAAAGTGGACATAGGCTTAACTTGAAGCCGAACCACTATAAAACTGTTGTCTCCTTACTGATTTTTCTATGACTTTTCTACTTACTTCTAATTCCCGTATTGACGGATGGTGCTTTCACTTAATCTCTACTTACACCGGGGTGTTAGCGTTCAATTTTAAGCATTAACATTTTTGGTGCTTTCACTGAGAACCCAAATCAGGCTACTTTCATCATTGCTTCGCAAAAGTTTGTTGAAAAAATCTCTCTCAAAACCAGAAGTCTATCAGAGATAATGGCTCCTGGAAGAAAGCGTGGATCTACTAGACCCAGTGATGTTCGTGAGAATACTGCCACTTCTCCTTCGTCAAGTCAAGCAGCACTAAGTGCTGGAATTACACGAGCAGAGTTAGATGCTGCAGTATTTGGGTTATACCAACAGATGGAAACCCAGAATGCATTAATGCTTGATAGGTTAAATGCATTGTTCGGAGCTAACCGTCAATCGATGAATAATGGAGAAAACCTTGCTGATGATGCTCATAATCCTGAAGAAAGGAATATTCCTCAAAGAGCAGCTAACCCCGCCAAAGAAACACCTCCCCAAGTTGGAGGATCGAGACCGCAACCAACTCTCCGCGAACGTTTGTCCAGACAAACTTCCGAGAAAATGGTTGAAGTCTGTCCTGCAGAGCCTTTAAATGATGAGGAATACCTTTCGGGCATGGTGCGACAAATCATGAAAGAGAGCATGCAGAGGGAAGAAGATGAGAAGGAATGGGGATTCGCTCCGAGCAAAACTCCGTTCACTGAAAGGATTCTAAAGGAGGAATTCCCAAGGTAGTTTGTTCCTCCTACCATCCCGTCTTATAAGGGAACAAGTGACCCTAATCAATTCTTGTACAAGTATGACTGGCACATGACAGGTGCCAGGGCATCATATGAGATCAAATGCCGGTACTTTCCGGTATACTTGGAAGGAGTGGCTCTACTCTGGTTCACAAAGCTACCGGTCCGATCCATAGACCAGTTCGCCGATTTGACTTGAAAGTTTAAAGAGCAATTCAGGTTGTATGCTTCAAAGGAAAAGGATATTATGTCACTGTCAAGCCTGGAATAGAAACCTAGGGAATCCATTAGATCTTTCTTGAACCGCTTCAACATAGCGTTGGCTGAAGTGGATAATGCATAGCCATGGATGGTCTTGACATACTTGATGAGGGCAATCGACAAATCAAGCGAATTTGGGAAGTGGCTGAAGATGAAAGAACCGAATCCGCTTGAGAAATTCTATGAGAAAGCTGATGAATTCATACGCTTGGAAAGCCTTCAAGCACCGGTTAAAGTGGCATTGACAAAGGTTAAGGATAATACTGCTGCTCCTACCAAAAAGGAATCCGAAAGTCAAAAAGGGAGAATATGGTGGGAAGAAGCAGAATGATATGAAGAAACCTCGTTTCTTAAAACCTTCAGATTTCACTCCTTTGACTGACACCCCGGAGAATATCCTTTTTGCTACCAAAGATGTGGTAGAATATCCTAAACCACCTGAGATGAGAGTTAGGAAAAAAGCTGCTCAAAGTGGAGATTTTGTCCGTTTCATAAAATCAACCCGGTCATGATACCAACGAATGTCGTCACCTGAAAAGTTTGGTTGAAGAATTGCTGAGAGAGAACAAGTTGCAACAATTTGTGAAGAGGAATAGGAATGACCTAACTTCATCTACTAAGGGTCAGTAACTTCCTGCTCATCCATCTGGCTCGAGTGAGGGGACTACTGCGCATGAATCGGAAAGGCCCGTTATTAATGTGATTACGGGAGGTCCTCACCCAGCAGGCAGAAGCCGGGGCGAGATGGAAATATGTGCCCGTGCCTTGAAGTATGCACCAACAGAAGAGAGTGTTTTTGTGCTAGAAGATGCTGCACGTTTGAAGCAGCAGAAAACTTTTAATAATGATATTGTGTTCAGAGCCATGGACTCTATGGGCATTGAAGCTCCAACCATGGATCCCTCGGTCATCTAGTAGCTAAACGACCTAGCGACCTAAAAGATCCAGCGACCTAGCGAGTTATCACAGAATGAAGCAACTCCTTAAGCCGTTCCCAACCGTAAGTCGCCGACTATTCTCCCTAGGTCGCTCACGGCCTAAACATACCGAAGAAGCTTCTTATGCCGCTTCCTCCCTAGGTCGTTCACGACCTATGACTTGTTAGTTTGTTGGAGGTGATCAAATACACTCTAGTTAAGCTGTAAGCCGCTCCCACTAGGTCGCTCACGACCTACGGCCTACCTCTAGGTTGCTCACGACCTACGACCTAGCTTCGAAATTTCTCTATAAATACCGTGCCTACACCACCGAAGAGGGGATCTTTTGGGCTCATTTCTAGAATGCCGATACTCTGCTGAATTCTCGACTCACTCGACACTGCAAACATGAAAGACATCTCAACGAACTTCAAGAAGAAATCTAACACATTCGACATGGATTCAAAGAGTTCTTCTACATCGGAGTTCTAGCTATTTGTCCTAGCAGTGTTGTAATCGAAGATTGTTGTAAAGTTGTAATTGATTCAACAATAAAGAAGATTAAAGTGGACGTAGGCTTAACTTGAAGCCGAACCACTATAAAAATGTTGTCTCCTTACTGCTTTTTCTGTGACTTTTCTATTTACTTCTAATTCCCGTATTGACGGGTGGTGCTTTCACTTAATCTCTATTTACACCGGGGTGTTAGTGTTCAATTTTAAGCGTTAACATAAAGTGTAAGTATATACATTTATCTATTATTTTTAAATGATTTGAAATTAACCCAGTATTTAATTCTTAAGTTTTCGATTTATTAATAGTTTCCGTTATTGTAGTGAAATAGAATGTAACCGATTAATAATTGGAGTCTTTAATTAAAATAAGGAATTTAATGCTAGGTTATGAATGAAATTAATGGTAATTTGAATCTGTAACCTATGAAACAAAGAATAGTTACTGAACATTTAATAAATTTTAAAAGAAATAAGATAAACTTGTATGATTTTCAATTACATTCTTAAAGGCATATATAACTTACCAAAAGATATGAAAAGTTGAAATGTTTAATAAGAAATTGTAAAAGAATATTATACAAGTAAATTGGAAATAATGAAAGTGCTCAATGAATTTCTTTAGTAAATAAGAAATTTGTGTTATAGGGGTTATGAACTTGAAATGTACCATAATAAAAATATGGTAGAAAGTAAGTAATTATAAACTTAAGTAGATAAGTAGAAGTTACTTCTGAATAAAATAAGAATAAAAGATGAATACTGAAAATGATAATAAACTTAAGTAAACGGTTGTAGCTGTTATAAATAAAATAAATAGAAAAGATGAATGCATTGAATATATGATTATAGATTAAAGTATTGCATTAAGATGCTAAGTAAACGAAATTGAGAAATGAATGCATGAAATGCAAATAAATAAATAAATGGAACTGTAAGAAATAAATGAAAATAAAAAAGGATAAACCATTATATAAATGAAAAGGGATCAAACAACTAATGTATGAAATGAAATTATAATAAGTAAATTTGATTTGTTGTGGAAATTGTTGTTTGTTTTGGTTTATAGTTGTTGGGTAAAGGTACTTTAAATTTGTTTAAATGAATGAATAATCTATTTAGCTTCACCTAAGACTGTTGAGTGAAAGGTATGCTTAGTAGTTTATTTTCCTTCTATACAATATAAAGTTTTAAACCCGAACAACTATTTGTTTGTTTGATATAAATGAATATTTTCTTGTATTGATTTGTATGTGATGGTTATATACCTGGTTGCAAGTGATTGTTGTATGTATTGATTGTTTGTTGGTGGTTGAAAACAACCTAAATATTTTATTTTATTTAATATTGACTCTTTTCAGATTATATAAGTGAAATACAAGTTATGGAAGCAACTGTTGTTGCATTCGGTTTCATAATATAAGTGTAAATTGCCCGACAATAAGCGCATTTTCGGATTTCGGTTTATAGCGTTATTATTGCTTTCCCGTGTTGGGAGATATATTATTTAGGAAAATATTTGTTGTATATTGGATTTTTGATATTATATTTCCTCCCGAGCCTCTCCGTACAAAGGAGACTCTGCAGAAATTTTTCAAAAAGTTTGGACTTAGAAATTTTTTGAAAATGATTTCCAAACCTTATTTATTTAAGTATAAAAAGATTTAATGGTTATAAAATGGGTATATTTATTTAAAGTAATAAATTTTGTAAATTATTTGTTATAAAGTTATTATTTTGAATATGACGTACTGCTTATTTAATTCTTTCCTTTTCCCTTCTTTTTCCTTTTCGCGGATGAAAAGTTTTGAGTGGGGGAGAGTGTAACGACCCGTAAATTTTGATAACTAAATTTGTTAAATTTAAAGGATTTTGTAATTAAATTTAGGAAGAATTTTTTTTATATATAATTCATACTGAAGTAAATATAGAAATGAAATGCAACATTTGAAATTAAAGCTAAGTATTAAAATTAAAAATGAAACTACGATGCATTGAAGTAATGGGAATTGTTATTCTAGGCTAAGGAATTTAATATAAGAAAACAAATGGAAATGTGAATTTGTGAATTAAATAAAATTATTAAATAGAATGGAATTCAAATTTATATAATAATGGAAAGCGAAACTGTTGCATTTGGGTATAAAATTTAATATAAGTAAATAAAAGTAGGCATCTAATTTACCCATGGAACAATACGTTGATTTATAGTAACTGTATGAAAATTCCGTAGTAATGTTAACGGCAATTGATGAATAACCGATTTAGTGCAATCCCAATTAAATTGCAACAATGGTAAGGTTGTAATTGATTGTAGTTAGAAAATTTGAAATAAATGTAGTAACAGAAGTGTGAATGTTAATTTAATAGAAACGTAAGTTATTTTATAAGGCAGTAATTAATGTAATAAAAAGTTTGAAACCGAGTAAATAAAATTTACTGAGGACCTTTAATAGTAATTTATGTATATATTCGGCAATGAAATCAAATGAGTGAATTTATTTGAAGGGTAATTGACAATTAATGAATGTATAAAATTGTAAAGGGCATAATTGATTGCATTAAATAAAATTTTGGTAATCAAATTTTAATGAATCTAAATTTAACGTTTTGTGATATATTTAAGTAATAATCGGGAGTCAATGTAAATTATACCCATAAAATTTTAATTTATCGAATAGCAAGATTTTAATTAAATAAACGGTTTTATTTAGTTTTCAATCGATAATTTATGAAGTTTAATGTGAAATAAATTGCAATTAATTGTCTTAATTTGTGCAGTTTGGGTAGATTTAATTTGTCATTGCAGATGGTTAACTCTATAAGATGTAATAAATGTTAATTTTATTTATAATATGAGGATTGGCTGATTTAAGGAGTGAAAACCAAGATTTATTAATCTATTTGAAATTTGGAATTTAATAAGTGGATTAATTGCAAATAAGTGAGATATATTATTAAAATATTACATAAATGAGAATTTAGATGAAAAGTGAGAATGTTAATGTAATGGATTGTGATTCCAATATTTATTTCATCCATCTGTTAAGAATGAATCGAATAATAGGATGAAAAGTAAATTAATAGAAATTATGGAAATTAAATTTAAAATTTTAGAATTTAATGAAATTGAGGTTAATACCAAAATTTATAAATTTACAACTCTAATTTGACAGTTAAATTTGTTTAAATCATTGTAAATGATTATGAAGTTAAAAATGTTGAAATTTGTAAATTATCGAGATATAATTTAAAATATGATATAACTAATTAATTATTAATTTATTTAATTAATGGAAAAATAGACATTTTGGCCGCTGACTCGGATTCGACGAAACCAGTTTCATCGAATCCATAACAGTGAATTATCGTAGGATTTCAAGTTTCGTAGCGATCGGGCTTTTCGTTTGATCGTACGGACTCGAAACGCCTTGAAATAAACGAAATTGAAATCAATTTGAAAAATATTGATTTTAGCGTAACTTCTTCATACGATGCAATTTGAATCTGAAACCTTTTCCATTGCGTTTAAAATATTTTAAAACACCTATTTTGATATATGGGTTTACCCAATTTCGTTCCGGGGTCAGAACGGGCTTTTTGGGCCACTTTTGCTTTAGCACGTACATTTATCTTACCCGATCCGTCCTATTTTCACTTTCTCTATAAATATCTTGGTATAAACCCTAGCCTCCCTAATTCTCATTTGTCTGTACATAAATTTATTATATTCCTCCTCCTCAATGGCAGACAAAAATTCCAGATCCAAATCCATTTCAAAATCAAAGTCAAAAATTCAAAGTCCCCAGAAAAATTCTGAAAAAATGTATGTTGAAGTTCTCTACTAGCGTAATTCACTGGTGGTGTTTGTTTTTGATTCAGATTATCGTTTGGTTAGGAATTGGGTTTTAATTCTCGGCCGTTCAATGGGGTCGAAATCAATGTCGATGGATCGGAAAACCCTTTCTGGATTTTGCAGTGGGGACTTAGGGGAGTCGATGTATGTGGGTAGTTTTTGTGCGTCGTTCGTCGTCGCGATGGGGTTCCGGGGGTGCGGCGGCGAAGGCTAGGGGTTCAGTGTGTTCGAAGTGTGGACGCGGCGAGTTTCCGGAGCACGTACGATTGTATGAAGGTGGTGGCGCGTCGTTCTCCTGTGCGTGATTAGGGTTAGCTCGTGCGTACAGTTACCTGAGGAAGAAAAGTAAGTGACGTGTTTTTTTATTTAACTCTTATTATTTTTTAATTTTGTTTTATAACGTTCTAATATCAATAACTTTTACATACAACCTCGAATTTACGCATGGTTTCTTGCGTTAGGATCGTATTTAAATTCCGGCGATTTTGGAGTTTGTTTGGGCAGATTCTGAGACTGTTGAATTTTGGATTTGAATTGGATTTGAATACAATTTAAATTCAAAATGTGAGTGTTTTAACCCACTCACAACTTCTAAAATTTCTTATGTTTGTTAGATTGATTTATGATATGAGCAGAAATTTATTTATGACTGTTTGGCATACTTTTATTCATCATCTTAGTTAAATCGCATTTATTTAATTAAATTTTATTTAATTATTCATTGCATATAAACTGCTAGTAAATTTGTTATTTATTCATTTATTGCATATAAACTCCAAGTTAAACAATTATTACATTTATTAGTGAATATAAACTGTTAGTTAATACCTGTTATTTATTACCTGTATATGTTAATGTATTGTTTGAATTTGGATGATGATTATGATGAATGGTTGATGGTTGATATTGGATGAAGGGATGCTATATTTTGTATGGCTATAAATTGCAAGTTATTATGCATTTTCATTTCATTCGAGATTGCGGTTTGAAATGATATATAACCATAAATTTTATTTTCAAATTGCGGATTCAAATGATAAATATCCGTATCACTTGACCATAGGATAGAAAATTTTATATAGACACCGTCGGTCTATGTATATAAATATTTTGAAAATGATTCTATGGTTTGGATAGGAAACGGTTAAATAAATACCAAAAATTTATTTATATAAATATTATTTTATTTCTACATATATAGTTAAATTTTGAATTTAAGCTATGTATAAATTTGTTAAATAAAATAAATAAGTTGAATAATGGAGTTTGATTATTTTATCTTATATGGTTAAGTACATGTTAAGATATTGAATATGTATATATAGAGTTTTAATGATTTAAATCAATTAAGATCGGAAGTTAAATTGGAAATATATTTGGAATTGAGTTTTTTTAAAGAATTGAACTCCATAAGTTGATGTAGAATTTATTAACTTGAAATGTTAAAAGGTATGATATTTATAACTGAATTTTTTTATTCGAGATGAATTAAATAAATATTTCTAGTATAAATAAATTGGAAGAAATATTTTGTAATAGGAAATTTGAGTTTTATTTAAATGACTATGGTTTTATTAATGCAAATATTTCAAACTAAATAATAGGACTTTTATGGTTGAATAGAAATTTCCAACCTTAGTTTCTAATTGTTTAATTCTCAAAGTTTGAAATATATTGAAATTGAAGTGGTTTATTGAAACTGAAAGTGAATTTTAAAATTTATTATTTAGACTTAATTTAAAGAGAATAAAATTCTAAAGTCGTGGAGATTATTTACTTCATAAAGTAATTTTAAATTCAAACCATTTTTATTTTATATACTGTTGAATATCCAAACCATTTAAGTTGGAAGTTATGGTTATAAAGCTATGGATTTTGAAGTATTATGTTTCGAACAGTTATAATTCAAACGTATGGTTCCAAGATATTATAAATTTTAAAGTGGTATGGTTTTAGAAAAGGGATACATTTGAAATCATATCATATTGATTTAGTTTTAAAAGAGGAAAATGATATCGTATTTATATGGTTTTGAAAAGGGATATTATATTCTGCTTTTAAAGTATAAACTATTTTGAAAGGACCGTGGTGTTATAATAACGATTGGTTGTTGAAGTGTGATGACCCGCAAATCCGTACTCCTTGAATATACACTAATCTCCATAGATTAACTCAAGATGAACAGAAATACGAATTATCAATGTTTAAGAAAAAGAAAGAGAGAGAAGAAGAGAGAAAAGATAGAAAATAGAGAGAAAAGAAAATAGAAAGAACAGAAAGAAAACAACAGAACAACATCAGAATCTCACAATCGCAGCGGAACAACATATAATAGATAAATGAATAATCTTTAAACAAAGAACTATTTCAATTATTACATTACATCACATCATATCATCATTACATCAGAGTGTACAACAACAAACAACATCAAACAGCGGAAAAGAAATACTATATACTAATAATACGCCATGCCATCCATCTTGCCTCCAGCAACTCCTGAATATCCTGATAAACCTTATCTCTTGACTGCCCGTGTGGAAATTGGTGGGCACCCAGAGTTTAGGAAGGAAAACAATAAACTCCGAGTCAGTCATGTGACTGGTGTGAGAACTCAAAACAGTTTATTTATCTTTAAAATCAAAATAGAGGAATATTTTTAAAGTCAATTCGCAATGCTTTTAAAAATGAGACTACCATAAGACCTCCCGCCACACACACAATGCTAACGCAGACTTGGAGGAGATTTCTCCTTATGATAGTCAAAGATGCTTGATACGCATTTAAAAAGAACATTTGATATTATTACTAGTGCATAGTGTAGGAAAACATTTCGAAAGTAGAATATAAATCTTAGCCAGCATAGGTACCATTATAGTATGCTTACTATAGCTACCATATTAGATGGCAGGTTCTACAACTAAAACCGTACAAATCTCGTATTGTTTCTTTGGATTTCCAACAAATGGTCAGGCCAAGAAACTTCCCATTGCCACATGAGAACGCCTCTGGAAGGACATCCCCGAGAACCAAACCGGATCTCTACTAACACAAGGCCGGGTTACGCCTAACTGAGTAACAACTGACCAAATATGCCATCCCCCGGTCCTTTGGGACCTTTATCCGAGCACTCGTAATCAATTCACACAATCATAAAGTGTTTTCAACATGAGTAAGTATCTGGGCTCCATACCATGATACCACCCTTTTCCAGAAGGAAATGCACATACCCTAAAGAGCGCTACCCCTCATAACCTTGCTGCATCTTTCCTGTTTTGACCATTCCGGGGTGTGAGGCTCGACGAAGTCACGTCCACAAAAACATATTTTATACATAAGCCATGCTTTGGGTCAACAAATGATCATAGAAATGATCACCAAGATATACGATCAAATAAATGATCCTATCACAAATAATCAACACAATGATCATTTCACAGCAACACTCAGCATGTCACATTACCAAATTGGGAATATATTGCTGATAACCTTCGACTACATAACCTCTGAGCTCGTATGTCTCGGCGAAGGGTGTTAAGCTAAAAGAATAAATTCTCCGCCACCAACAGAAATATATTTGAAAGAAATCTGCTTTATATCTCAGTTTATAACGTCGGACATACAATCCATACAAGTCTGTTCCGGGCTCGAACAGAACCGAAGGCACTTACAAAGAAGTCCTTGCAATCCGGATAATCTCTAATCACGTCCGGACTTCCCATCACATAGGGAGTCTCTATACCGTAGCTACTCGGTGCAAAGACAATCGACGAGTTGTCCTTTCGCTTTCAAAAATATCCGGTCTTCAACACCGGTCTTCAAATGCAATTCATAACGACGTATCACATATTCGGAATGGGTTATACGGCCCCATGGTCCTTTCCCGGTTAACCCGAATAGTGAGCGCTTATTCAAAAATAAGTGTGGCATTCAAATTCAAACAAATACCTTTCAAAGGTAAATATTGATAGTCGGTTATTGAACTATCAATGGATATGCACACATCACCAGATTCCAAATAATTTTCCAAATTATTTATTTTCCAAAATATCTTTACAAGATATATAATTTCAATATCTCAAAAATAAATCAATATTTATTTTTAAACAAATTCCACTTTCTTTTTATTCATAAATTCCATAGTGAATTTTCATTCCAAAATATCCATGCATATACGATTTCAATTATTCATTTCAATTTATCTTCAAAAAGATAAATTCTCAAAATATTCACTTTATATTGGAAAACATTTCCGTACTTATTTATTCATAAGTAATTCACAAATTTTATTTATTTTCAACCTTTGGAAAATATTCAATATACTTAAATCGAAATTAAGTATATATTTCATTCTTTAAGGAAATCATTCTCTTAAACATATTTATTTGGGCCAAAATGAATGTTGCGTAAAACATCGTTACGACAACCCAAAACCACTAGTATAGGGATTCGAAATTAAAATAGATATATAAATCCCAATACTATACAAAACATTTCCTTTCGGAAATCATTTACTATAACAACAGTGTTATAGTCCACCATTTCCTTCTATTTCTCGAAAACGTTTATTTCAATAATGAATGTTGAAATCTATGGTTTCGAATCTTAACACCTTTTGAAAATATCGTTAGATCATTTTAATTCTATTTAAAACATCACATCTAAAACATTTTCTTTAACATGTTATTCACTATTCAAAAACATGAATATACTACGTTAACCAATTTCATCCTTTTATTCATTTTATTTCAAAGGATTATTCACAGTCAAAAACGTGAATATAACTCCATTAATAGGTTTCAACAATTTACTTATCAAAATAAGTCGTTTGCGGATTTATAAAACAACGTTTATAAATTTCCATTTCTATTTATTTTACCACAACTTCCTTTATAAATTCCTTTATTAACCTATCTCAATTCATATCTCAATGATATACTAAAAGTTCATATTATAAGTGAAATACTTATAATTTATTTGTTTGCAAAAATCGTTCCTTGGAACTTCATAATTATAAATCTTATAACTTATAAGATTCAATTATTTATCCAAAACCATTCTTTAATAACTTCACGAAATTTATAAATCTTATTATTTATAAATTTCACTTATAACTTCACCATTTATAATTTTATAAATTCCATTCACTTATGCAATCCATTTTCACTTCATTCAAACACTTATAAAAACTCGTTTTATAATTCAAATATTTTCATTTATAAATTATCAATTTATAAATCTTTTTATATAAATCAATTTATATTATTCTTTTAAAACATCTTTAATCTCCTTTACAATTTCATCATTTTGATTCATAAAATAATTAAATTTTATAAATCCTATATTTTCAACTCTTTATAATAATTTCAAAAAATCCCGATTAAACTATTTTATAAAATCATTAGCCTTATATTTTCAAAAATCAACCTTTAACTATATTTCTCAAAAATCATAACTTTTATAACATTAAAAATTATACGTTTATTTATTTAAAATGGATAAATTCCCAAAAATATTTTATAAACGTATACTTTCAAAAATCACTTTGAAATCCTTTTTTAAAATTCCAAAATTTGGTCCAATGATGCTACACACCAAATAGTCAATCACGACAACAACGATATCATATATCGATATGATAATCAACGAATATCAAAATATCCATAATCAAACAAATACTGTTGAGGAATCCAGTTGGATCCCTCCAACCTGTTTTCCTGCATCCACAAACATTAGCACAATACCATTTTCGCTCCAGTACGAAATTATCGCGGTATATGGGATTTAAAATATTATCCGCTTAATAGACGGCGCAATAGGGTCTCATCCGCTATACAAATGCGGGAAATCAATAACTCAAATATATACATATGCCAATATATATATATTGCTATTATATATAATACCAATTTCACTCTTTATGAAATATTCGCGGTATATTTTTTAATAAATAACATCCGCTTACTAACGGCGCATAATGTCTATTTTAACAATCATCATTCAAACATGCATTCAAATATTTTAAATCTAACTATTTAAAATAAAAATCGAAACTGATTCGATTGAGTGAGAAGTTCTCACCTTGATTTCAATTTCGCTTTAGCGATTTATTTCGAATAAAATTAAACGGACGTTTAATTTTACCCAAAATTCTCACTAACTCCAAACGACTCCAATCCAATTCCATAGCGTAGTGCTCATCCATATGATTCCAACGCTTCTTGTTTCGCGCGTTTTCGATCTCGTATGAAAAAGTTATGCATTTAACAAGTTTACACGAATTTTATTACTTAATTTACAACATAAATTAACTATAATTAACCTATCAGCAAATCTCAGCCACTGGATTCCTTCCCCCCTCATCATGACCGTGCGTTCCCTCCATCTCCCTCACGTTCTCCCTACAGACAATAGCCGCACCAAGGAACCCATCTCATTGAAACTAGGGCTCGACTTTGCAACCTCCTCGCTCGACGAAACTTCATCAAACCACCTCCATATTGAAGCCCATTGCAAGAGCTATGTTCGACCTCCATCTTGGTGAACTCGGCTACCACATGAGCCTCGAAATGCGCGTGCAACTTCAGGTCTTTGAGCTCCAATTGCCATCAATCCGTAGCGTATTTTCCGATCATAGCCGTTGGATTTATAGAACGTGTTGTGCTCTACAAGATTGTAGTTGGGTGTTTCTGACGATTGTTGATGGATTGAGAGATCGGAGGGGAAGAAGATGAACAAATTTCGGCCTTTCATTTGTTGGTGGCGGCTGCAGTTTATTAGGGTTTAGTTTTATTTTATTTTTTTTAGTTGTGAATGGAGATGGTCTATTTATAGGAAATTTCGAACACTATTCATCCGGGTTTTTCGAACTCCGATTTACGCACCGTAACCAGCATCTCTAGGGTTTACCCTGCGTTCCGGACACAATGGAACAGGTTTCGGAAGCTAATTCGGTCATCTGTGCGAGTTATGGCAATAAACGTTCAATTTAAATTAAACCGATTTAAACGATTTTCTAGGCGTTTTAATTTGTACCGGACAAACGGTAAATCCAATTGACACGAAATTTGAAACCTTACAATAATATCACATTACGGATTCGATGAAACTGGTTTCGTCGAAATCCGAGACTGTTTAAAAAATGACTATTTTAACTCGCCAAATTAATATTAAAACAATTTCGATGCGTTTCGAGCTGCCACGATCAAACGATAACTCCGATGACACGAAAATTGAAATCCGGTAATAACTAACTATTACGGATCCAATGGAACTGGTTTTGTTCAATTCTGAGACTGTTCAAAATTGACTATTTTCACTAGTCGATTAAATATTAAAATATTCATTTTTCACAAATTAACTTTTAATTCGATTTTAAAAGTTCTAAAATATCATTCTAACTTCAATATGATAAAATAAAATTTTACAAATCATTTTCAATCATATTTAACTCAATTTTCAATTATTTCCATAATTTAACATATTAAATTATTGATTTAATTATTCAATTAAATCCAATTATTCGAATTAAAATTTATTCGACTTATAAATTCACTTATTAATATTTAAAATTAATTAAATATTCAAATTTTAATTAATAAAAATTCTGGGTCGTTACAATCTTCCCCCCTTAAAAGAATTTCGTCCTCGAAATTAACAAGTAAGAAAAGTTACAGAATCTATTAACTTTCTAAAATTCATAGTTAAACTTCTTACAAAACTTTACTAAGTTTTCAAATCATACTTAGTTATCTTTTCAAAAACAACTACTATTGTTTAACTTTCAATTCCCAAATCAAAGTTAAAGTTTTGAAAAAAAATTCGAATTTTCTCAAATTTTTCCTAACGCCTTAAATTTCCGGAAAAATTCGCCATAGTCTCCTTTGCGCGGCTCGATCCGGAAAAAAAATGACAGTATATATATCACAAATATACATCTCATCAAGTAATGAGGCATCCCGAAGGGAAAAAATTATAAAAGTACGATATTTAATCCGAGATATGTACCTTATATTTTATTAGCAAGCATATACGGCTAATATAGCGCGAAAGCGAGCTCCAAATGCGAAGCAAACGCAATCCGCACCTACTAAACACTCAACAAACAACATGAGAATCATGCATATATGAAAATAGTATAAATATACAACATATAGCAACATAATAACTATATATGTCAACATAGCAATTGAAACAAAAGCAATATATTCAACCATCAACCAACTAGCATTCATAACCAATAAATATTCATTCATATTCTCATTAATATTCAATGAAATAGGTTTTCAATTTAATCACGTTTGATTCATTAATAGTGGATGTTCTTACTAACATTCATTTTCAATTAGTTTATATTCACTAATTCATATTCAAGTTGGTTCACTTCGAAATCAAATTCAATTCTATTTAAGATTCACTTAACTTCCAATTGAATTTCAATTACTTTAGCTTCCAATTTCATTAATTCAATTTCATTAACACTTAATGAATTATATACAATCAATCAACTAACAACCATATAACAATCAATGTATATTAATTACAACCAAATTCCTTTGCTTTCAGTTGGTTTAATTAATTGATTTTTATTCAACTATTCAACTTTCAATAACATTAGATTTTAATGAATTAACACTTACATTCATTATTTCTTATCAATTATTCACATTTAATTGATAAATATTCAATCCATTCATTCAATTCAATTGGTAATCCATTTAACCATCTTAAGTTGAATTTCATTTATATAACTCAAGTTCACATTTATCACTTAACTTTATTAATTTACTTTGATACCAATATCAACTTCATTTAACATCTCTTAAGTTATATTCCATTTAACTTTAAATTCATTTTTATTTACAACTCATATTCATAAATATATTCATATAGTTTCACTTCTTATATATATAAGTTTATTTCTCAATTGTAAATCACTTTAAATATAATTCAATTCTTATACTTCTTTTTACTCATACAATTATTCTTCAATTTAGATTATTCAAACAACTTATTCAATCCACTTATATACATTTTAATAATTCTGAAAAATTATTTCTTTATATATAAAATATAATCAAGGTAAAATTATTTCATTTACCCAATTTAAAACAATACTGTGTCGAATTGTTCTGTACAAGTGTTTAGAGATCCCTATCAACAACGTTAATTACTCGTATTAACCAGAATCCATATACCACTCAACAAACCAATCATCACAATATAAAACAATTTTATATATTCACTAACAAATACGCTCTCGTAGCTATTATTACACTCAACTCATTCTAGAGCACTACTGACTCTATCTCTAATGAGTAATACCCAATAGAACCATGGTTGTCGCTTAACCATATGCTCTGATACCACCTGTGATGACCCGCAAATCTGTACTCCTTGAATATACACTAATCTCCATAGATTAACTCAAGATGAACAGAAATACGAATTATCAATGTTTAAGAAAAAGAAAGAGAGAGAAGAAGAGAGAAAAGATAGAAAATAGAGAGAAAAGAAAATAGAAAGAACAAAAAGAAAACAACAGAACAACATCAGAATCTCACAATCGCAGCGGAACAACATATAATAGATAAATGAATAATCTTTAAACAAAGAACTATTTCAATTATTACATTACATCACATCATATCATCATTACATCAGAGTGTACAACAACAAACAACATCAAACAGCGGAAAAGAAATACTATATACTAATAATACGCCATGCCATCCATCTTGCCTCCAGCTACTCCTGAATATCCTGATAAACCTTATCCCTTGACTGCCCGTGTGGAAATTGGTGGGCACCCAGAGTTTAGGAAGGAAAACAATAAACTCCGAGTCAGTCATGTGACTGGTGTGAGAACTCAAAACAGTTTATTTATCTTTAAAATCAAAATAGAGGAATATTTTTAAAGTCAATTCGCAATGCTTTTAAAAATGAGACTACCATAAGACCTCCCGCCACACACACAATGCTAACGCAGACTTGGAGGAGATTTCTCCTTATGATAGTCAAAGATGCTTGATACGCATTTAAAAAGAACATTTGATATTATTACTAGTGCATAGTGTAGGAAAACATTTCGAAAGTAGAATATAAATCTTAGCCAGCATAGGTACCATTATAGTATGCTTACTATAGCTACCATATTAGATGGCAGGTTCTACAACTAAAACCGTACAAATCTCGTACTGTTTCTTTGGATTTCCAACAAATGGTCAGGCCAAGGAACTTCCCATTGCCACATGAGAACGCCTCTGTAAGGACATCCCCGAGAACCAAACCGGATCTCTACCAACACAAGACCGGGTTACCCCAAACTGAGTAACAACTGACCGAATATGCCATCCCCCGGTCCTTTGGGACCTTTATCCGAGCGCTCGTAATCAATTCACACAATCATAAAGTGTTTTCAACATGAGTAAGTATCTGGGCTCCATACCATGATACCACCCTTTTCCAGAAGGAAATGCACATACCCTAAAGGGCGCTACCCCTCATAACCTTGCTGCATCTTTCCTGTTTTGACCATTCCGGGGTGTGAGGCTCGACGAAGTCACGTCCACAAAAACATACTTTATACAAAAGCCATGCTTTGGGTCAACAAATGATCATAGAAATGATCACCAAGATAGACGATCAAATAAATGATCCTATCACAAATAATCAACACAATGATCATTTCACAGCAACACTCAGCATGTCACATTACCAAATTGGGAAATTCTCCGCCACCAACAGAAATATATTTGAAAGAAATCTGCTTTATATCTCAGTTTATAACGTCAGACATACAATCCATACAAGTCTGTTCCGGGCTCGAACAGAACCGAAGGCACTTACAAAGAAGTCCTTGCAATCCGGATAATCTCTAATCACGTCCGGACTTCCCATCACATAAGGATTCTCTATACCGTAGCTACTCGGTGCAAAGACAATCGACGAGTTGTCCTTTCGCTTTCAAAAATATCTGGTCTTCAACACCGGTCTTCAAATGCAATTCATAACGACGTATCACATATTCGGAATGGGTTATACGACCCCATGGTCCTTTCCCGGTTAACCCGAATAGTGAGCGCTTATTCAAAAATAAGTGTGGCATTCAAATTCAAACAAATCCCAACAAATACCTTTCAAAGGTAAATATTGATAGTCGGTTATTGAACTATCAATGGATATGCACACATCACCAGATTCCAAATAATTTTCCAAATTATTTATTTTCCAAAATATCTTTACAAGATATATAATTTCAATATCTCAAAAATAAATCAATATTTATTTTTAAACAAATTCCACTTTCTTTTTATTCATAAATTCCATAGTGAATTTTCATTCCAAAATATCCATGCATATACGATTTCAATTATTCATTTCAATTTATCTTCAAAAAGATAAATTCTCAAAATATTCACTTTATATTGGAAAACATTTCCATACTTATTTATTCATAAGTAATTCACAAATTTTATTTATTTTCAACCTTTGGAAAATATTCAATATACTTAAATCTAAATTAAGTATATATTTCATTCTTTAAGGAAATCATTCTCTTAAACATATTTATTTGGGCCAAAACGAATGTTGCGTAAAACATCGTTACGACAACCCAAAATCACTAGTATAGGGATTCGAAATTAAAATAGATATATAAATCCCAATACTATACAAAATATTTCCTTTCGGAAATCATTTACTATAACAACAGTGTTATAGTCCACCATTTCCTTCTATTTCTCGAAAACGTCTATTTCAACAATGAATGTTGAAATCTATGGTTTCGAATCTTAACACCTTTTGAAAATACCGTTAGATCGTTTTAATTCTATTTAAAACATCACATCTAAAACATTTTCTTTAACATGTTATTCACTATTCAAAAACGTGAATATACTACGTTAACCAATTTCATCCTTTTATTCATTTTATTTCAAAGGATTATTCACAGTCAAAAACGTGAATATAACTCCATTAATAGGTTTCAACAATTTACTTATCAAAATAAGTCGTTTGCGGATTTATAAAACAACGTTTATAAATTTCCATTTCTATTTATTTTACCACAACTTCCTTTATAAATTCCTTTATTAACCTATCTCAATTCATATCTCAATGATATACTAAAAGTTCATATCATAAGTGAAATACTTATAATTTATTTGTTTGCAAAAATCGTTCCTTGGAACTTCATAATTATAAATCTTATAACTTATAAGATTCAATTGTTTATCCAAAACCATTCTTTAATAACTTCACGAAATTTATAAATCTTATTATTTATAAATTTCACTTATAACTTCACCATTTATAATTTTATAAATTCCATTCACTTATGCAATCCATTTTCACTTCATTCAAACACTTATAAAAACTCGTTTTATAATTCAAATATTTTCATTTATAAATTATCAATTTATAAATCTTTTTATATAAATCAATTTAGATTATTCTTTTAAAACATCTTTAATCTCCTTTATAATTTCATCATTTTGATTCATAAAATAATTAAATTTTATAAATCCTATATTTTCAACTCTTTATAATAATTTCAAAAATTCCCGATTAAACTATTTTATAAAATCATTAGCCTCATATTTTCAAAAATCAACCTTTAACTATATTTCTCAAAAATCATAATTTTTATAACATTAAAAATTATACGTTTATTTATTTAAAATGGATAAATTCCCAAAAATATTTTATAAACGTATACTTTCAAAAATCACTTTGAAATCCTTTTTTAAAATTCCAAAATTTGGTCCAATGATGCTACACACCAAATAGTCAATCACGACAACAACGATATCATATATCGATATGACAATCAACGAATATCAAAATATCCATAATCAAACAAACACTGTTGAGGAATCCAGTTGGATCGCTCCAACCTGTTTTCCTGCATCCACAAACATTAGCACAATACCAATTTCGCTCCAGTACGAAATTATCGCGGTATATGGGATTTAAAATATTATCCGCTTAATAGACGGCGCAATAGGGTCTCATCCGCTATACAAATGCGGGAAATCAATAACTCCAATATATACATATGCCAATATATATTTATTGCTATTATATATAATACCAATTTCACTGTTTATGAAATATTCGCGGTATATGTTTTTAATAAATAACATCCGCTTACTAACGGCGCATAATGTCTATTTTAACAATCAATAGATAACAATCATCATTCAAATATGCATTCAAATATTTTAAATCTAACTATTTAAAATAAAAATCGAAACTGATTCGATTGAGTGAGAAGCTCTCACCTTGATTTCAATTTCGCTTTAGCGATTTATTTCGAATAAAATTAAACGGACGTTTAATTTTACCCGAAATTCTCACTAACTCCAAACGACTCCAATCCAATTCCATAGCATAGTGCTCGTCCATACGATTCCAACGCTTCTTGTTTCGCGCGTTTTCGATCTCGTATGAAAAAGTTATGCATTTAACAAGTTTACACGAATTTTATTACTTAATTTACAACATAAATTAACTATAATTAACCTATCAGCAAATCTCAGTCACTGGATTCCTTCCCCCCTCATCATGAACGTGCGTTCCCTCCATCTCCCTCACGTTCTCCCTACAGACAATAGCCGCACCAAGGAACCCATCTCATTGAAACTAGGGTTCGACTTTGCAACCTCCTCGCTCGACGAAACTTCATCAAACCACCTCCATATTGAAGCCCATTGCAAGAGCTATGTTCGACCTCCATCTTGGTGAACTCGGCTGCCACATGAGCCTCGAAATGCGCGCGCAACTTCAGGTCTTTGAGCTCCAATTGCCATCAATCCGTAGCGTATTTTCCGATCATAGCCGTTGGATTTATTGAACGTGTTGTGCTCTACAAGATTGTAGTTGGGGGTTTCTGACGATTGTTGATGGATTGAGAGATCGGAGGGGAAGAAGATGAACAAATTTCGGCCTTTCATTTGTTGGTGGCGGCTGCAGTTTAGTAGGGTTTAGTTTTATTTTATTTTTTTTATTTGTGAATGGAGATGGTCTATTTATAGGAAATTTCGAACACTATTCATCCGTTTTTCCGAACTCCGATTTACGCGCCGTAACCAGCGTTTCTAGGGTTTATACCCCGCGTTCCGGACACAATGGAACAGGTTTCGGAAGCTAATTCGGTCATCTGTGCGAGTTATGGCAATAAACGTTCAATTTAAATTAAACCGATTTAAACGATTTTCCTGGCGTTTTAATTTGTACCGGACAAACGGTAAATCCAGTTGACACGAAATTTGAAATCTTACAATAATATCACATTACGGATCCGATGAAACTAGTTTCGTCGAAATCTGAGACTGTTTGAAAAATGACTATTTTAACTCGCCAAATTAATATTAAAACAATTTCGATGCGTTTCGAGCTGCCACGATCAAACGATAACTCCGATTGACACGAAAATTGAAATCCGGTAATAACTAACTATTACGGATCCAATTGAGCTGGTTTCGTTCAATTCCGAGACTGTTCAAAAATTGACTATTTTCACTAGTCGATTAAATATTAAAATATTCAATTTTCACAAATTAACTTTAATTTCGATTTTAAAAGTTCTAAAATATCATTCTAACTTCAATATGATAAAATAAAATATTACAAATCATTTTCAATCATATTTAACTCAATTTTCAATTATTTCCATAATTTAACATATTAAATTATTGATTTAATTATTCAATTAAATCCAATTATTCAAATTAAAATTTATTCGACTTATAAATTCACTTATTAATATTTAAAATTAATTAAATATTCAAATTTTAATTAATAAAAATTCTGGGTCGTTACATGAAGAGACCGGGATCGGAAGTTGTCATACTCTCTGCCAACTCCGAAAACCACTTTAACAACCGTGTACGCGGTGGAGATTCCAGAATGAAGTAGGATGGTGGCGGCGTTCCTTTGAGGTAAATACGTGGACCCAACTCCTGTGAGTTGGCATAAGGTGGCTAAAACAGGAGCGATCGACGGGTTAATTGAGGTAGAACCTTTGATCGGACACATCCCTTCGATATTCTACTTTGACTTTGGTTTTATTCGGTGGCCACTTTTGATTTGTTTGATTTGGGGGTGTGGCTGGAGGTGGGCGGTAACTGCGGCTATGCGTTACCACCGACCCGGAAGCGTAATTGGTATATCTACTCTAGCATTGCCTAGTTGTGTCATGTCACCTAACCTAGCGCGCCTTATACGAGTTACTATTTATGTCGTACCTATGGAGTATCCTCTGGTAGCCTCCCGATCAGGAGGTATTACGGTACTGTATAGACTATTGGCATTATTACGTGTTAAGGTTGAAAATCTAAAGCCTTAACGCTATGTTGAAGTAAGTTTATTTTACAATTAGACACTATTATAATAGCAAAATATACTACATAGTAAATAGTTTAACAGATCCTTAGGAGATGTAATTCCGAGCATCTCTTGAGTTACTGCACTCATACTTATTTCTATTGATTTAACTCATATAAGATCTTTTAGTTCTGACTCGAGTGTTTTGTTTTTCAATTCGCTCGAGTCAGTCCGAGCATTTCAGGATTTGAAGATTTTATTCTGAAAGATGAAGACGAAGATTTGTAGTACTATTATCTATTATATTATTCCACTACACTGTATTCCGCTGCATTGATATTTATTGGTATGTGAACTCTGATATTTATTGTATAAAGAAGAATCAAATGTTTTGTAAACAGTTTTATGAACTGTATATTGATTAATATATTTTATCCTTCCGCTGTGAGATTCTGTTTCTTTTTATTTCTTTCTCGTTTTTCTTATTTACCCCATAACAACCCACCCTTTCGTATGGTTTAAATCGGCACTTGTGTCGATTTAAAGCTTGCGAAAAGGTTGGATGTTACAATTGTTGTAAAGGTGTTGTTTTTCATTTTATAGCGAGCGGTAGGATTGTTAGCGTGAGCGGCTAGCGGATGTCTTGCATTCATATCCTTAAGCTTACATAGTTATTACAGTTAAAAAACATGAGTAGTCTAAAAGGTTATTTTGTCACATTACCTTTATGTTTTATCTATATAAGGTAGTATTATTTTTTGTATACAATTTTTAATTGTTCTTATTTAGTAATTTAATAAAAAAAATTGACAGTAAGATTTTTTTTTTTTGATATACTAGCTTTAAATTGACAGTATATTATATTTGTTACGTTATAAATAATCATTATCGTTTTCATAATGCTTGATGTGGACTGAATGCGGCTAATGCTAGATATTGTTTCATGTAGTAATTTATTTTACGTAATATACATGAAAAACTATATCTCAAAGTACGATTTAAATTTTAATTCCATAGATCGTACGTTAAACGATATGATTATTATGGTATGAGTAAGTAATATATATTCAAAAAAAATTTTTACAAAAATTATTCATTCTCAGGCAGCACAATAAGCAATTCAACTACAGCACACCTCAATCCAATTTACACCCGTGATAATTTACCATCCGTTGGAATTCAAGAATAGACCACTATTGAAGAAAGAAAAATGGCACTACCATATATTATCGCTGAAACAAAAAAGTTTTCTATTCATTAGTTTGTGACGTCTGCGTCACATCCTAAATGTATAATATACAAATCATGAATTGACCAAGTACTGCAT
The DNA here is from genome assembly GCA_030765085.1 of Allium cepa. Taxonomy (NCBI): domain Eukaryota; kingdom Viridiplantae; phylum Streptophyta; class Magnoliopsida; order Asparagales; family Amaryllidaceae; genus Allium; species Allium cepa. The sequence continues at coordinate 863,221,695 of CM060939.1, read as the reverse complement.
AATTAAATGTTTGCATGGTAAGTTTATTATAATATAACAATGGACTATGCATGATCTATGTTTGTCATAACAATGTATATGCATGAAAATTTATACTGCATATTTCTATTGTTAGTTTTGTGAATAGATATAAACCGCTGTAAATGATCTGCATTCTAAGTTGATAGCATCCACTATCGAATTATTGATCCAGTTCTCAATATTGAGGGTGCGCTCGTACTCTGCATGCATGTAAAACATATTTAACTTCGGTCAATCCTTTTATTCGAATATTGATCTCCGACGAAAAATGAATTATTAGCAGCCGTCCACGAGGACATGAATTCTATTTCCTTCTCTTGTTTATTAACACACGGATGTGCATGTTACACCTAACAGTCCATTTCCCCAACTTGGACATAACAATGTCATATGACCAGCTAAAAAAACTAGAATTTAAGCATCACAATAAATATTAGACATCAAAAAAAGAAACACATTTACTCTTCAGGATAAAATAATTACGAAAAATTGTAATCTAATTGTAAGATTCCATGTGCGAAGCACGGGTTCACACTAGTTATAAAGATTGATTACTTTTGACCAGTTCAACGTTACGTTAGCCAGAAGTGTACATATGGAATTTCAAGTACCGTATATGTTCTTTATTAAAACTTAGTTGGCGTTTTTTGAAAAGGGCCCAACTATGTTTCAACATAATACATATAGGTGCATTTTGTGATGTCGCTAATCGGTGGTTTTTGAAAGGTCACCTCCTTATTTATGCATATACAAAATACCACCCATCCTTCTTCTCTGTGATTAACCTGCACTGCTGAAACCCCGATCCAAAGCCTATGGTGACTTTCTGACTTACGTATGTATCAAGAAGTACAAGGTATCGGGTTTTAAACATTATATAGACTAAAAATATGTAGATAAAATCTAGGACATTTTATAGTTTTAGATCTCACAGCGGAGGATAACAAAATATAAGTAAAGAAAATAACCATCTAAGAAAATAGCCTCGAAAATACAACCTCAAAACAGTACGTAATCATAATCGAAGATGTAAAGAAACACATCATATAGCATGATAATTACTAAGTACGATAAATAGTTACATGGAGAGTAATGGAAAACAAATAGCAACTTCAATACCATGCTTGTCTCTTCATGTACTTGTCTCCGATCATATCACCTGCTATCATGTCCTCCTATAGTGAGAGAAAAAGAAAAAAAAGTGGGTTAAACAAAGTTTGATGAATGGATACATCATTAGCATATGGTGGTAACATGCAATTAACTTCATTAATACGTTATTTGACCTAGGGTGTTATACTTGTGTTTGTGAACCTCCCACTAAAGAAAGCCTCGCTAACCTAAAGGTATTATTCTAAAACCTACACCACCTCTTGTGAAGGTTTATACATAGGGTCGAACAACCAACCAAGCCCTAATACTAATACGGTTCGAGTAATAGCCATTGGAACTACTACAACATAGGGTTACCTGCAATATCGACCTTAGGAACGCATTCCCAAATTACGACTACACGTATCCTAATTATGCATTGAAGTAAAGCCCATAATGTTGAATCACGCCAAAGACGTCTATTGCATTGGTGCCCACCTCCCAATAGTTAAGTATTGCCTCTTATCGCAACGCGCCAATATCTATCAACAACATAATATCACGTCCTAACGGCTGTGAATACTAAGGAACTGCCATTGGTGCCGGGCTGTAACGACTCGTAATTTCGTTGTCTTGAGTTTTGTATATTAATTTTATATATTCAATAATACGGTATTTAATCAAAATAAAATCTCTGTTAAATGGTAGTTGATAATAATAAATAGATTTAAACTAAGATAATATTTCGAATTTTCAGATTTTATTTATAAAATAGAAAAATTGATTTATTTTAGAATTTCTTATAGAATCATAACAACATAATATATATATATATATATATATATAATTATTATATGATGAATATGATAAAATTTATAAAATCATTTAAACCATTTTTAAAGGAGACTGTTTACAAAAATATTATTTCCATATTTTTAAAGAGAACAACAAAACTTCCATTTCTTTGAGTTATATTTTTTTTTTAAATTTAGAAATATATGAATAGGAAGACTTAATTTTTTTATTAAATACCGCTTTATAACATTTTATTCTCAAAAATAAAGTGAAAGATTGTTTTAAATCAAAAGAAAATAGTTTGTACATAACCAAAAGTAAAACAAATTTACAAGTTAGAAAAGGTAAACTTGCAGGTAGTAAATTTAAACTTTTGCCTGGTAAAAGTAAACAAGCAAGAATGGGTAAATACATACACAAACACATACATACATACACACACACACATACATAAATACACACACACACACACACAAACATGTGCTTGTCTGGTCAAATACGGTAAAGACCCAAACATTCAACGTTACTTTATTTCAACTTCCTATCAAAGCCACCTCATTTCAATCCATCAACCCGTCAAGAACCTTGTACCAAAATACATCATACGTTTTATATGAGCAAGTATATATAAGCTTGGGTGTTAGCTTCAGATTTAAAAAACGTAACACAAAAGTACACTGTAAAACAAATATGGTAAAGAGAAAAAAAAAGAAGCCTTCTATTCAAATCCACAACAAAGCAAGGATTCAAGGATTCGGATCATAAACTGAAGATCAACTAGAAGTTTTCAAAAGTTTCAACAATGTTTAAGTTGAGGGTTTAGATTTTGAAGGCCTGGAAAACTTTAAAACATTACTCTATTATGTTAATAGAGTTAAAATTTCATGCATAATCTAGTTCAAAAATCAAATCCCTCATTTGTTATGAATTGACCGATGATGTAAACTATGAGAACGATTGTCTTCGAGTGTAGACTTTATTAAAAATAGTTCGAAGCTTGTTCGTTTATAATGTTTTACCCTTATTATTTTAATACCATTCTCACTATTTGCGTATTTTTTCGAACGAACTCGAAACAAAGCGTGCCGTCTGGCGTTTATAATGTTTTACCCCTATTCCGAACACAATGGAACATGCTTCGAGGCCTAATTTGATCATATGCGGAAGACGGATTTTCGAATCGAATTAAAATATTTAATTTCAATATTTAATTCAATGCATTTCTAGCCTGCACGACCAAATGGTAACTCCAAACGCTACGAAGTTTAAAACCCGATAATAATACATTATTATGAATCCAACGGAACAAGTTTTGTCGAATTCCAAGACAATACCCTAGAAGGCTATTTTTACTCGTTAACTATAGTATGAAATTTCTAATTTCTAATTATCCACTTTTAAATCCAATTTTTAACATTAACAATCTTCATTTTTATTTAAATAAAATTTAAATCAACTTCCGATATCATTTTCAATCATATTAAATTCAGCTATTCAAATAATTTTCAATATTAAATTTAAACAATTTGATTATTCTATAAATCAATAAAATAAATCATTAAGTTCCAAATAAATTTTAGTTATTCACACCATTTTATTTCTATCTAAATAACACAACATTTATTATCCAACTCTTTCTATTGATTATAGATACATTCAATAAGTAGAATTCCATTTGAATATTGCTATCGTCAAAATCTTCGAAATTAACTATTTTAAAATTTTATTCAAGTTCAATGACTATATTAATAAATCATTAAAAAATTTAATTTTAACCATTTTTATTCAATAATTACATTTAAATTTAATAAACTAAAATACCTAAAAATACAGGTCGTTACAATCTTCCTCACTCAAAACTTTTCGTCCTCAAAAAGGCTAAATACAAAATCTTACATATAATATATTTCGAAAAATTACTCAACTTATAAAATATAAAATCTATTAGAAAACTTTTACTAGGCTTCTTCTACGTCACTCTGATCGGCTTATGGAAACTTTAATTTGTTTAAGAAAACTAGCTATAAAATTTATAAAACCTTAAATTTTTTCTAACATCGAAAAATTTCGGTAGATTCTCCTTTACGCGGCTCAATTGAAATTTTTTTACAATTAAATATATAACCCAAATATACCAAATAGATATTAACCATGCATCTCATCTCAATGATTATGCATCCCATAGGGAAAAATATAAACCCGCGGTATGTAATCCGAGATACGTACCTTATTATTAATGATTCAAGTGAGTTCACTTGTATTAAGCAAGCAAAAGCATATAAAAACCCATGTATATGTCCAAACGATCTTCATATGTACCTATCTCAACTCAATTTGGAATGTTAGTCGCTTATAATAAGTTGCTGAATATGTATAAGTTCACTAAAGTATAAAACCTGCATTCTGAATCCAAATCTCAAGCAAGAGCACAAACATGCAACCATACAACAATCATATGCACTCAGAACAATTATAACAATGTTTTACAGCAAAATAGATCATCCAACAATTCATATTCATTCAATTTAATTCATAACTATCACAATTTACATTTTAATGTCAATATTTAATTTATACACTATCATTCTCATTAACATTCATTCTTCACTAACATTCAACAGGTTTGTTTCAATTTTATTAGCATTTTAATTGGTTTATTCATACATCAGATCATACTTTTGGAGTTTAAACCAAAATCCTTTTATCTGAATTTTTTATAGCAGAGCTTCTCAGAAGTCTCCCTCATTTTGAGACTCGAAAATTAATGTCAATAATGCTGCGCAGTCATCACCAAAATTATTTTCAAACGATAGAAGAGGAAAGTACTGAATTCATTCGTTTTAGAATTTATTTGAAAACAATTTGTATTTGTATATACTTTTAAACAGTACCGATACTATTTTCTAAACCTTGAAAACCTTTTTCAAAAACACCAGAATTTAAAGTTTTCAAATGCTCAATTTTATATTCATTTTACTTGCAAATTATATTTTATAAATCACATTTATACAGTTTCGTTGTCTTATAAACATATAATAGCTAATAGTTTAGGAATATTGGCCAATCACACAATAAACGATAATGATCAATATTATCATTTCTAACAACCAATTACACTATAAGTAGCATAATAATTTCTGAAAATTATTCCTTTATATATAAAATATAATCAGGGTAAAATTATTTCATTTACCCAATTTTAAACAATAATATGTCGAGTTGTTCTATTCAAGTGTTTAGAGATCCTTATCAGTTAATTACTTGTATTGACCAGAATCCATAAGCAACTTAACGAATCAACCAACCCAATATATACAATTTTTATATTCACTAGAAAATACGCGTTCATATCTATTAATATACTCTAACTCATTCTAGGGTGCTACTGACCCTATCTCTAATGAGTTGCCCCTCAAAGCCAATGTTATCGCTAAACCAAAGCTCTGATAGTAGCTGTGGCAACCCACATTTCGGAAGGTTTAAATCGACAATAATTCATCATGTCCAATTCAAACAATCCGAAGCATAGATAATCAATGGGGTTAATTAAGAAAAAAAGAAAAAAATTAAGGAAACAAACACAAAATCTCGTAGAGAATAACAAAATATAATAATCAAATAAACAATTCATGAAGTTGTTTGCTATACTATTGATTATAATTTATACAACATTTATTGGATTTATATATACAACAGGACAAATAAATAATGCAGCGGAACAAATAATGATGAATAATAATAGCAATAATATACCAAATCTTCGTCTTCGACCTCCAGAGGATAATCTTCGATAAGCTGAAAAACTCAGGACTGATCCGAGCGTGATGAGAAGACAAAATAATCGATCAGGACTAAAATATCCTTATGTAAGTCAAGTCGATAACACGTATAAGATGAGTTTAATAGCGTCAGAGATGTTTACAAGATTTCACATCTCTTATTTAGTGTATAACGTACGTGCAATAACTCAAGAGATGTTATGCGATTTTCCATCTCTTACGGATCTGTCAAAATATTTATATATAGTAGAATACGCTATAATAAATAGTGTCTAGTCAGTAAAATAAATATTTTTCTTAGTGTTAAGACTTTACATTAATCACCTCTAACGCGTTTTTGAGCTTTGGAATATAGTTTGCATTTGACACCACCAATAGCACGTCGGTTGTCAGGGATGCGCCGTGATACGACAACACTAAACCAAAATCGTAGGGGTCTCGTATAAGGATAAAAGTATGACAAGGTACGTGAGACAATGCCCAAGGTAGGATACTACCAGATTACCCTTCCCGGTTGGTGGTAATGCATGATAGCCATGATCGCCCATAGCGTCCAACACTCCTAAAAATACGAGGATGCGCACCAATCAATCACAATGTAAATGAAGGTAATACAAAGATGTGTGTCCGCTCGGGGTAGCAAGCCCGCCTGATCGGTACGGCTCCTGTTTTAGTTATTTCAAATTGGCACAAGTGCTAGGCCAATCCATCATTGTTATCTTTCTTCAAATCCAGCAAATATGCACCAAATCTAACGGTTTCGTTTTGGTTCATCACTCCATGTACACAGTTATTAATGTTGTTTCGGTATCGACAAAGAGTATGCCCATATCCAGCACCGGTCTCTTTAACAACCAACATCGTTTTACACACCGGTTGATACTTTTACATTTCGAAAACAGTTCATACTTTATATCAAAATATCATATTCTCTTCAAAACCAAATTCATTTCGAAATCATCATATTTACTTAAAATATACTATTTCAACTCAAAATCATGTTCGTCTTAATATTTCGATTTCAGTTCCAATTCAAAATTGCTTTGAACTTCCATTCGAGTTATAACTTTAGTTTAAGCTAGTTCGTACTTAAATTCATGATTTAAATAAAAATATTCTAACCTTACCAGTTTGGATTTTTTTAAGAAAATAGTTTGAACAGTTTTTAAAATAGTTTAAATAATTAAAATAGTTTAAATGGTTAAAATAGTTTAAAATAAAATAGTTTAAGTATTAATATGGTTTATGTAGCAAAATAGTTTGGAAAATCAAAATAATTTAATGTTTAAAAGATTGGTTTTAAATAATTTATATTAAATAATTTTATAGAAAATATTTTCAAAGTCAAGCTGATTTAATTCAAAATTTCCCAATTCAAATCACTTCAAATTTCCATTTTCATTTAATCGATTCAATCCCATTTTCAAGTCGAATTTTACTTCGATCCCAAATTATTTCCGATGTCAATTCAAAATTAATTTCATTTTCAAATCCAAATTGATTTCAATTACAATTCTAGAATAATTTTAGTTTCAAATTTTAAACCATTTCGTTTTTTATCAAATACGAGTTCGATTTTCAAAACACCGATTCAAAACACTTAAATCAATTTACTTTTAATACTCAATTCGAAATCCAAATCTTCAAATATAATTCAATTCTGAGCTCAATTTTGAAATAGTTCGATTTCCATAAATTTAATTTTCATTTTCTTATAATCAAATCATACAAATAAATTTCAAATCGAAAATTTTAAAGTCCTTTAATTTAACCAAACTGATGTCCGCATATAATTTTCTATCATATGGTCAAGTGGATCATTTACTTCAATCTAGTTTCAAGGATGGATATATATCATTTCAATCCAGAATAAATAGGTAGGTATAGATCATTTCAACCTATTTTTTAATTTATTCGAAAATAATTCAATTTACAGTTTTATATACTACAAATAATATATAGGATGATAATAGGATATATCAAAATACATAAACATCCAAATCATCCAAATATCAATCAATTAGCATCCATCACAATCAATCATCCAAACAGTCAAAGTAATTCACAACAATTTCATAATATCATATATTTTACGAGCAATTAAACTCCAATTTTAAATTTAACTGTCAATTTTTTTTGAATCGTTAACTTAAATGACAATACAGATGATAATTAAATTCATTAAACAATGATCAATAAATTTATATCACTTCATAATTACAAATTTAACTAACATAAAAATATTCTAGTACTTCGTGAGCATTATAAAACACTCGCCTTGAATTTTAGATTTTAAATCAAATAGAACGACGTTTGATTAAATCTAAAATTTGGTTGTTTCCAACCGTCTCCAAATCAGTTTCATAACGTAGTACTCGTCATCGTCGCTTGTTTCGTCAAATTCTGGCAACGTTTGAAAAAGATATACTCTTTTAATGATTTGAATATAATTTATACAAATTAACTTTTTTTTGATAACCTAATTAATTAGAGCCACTCGATCTAGCTTCAGGAATCAAGGTCGCACACGTTTGTTCTTCTACCATCGCGTTTCTAGGTGGAGCCAAACTCGTCGCCCACCTTCTCCTTTGATTGTCGCGCCTTATTCTGATGACCGGAACTCGATCAGACACCCCCATGTTGAAGCCCTTCCTGAGCTGCTCCTCCCGCTCGAACCCCATCCACTTCGGTCAGCCCTTGCTCAAGTAAAATGACTTCGAACGAAAACGAAACGTGACCCCAAAGCTCTCTACACGCTGTGCCAATCACGATCACTATCGTTCACATCGTAGAGCTCGCTATCCTTTACGATATCTCTGTTGAAGTCTCGGCCTAGTATTACTTGGATCGAGAGAATTCGATGGAGAAAGCACGATAATTTTCGACCATTACTTTTGGATGGTGGTGTCCGTTAGAGGATAGGGTGAGGATTAAAAGGTTTGGGTGCATATATACACGTATAACTATATTAGTTTAATATTATTCTCACTATTCACGTTTTTTTCGGACGAACTCCAAACGAAGCATGCCGTTTGGCGTTTATAATGTTTTTCTCATATTCCAAACATAATGGAACATGTTTTGAGACCTAATTCAATCGTATGTGGAAGATAGCATTTCGAATCGAATTATAATACTCAATTTTCGATATTTAATTCAACGCATTTCTGGCCTGCACGACCAAACGGTAACTCCAAACGATACAAAATTTAAAATCCGATAATAATACACTATTACTGATTCAATTGAACTGGTTTCATCAAATTCCAAGATAGTACAATGGAAGGCTATTTTTGCTCGTTAATTATAATATGAAATTTTCAATTCCTAATTATTCACTTTTAAATCCAATTTTTAATTTAACAATCTTCATTCTTGTTTAAATAAAATTTAAATCTCCGATATCTTTTTCAATCATATTAAATTCAGAATTCAGTTATTCAAATAATTTCCAATATTAAATTTAAACAATTTGATTATTCTATAAATCAATTTAAATAAATCATTAAGTTCCAAATAAATTTAAGTCATCCACTCATTTTTTTCTATCTAAATATTACAACATTTATTATCCAATTCTTGCTATTGATTGTATATCAACTCAATACGTAGAATTCCATTTCAATATTGTTATCGTCAAAATCTTCGAAATTAACTATTTCAAAATTTTATTCAACTTCATATTCAATAACTATATTAACAAACCATTGAAATTTTTATTTTTAACAATATTATTCAATAATTACATTTAAATTTAATAAATTAAAATAGCTAAAAATACGGATAGTTACACTAACTTAGACGTTACATATCTAGGCACCCTACTAAATGGACAGACCTAATCAATTTTACATAACATTGCTAATTTAAACCACATAGACCATTAAGGCTTTGACACCATTGAAGGACCAGCCAAGTTGAAAGCGGTTGAAATATGTAGGTTTTTATGAAAATTCCTATTTGGAACATCAGGTCTATAAAGTATAAAATGGATTTTAGATTCAATCTAAAATATTTTAAATAAATTTTTTATTCATTTATTTGGTAAAAGTGATGTTTTGATTTAATTTACACTAAGCATATTATGATAAGCATATCAAATAGGCTTATATATGTATAGTGCAAGTGCAACATAACATATGATATATATAGTTATTGTGTACCTATATAGGTATTGGCATTTACATGTGTAACACATACAATGTCCATTTATTTATGAAATGGTTGTCACAAATTTTAAACTTAAGTATGAAATAAATGACACTAAAATATTTAAATAAATTTCGCAAAAAGGATTCAAATATGAATGGATAATGGTGCATTTAAGTGACATTAAAAGAATGAGTAAAAGGCATTTATACGGCAATTAATGAGAGGTAAAGAAGGAAATCTTTCAAAATTCATTTAGTCCTTCTTTAGCTTATTTTCAAAGCATTTTAAACTTATATTCACATATCTGTATGTATAATTTTACTTTAAATTATATAAAATAACAATTGAATATACGTGTGTTATTTATATAGATTAAAATTGCACATAGAAAGGTGTTCTACATTAGTTTTACAATTTTACATAAAAGTCCTAACATAAAATTTGAATTGAAACAATATATATGTGTGTGCAAGCACGTGCACGTGTGTTTATGCTTATGTGTGTGTGTGTGAATGTAATAATAAACAATATTAAAATTCAAAACAACATATATGTAAAGCTTGCTGCTTCGTATGTTTACAATTTACAATCAACAACACGAAATCTGCTTTTGACTTAGAGATGATTCAACTTTGAGTTTGTGATTTTATAGTAAAGTCCTTTTAATTTTGAATTGAAACAATGTAAATAACAACCAAAATAATTGACATAATGTTGTATTTGTGATTTTATGTTTTTGCCTTAAAATTAAATTTATATTTGTCAGCTCATAATGTTGCATTCTAATATCATTCTATTGTTTGAGTTTTGTTATAACCTAAGCTTATTGTAATTTTTTTTGGTTAATGAGATTTAAAGTATATTTTTAACTATCAACGGAAATTTGTATTAAAGCGATTGAAATTGATTAGCATGATGAACTTATGCATTTGAATATTATGCATTTTTTCTTGGAAAAGTTCTTTAAATTATATTCAATGATATTTTTTAACTATTGGAACATTTAATTTTAAATAACACTAACTTTATTTTGTTGTAGAACATCATGTTTTTATGTTAAAATACTGAACATATATATTACATGTTTCAATGTGGCATATGGTACAATTTCAACATTTGTAATAGTTTTTACGATGTTACTTATGTAGGAAGTTAGTATTTAATTAAACATCATTATCGTGCTTTATTATTTTGTAGGTTCTAATGTTTATGATTTTTATAGTACCATCATCATGTGAATTTGAATATCAAATATAGCATTTCATATTTTAATACTATCATATAGTACTAGTTCAATACTTGTATAGGTTTTTTCATTGCTTTTTTATGTAGGATGTTATTATTTAGTTTTAAATACTATTGTACTTTATTATTATTTGATATTTCATGTTTTTATGGTACTCATGATAACATTATTATTTGAATTGGAAATTTGTATACATACCTTTACATTCTAGTGCTTCGATGTTGTATTATTAGTATTTCATATTATTTTTCATTTTGTTGAAATAGCATGATGCTATTTTGAAATAAAGTTTTGTACTTTTTGTTCATTATATTTATTTATAGGGCAATTTTATTCCCGTTGTTAATTTCGTCCTAAAATGTGCAATAATATTTTGAACCTGCAACTAATTTTTTGTTGTCATTGACATTTAATGATTTTAAGAGAGGGCATGTAGTTAAAATGCTCAATGGTTTTATAACGGTGAAGGTGCAAAAGCAGTAACGAAGATAAAGCGTGGATATCGAAAAATAGCAAGCGAAGGGGTAAAAATCTTTATTGGAAATTAAAGAATCTCCAAAGTTGATTTATTTTCATTTCCACATTATTTATGTATGAAAAAAAATTATTCACTACTATATAACAAAATCGAAGCGTAACAACCCGCATATTTTACGACTGAATATTTAAATATTTTATTTTAATATTTTATCGTTAGTCAGATTTTAGTCCGAAAAGTTACTTTTTGCATACGGTCGAATTAAGACTCGGAACCACTTCCATTGGTTTCAAAACATCGTTTGCGATCTTTTTGAGTATAAACTTTGATATGTTTGGAGTTAGTGGAATTTTGCCAGGTATTCACTTTGGGCTTTAGGTTTGGTTTAGCCCATTAGCCTAAACTATTAACTCTAGCTCAACCCCCTTCCCTTCATAACTTCGCTTTCATTTCCTAGCACTCAAGCTTCATCAAAAATGGAGGAAGAAATGGGAAATTAAAACTCCAAGCCCTAGTTCATTTGCAAATCCAACATCTAACTCCAAATTCAAAGAGAAACCATTGATTCTTCCTTTGCTTCCAAGCTTCTTCTTCATTGATTTTGTGTAAAGGTGAGATTTTTATCTCACATCTTTGTCTATAACTATCTTTGATTGCTGGGTATGGATTCCTAACACTTATTCATATGCATTTGCTCTTGGTTTGGATTGAATTGGTGAAAATCCCAATTTATAGTGTTTTGGGTTCAAGTCTTTAAATCCTAACTTTAATGATTGAACACGTTTTTTGTGATGCATCGAGGAGCCAATAGGACCGGGTAGCCGATGGGCGTAATCCCCTAGCATTCGTGCTCGATCGGTTGCAAATTGAGAGAGTTTTGCACTTCAGTCCCCTAGGTCGCTCGGCTTGCACAATTCGAATTGCTCGGCCTGCATATAGGTCGCGCCATGCTTAGGTCACGCCTTGCTTAGGTCGTGCCAACTTAGGTCGCTCGGCCATTAGGTCGTTCCACCCCTTAGGTCGCTTGCTCTCTTAGGTCGCGCCATTTGTCTCACCTGCTATATCACGCAACCCCTTAGGTCGCGACAAGTTAGGTCGTTCCGCACTTAAGTCGCTCGGGCTTCTTACTTAAGTCGCTCGCCTTGGGTCGCTGGCCACATAGGTCGCTCGGCCATGTTAGGTCGCACCATGCTTAGGTCGCCCCCCCTTAAGTCGCTCGACCTTCTCTTATGCCTTAGGTCACAACCCCATAGGCCGCTTGCCTTGCTGTTAGGTCGGCCTGCCTTAGGTCGCAACCCCTAGGTCGCTTGCCTTGCAATGAGTCGGCCTGCCTTAGGTCGCTGACCTCCTTAGGTCGCTCGGCCTGCTTGCACTGTTAAGTCGCACATACTATGGGTCGCGCCATTCCTCAGGTCGCTTGCAGTTAGGTCGCGCTGCCCTTTAAGTCGCACCTGATTTAAGACGCATGCTATTTCTTAAGTCGCGGATCTCCTAGGTCGTACGCTGTGTAGTCGCATGTGTTGAGTCGCTGATTTCTTGTGTTGTCTTATGTTAAGTCGTAAGTCGTGGCTGTTAAGTCGCAAGGGTATTCCCACTTTGATGGATTTGGAATCGAAATCTTTGGACTTTTTATTCACGTCTTCGAATGTGAATTTTTGTGATTTATTGTACTATAATCATTTTAGTGATTTGTCACTTTGTCTCACTCGTACGAGAAATCTAATTAAATGGCTTAGTAAAACAAATGGTATGAAACGCTTGCATTTACTTCGCCGGTTAATTCTTGGACTTGTTCGATTCAACCTCTTGTGACAATTTTCGAGTGGAGATCTACAATTTGTTCGTAAATATTTAAGTTAAGCTAGTGGTTATGAGACATGAGGCTAAGCTTATATATTTACTAGCTTACTGTAATTGACACTTCTTGATGATCGTTGATGATCATTTTTGTGATTTAGACTAGCAATTGTGCTATGTCTCTTTGTCTACGAGGGAGACTAAACCCCGTTTCTGTAGAGCTTCGGCTCAATTTGGTGGGGTAGCGACCCATGGTCTTTGGGCCGTTTTGTGGAGCTTCGGCTCAAAATTAATGGTTAGCAACCAAGGAATAGCGTTCCATTTTGTGGCACATGTGTTGGTGAGTTTTCATGCTCCCGTGTTGTGATAGGCCTCCCTTTTTTTGTGATTTCTGGATTTCCATTAATGATTTCTAGAATTTGTGTTTTACCAATTTTCGTGATTTACATTGATATGTTTTGTTAATATTTGTGCATTGGTGAATTTGTGTGTCATTAACTTTTGTGATTGGCATTGATATTATTGTCAATATTTATGGTTTGGTGAATATAAATAAAGTGTATGACATTCCTTTTGATCTTTGATAAGATTATTGTGATATTGATTAATCCCTAGTTGATTTTCAATTGCATATTTATCACAATATGGCTTTATGGTTATCATATGTTTATGTCATATCTCTTATTCAATATCATTTTATCTGATATTTATAGCTAGGCTGGTCCGTTTATTATTTTCTTATTAAATAATACTTGGGTCAGACCGAGATGTTACAGGTGCTTCTGCTTGACTCCACATCTGGGATTATCACCCTGACTTTTGGCTAACTACTTAGATTAGTAGTTTTTGTTGTATACATTGGAGATATAGACTCATTGATGTATCCATATTCTTTTGTCTAGCACTTGTAGCTATTCTTTTGAGACATTGTGGATCTTGTTTGACCACTACTCTGATGTACACTTTCATGTGTTATATATTCATATCTATTTCCGCCTTTGTGATATGGATGTCTGTGACTGATTTGTGTTATGTTTATTTCTATATTTGTTTCCGAAGAATATATATAGCCACTGTGTAGTAGCTTTGAGTTTGTATCGGTATGTCGGATTTTCTCCTTAAACCAAATGCATGTTGTACTATCTGACATATCGTTGCTCGCACAAAGCAATTACGCGGATGGTCTCTCCTCAATAGCCTTATTCTCCGCGCTAGTTGACGGCATTACCATGTAGTGTCCTTGGCTAGCATGGGTATAGAGGTGGGGCGTCACACGAAGAATCAGAGCCAATCTTCGAAACAATGTAGAATAATCTAGCAGGGATCATCGTCCTAAGTCCATCTTAGGGGTCATGCTTTAGGATTTAATTCGAGTCTTCGTACCGATTCATCCTATTTTCTTTATGATTCCTTGTTTATCTATCAAGATTGCTTGATATTCATTTGGTGAATAACCTTATCCTTCTTCTTTCTTTCTTTCAAAAGGAAGAGAAATGGTTAGACCTGGCCGTCCCAGCGCCGGTCAATCTAGTGCTACTTCCCAGGATGGAGTATTTATGTCTGCCCAGCAGCTTCTTGATCTTGTAAGGAATGCTCAAGCAGTCGGATCTAATCCAGAGTCTACTCACCCTAAGTCTGGATTTGCATGTTTGTGCAGCGATTATACCAATTTGGGTGGAAAGCCATTCAAAGGTTATGAAACCATTATTGAAGTCCATGCTTGAATGAGAACGTGCAATCGAATCTTTTCTCGCATGAATCTTATTGATCTTCATCGTGTTCAGGTGGCCTCTAGTATGCTCTAAGAAAGAGCATTAGATTGGTATGAGCTTCTGATTTCTGAAATAAATGAAGCGGATTTTACTTAGAAGAAATTCCGGGAACGCTTCGAACTAAAATTTGTGCCAGAAGCTGAGAAGGTGACTTTGGCTCGTCGTTTCATAGACCTTGTTCAAGGTGAATCCTCTGTGGCAGACTATGTCGCATCATTCGAGTCACTTTCTAAATATGTGGTCGAGTACATAAACACCCCATTGAAGAAAAATCAAAGATTTGTCTATGGCTTGAATAAAAATCTCAAGAAGCCATTACTTCTAAAATTAGAAGTTTCTTTTGATCAACTCATTGATATCGCCCTTCGACTTGAAGAGGTAGATAAGGAGAGTGATGTTGAAGTTATGGGTGTCAAACCAAACTTCAACAACAAGAAAAGGCCTAATAAGTTCAAGGGTCCTTATCCCAACAATAAGAAAGGGAAGCAAGCCTCTCCGGCATCCAAGACTTCGACCTCAAGTGGTGGGCAATGCTACAACTGTGGTTCTAAGGACCATTATGCGAACAAGTGTTCAAAGCCTCGTACTTGTCGCTATTGCAAAAGCCCGGATCATTATTTATCTTCTTGTCCCAAACTTCAAGGCAAGAAGGAGGGAAAGCTTAATGTTGCTCAAGCCCCTAGCAACACATCTCGTGGAAGAGGTATTTATCATTCTATCCTTGATGACATTATTTTATTTCATGATCATCCTATTCAAGTTCTTTTTGATACGGGTGCGTCCCACTCTTTTATTTCAAAAGAACTTGTTGATACTTTTTCTTTGGATGTTTTGTGTTTAATGACTTCTTTGAGAATTGAGAATCCGGTTGGTGGATCCGCAACAATCAGTTTATTGTGTAAAGATGTCGAGATTATTTTGTGTGATTTTTCTTTCCGAGCTGATTTGCATGTTATGCGCTACTTAGGCTTTGGAATGATTTTGGGAATGGATTGGCTTAACCGCTATGAAGCCCAAATATTATGTCCTGAGCGGAGTATTCATCTTCGACATCCCCAATCTGTTAAGCAGATTTCTATTGATCTTAAAGATTCGGATTCCAGCTTGGTTGCATCTTTATATTCTTTAAATCCTCATGATGATGATAATGATGATGAGGAAGATATTATTTCTCTTATTCACATTGTTCGTGAATTTTTCGACATATTTGAGCTCGTTTTAGGATTACCACCTAAGAGAGCAATTGAGTTCAAAATTAATCTCATCCCTGGAGCTCAACCTATCACACGTACTCCTTATCGTATGTCCAATAAAGAAAATGAGGAGATGCGCAAACAATTATCCGAATTGGCGACGAAGCAATTCATTCGCTCTAGTTCCTCTCCTTGGGGAGCTTCGTCTATTTTTGTGAAGAAATCCGATGGTACACTTAGGCTTTGCGTTGACTACCACAAGCTTAATGATCTTACTATCAAGAATAAATATCATTTACCTTGGATTGATGATCTATTCGATCAACTTAGTGGTGCTAGATCACAATTAGACTTAGCTACCGGTTTTCATCAGCTTCGTATTGTAGAGGATAGCATACCTTTGACATCGTTCCGTACTCGTTATGGATCTTATTAATGGCTTGTTATGCCATTTGGTTTAACGAATGCTCTGGCTTATTTCGTTGACCTTATGAATAGATTTTCAAAGACTTCCTCGATTGGTTTATCCTCATCTTTGTTGATGATATTCTTGTGTATTCAAAAACCGAGGAGGAGCATGAAAAGCATCTTCGGATTGTGTTGGAAACCTTAGGAGTAATCAATTGAAAGAAAAAATTTCTAAATGCCACTTTTGGCAATCTCATGTGAAGTTTCTCAGTCATATTATTTCCGAATCTAGAATTTCCGTGGATCCTTCAAAGGTTGAAGCGATTCAAAATTGGAAGAGACCGGAGAGTGTGATGGAAATTCATAATTTTCTTGGATTGGAGGGCTATTACCGTCGTTTTATAAAAGACTTTTCAAAAATTTCCGTGCCTCTTACTAGTTTGACAAAGAAGGGAGTTAAATACATTTGGTAGGACAAATGTGAGCTTCTTTTCAGAAATTAAAAGAACTCCTTTTCGATGCTCCTATTCTTGTGATTCCCGAGGGAAACCAAGATTTTATTGTTTATACCGATGCTATTCACGTTGGTTTGGGTGCCGTTCTTATGCAAAGAGAACGTGTTATTGCTTATGCTTCTAGGCAATTGAAGCCTGACGAGACTAGATATGCCACTCATGATTTAGAGCTCGCGGCTATTGTTTTCACCCTTTGTATTTGGTGTCATTATCTTTTGGAAGAAAAATTTATTATATACACCGATCATAAATCTTTGATGTATGTATTTTATCAAAAGGAACTTAATTTGCGTCAACAACGTTGGCTCGAATTTCTTGCAGCTTATGATCTTGATATTCTTTATACTCTCGGAAAGGGAAATCGTGTTGCCAATGCACTTAGTCGCAAGCAACAAGCAGTTGTTTCGATGATGATATCCGAATGGAATGATCTCGGAATTTTATCCACTTGTGAGATTCAAGATCATATATCCAATTTGTGTTCATCTGTTGTTTTGTGTAGCCTTGAGGCTCATCTTTCTCTTTTAAACCGCATTCTTGAAGCTCAAAGACTAGATCCCGAATTGGCTCTTCTTGGCCAAACTTTTAGGGATAAAATTGATATTGAAGGTTTGAAAGACTTTGATATTGATTCTCGTGGCGGTATTCGAAAATTTGGTAGACTTATTGTGCCAAATATTAGTAATCTTCGTAAAGACATTTTAGAAGATTCTCATCGTTCTAAATTTACCATTCATCCTGGTAGTAGTAAAATGTACGCGGACATGAAGCGACTTTATTATTGGGAGGGAATGAAATCTGATATTGCTAACTTTGTTAAGCGTTGCATGACTTGCCAACTCATTAAGGTCGAACATCAAAGGCCCGGTGGGTTATTGCAACCTTTAGAAATACCAATTTGGAAGTGGGACCAAATTTCCATGGATTTTATAGACGGCCTTCCCCGTTCTCGTTCAGGTCATGATAGCTTATGGGTGATAGTCGATAGACTTACTAAATCCGTCCATTTTATTCCCATTCGGTCCAATCGAACCGTTCCTCTTTTGGTCAAACTCTTTATCAAAGAAATTGTTAAATTGCATGGAGTCCCTACTTCTATTGTTAGTGATCATGATCCATTGTTTACTAGTGGATTTTGGAAGAGTCTTTAAAAAGCTTTGGGAATGAAGCTTAATTTTAGCACCGCTTATCATCCCCAGTCCGATGGACAAACTGAGCATGTCAATCAAACTCTTGAAGATCTTCTTCGTGTATGTGTTCTTGATTTTGATGGAAGTTGGGAAGATCATATTTCTCTTGTTGAGTTTTCCTATAATAATAGCTTCCAATCTAGTATTTGCATGGCACCTTTTGAGACACTTTATGGAAGGCCATGCCGATCTCCTTCTTGTTGGCTTGAGGCCGGTGAGAAGCTGTTTTTATGTCCATATTTTATTCGTGATTCCACAGAAAAGATCGACCTTATTCGTCATAGAATGAAAGAAGCTCAGAGTAGACAAAAATCCTATGCCAATAACCGGAGAAGGAAATTAGAATTTTCTATGGGAGATCTTGTGTTCATTCGTGTTTCACCTATGAAGGGTGTTGTACGTTTTAGTCGATCGGGAAAGTTAGCACCTCGATATATTGGTTCATTTCCCATCACCGAACGTATTGGTTTCGTGGCTTATCGCCTTTTATTACCGGCTCAGTTTTCTGCTATTCATGACGTGTTTCACGTTTCTCAATTATGAAAATGCCTTCGAGATTCCGATTGTATTATTGAGCCCGGTGTTGTGGAAGAAATTGAAGTTTTGCCTAATTTAACTTATGAGCAACATCCTATTCGTATTATTGCTTCGAAGGTCAAGCGCCTTCGAAATAAGGATGTTCCGCTTGTTAAAGTTCAATGGTCCTCAAATCCTAAAGATAGCTCTTGGGAATCTATAGAATTCATCGAGCGAACACATCCAGACTTACTTTTCCGTGCTCTATGAGGTGAATTTCAAATTTCTTTTGTGTTGATATGCTTTCATGGTTGTTACCTTATATTTTCTTCTTAAATATTGCGAGGACGAAATTTCTTTAAAAGGGGAGTCTATAACAACCCGCATATTTTATGATTGAATATTTAAATATTTTATTTTAATATTTTACCGTTAGTCGAATTTTAGCCCAAAAAGTTACTTTTTGCATATGGTCGAATTAGGGTTCGGAACCACTTCATTTGGTTTCAAAACACTATTTGCGATCTTTTTGAGTATAAACTTTGATATGTTTGGAGTTAGTGGAATTTTGCCACTTATTCACTTTGGACTTTGGGTTTGGTTTAGCCCATTAGCCTAAACTATTAACTCTAGCTCAACCTCCTTCCCTTCATAACGTCACTTTCATTTCCTAACACTCAAGCTTCATCAAAAATGAAGGAAGGAATGGGAAATTAAAACTCCAAGCCCTAGTTCATTTGCAAATCCAACATTTAACTCCAAATTCAAAGAGAAGCCATTGATTCTTCCTTTTCTTTCAAGCTTCTTCTTCATTGATTTTGTGTAAAGGTGAGATTTTTATTTCACATCTTTGTCTATAACTATCTTTGATTGTTGGGTATGAATTCCTAACACTTATTCATATGCATTTGCTCTTGGTTTGGATTGAATTGGTGAAAATCCCAATTTTTAGTGTTTTGGGTTCAAGTCTTTAAAAAATCCTAACTTTGATGATTGAGCACGTTTTTTGTGATGCATCGAGGAGCCAATAGGACCGGGTAGCCGATGGGCGTAATCCCCTAGCGTTTGTGCTCGATCGGTTGCAAACTGAGAGAGTTTTGCACTTCAATCCCTTAGGTCGCTCGGCTTGCACAATTCAAATTGCTCGGCCTGCATATAGGTCGCGCCATGCTTAGGTCGCACCTTGCTTAGGTTGCGCCAACTTAGGTCGCTCGGCCATTAGGTCGTTCCACCCCTTAGGTCGCTTGCTCTCTTAGGTCGCGCCATTTGTCTCAACTGCTATATCACGCAACCCCTTAGGTCGCGACACGTTAGGTCGTTCCCCACTTAATTCGCTCAGCCTTCTTACTTAAGTTGCTCGCCTTGGGTCGCTGGCCACATAGGTTGCTCGGCTATGTTAGGTCGCGCCATGCTAAGGTCGTCCCCCCTTAAGTCGCTCGGCCTTCTCTTATGCCTTAGGTCGCAACCCCATAGGCCGCTTTCCTTGCTGCTAGGTCGACCTGCCTTAGGTCGCAACCCCTAGGTCGCTCGCCTTGCAATTAGTCGGCCTGCCTTAGGTCGCTGACCTCCTTAGGTCGCTCGGCCTGCTTGCACTGTTAAGTCGCACATGCTATGGGTCGCGCCATTCCTCGGGTCGCTTGCAGTTAGGTCGCGCCGCCCTTTAAGTCGCACCTGCTTTAAGTCGAATGCTATTTCATAAGTCGCGGATCTCTTAGGTCGTACGCCGTGTAGTCGCATGTGTTGAGCCGCTGATTTCTTGTGTTGACTTATGTTAAGTCATAAGTCGTGGCTGTTAAGTCGCAAGGGTATTTCCACTTTGATGGATTTGGAATCGAATTCTTTGGATTTTTTATTCACGTCTTCGAATGTGAATTTTTGTGATTTATTGTTTCTACAATCATTTTAGTGATTTGTCACTTTATCTCACTCGTATGAGAAACCTAATTAAACGGCTTAGTAAAACAAATGGTATGAAACGCTTGCATTTACTTCGCCGGTTAATTCATGGACTTGTTCGATTTAACCTCTTGTGACAATTTTCGAGTGGAGATCTAGAATTTGTTCGTAAATATTTAAGTTAAGCTAGTGGTTATGGGAC
Organism: Allium cepa; assembly: GCA_030765085.1. Classification (NCBI taxonomy): domain Eukaryota; kingdom Viridiplantae; phylum Streptophyta; class Magnoliopsida; order Asparagales; family Amaryllidaceae; genus Allium; species Allium cepa. The sequence goes on along the minus strand of CM060939.1, from coordinate 863,200,643 downwards.
ATGAGGCTAAGCTTATATATTTACTAGCTTACTGTAATTGACACTTCTTGATGATCGTTGATGATCATTTTTGTGATTTAGACTAGAAATTGTGCGATGTCTCTTTGTCTACGAGGGAGACTAAACCCCGTTTCTGTGGAGCTTCGGCTCAATTTGGTGGGGTAGCGACCCATGGTCTTTGGGCCGTTTTGTGGAGCTTCGGCTCAAAATTAATGGTTAGCAGCCAAGGAATAGCGTTCCATTTTGTGGTACACGTGTTGTTGAGTTTTCATGCTCCCGTTTTGTGATAGGCCTCCCTTTTTTTTGTGATTTCTGGATTTCCATTGATGATTTCTAGAATTTGTGTTTCACCTATTTTCGTGATTTGCATTGATATGTTTTTATCAATATTTGTGCATTGGTGAATTTGTGTGTCATTAACTTTTGTGATTGACATTGATATTATTGTCAATATTTATGGTTTGGTGAATATAAATAAAGTGTATGACATTCCTTTTGATCTTTGAGAAGATTCTTGTGATATTGATTAATTCCTAGTTGATTTTCAATTGCATACTTATCACAGTATGGCTTTATGGTTATTATATGTTTATGTCATATTTCTTATTCTATATCATTTTATCTGATATTTATAGCTAGACTGATCCGTTTATTATTTTCTTATTAAATAATACTCGGGTCAGACCGAGATGTTACAGGTGCTTCTGCTTGACTCCACATCTGGGATTATCACCCTGACTTTTGGCTAACTTCTTAGATTAGTAGTTTTTGTTGTATACATTTGAGATATAGACTCATTGTTCTTTTGTCTAGCACTTGTAGCTATTCTTTTGAGACATTGTGGATCTTGTTTGACCACTACTCTGATATACACTTTCATGTGTTATATATTCATATCTATTTCTGCCTTTGTGATATAAATGTCTGTGACTGATTTGTGTTATGTTTATTTCTATATTTATTTCCGAAGAATATATATAGCCACTGTGTAGTAGCTTTGAGTTCGTATCGGTACGTCGGATTTCCTCCTTAAACCAAATGCATGTTGTACTATCTGACATATCGTTGCTCGCACAAAGCAATTAGGCGGATGATCGCTCATCAACAGCCTTATTCTCCGCGCTAGTTGACGGTATTACCCCGTAGTGTCCTTCGCTAGCGTGGGTATAGAGGTGGGGCGTCACACGAAGAATATCTTGATCCATGCAGGTAAGAATTAGTGATTGAATAGAGTTCTAATTTATATTAAGTGCTTAGGACTTAAAATTATACTCACGCCCTAAATTTGTTGACTTATTACATAAAAGAATTGGTCAAATTAACATTTTTATATTGAAGTGGTCGATAGAAATCCTAACTCAATGGAGGTAGGAAAAAATAGTGGGGCTTTAAGCAGACCTACTATTCAATAGTGCAAAATTGTAAAAGTTAGCGGTCCATGTGCGCTAAGTGCTTTAGCGATGATAGAATTGGGGGAATGCTCTAAAAACAATTATGTAATTTGTTACATATATCTAACTCAATAACCAATTTTGTTCAAAATTAGAAGGTGTTTTCTTTCTATTATATACTTGTTATATTATAATATAATTAGTTGACTAATTAATTTAAAGCATATTAAATAGAATTTCCTTAAATGATATGTTATGTGGTAGTAATTGCATTGTAATAGTAAACGATTTATCATATTAATAATAACATTTTTTTATTGAAATTGTACTTAAATACAACATATCACTGGAACAAAAGAATACAAGTCACATGTCAAGATATGTTTGAATTACACTACACAAATTTTGAACTTGGGACCTCTCGCACCAAAGTCGAATCATTTAACCACCACAACAATGGTGCTGTCAGTAACATATTATTTTAAGCATTCCTAGTTAAGAGGCTTCGAGACATGACATTGATACATGTACTGGGAATAAAGTAAGCAACGCTCTCATAAAGTTGGCACTATATTACTCGTGGCTGTTGGGTGCGCTAAGGCATTGCGACTGATAGTTATTCAATAATATGAAATGACTCACTCAGGAGTTTCCTATTAATTTATATAACTAAGGTCAAGTAGATAACCTCGAAGTAACGATATTACACAATTTCTAGACTTGAGAATACCGTTGAGCTTCAATATGGGCATTTTGATTATAGTTAAATCGTGGTATGATGTCCATCAAACGACTATAGCTGGGTTTGAGATGAAGCACTGAAAGTGAAACACTATTCAATAGAGAATTTGTCTCCTTATTTATATAAATTCAGTATCACGTTCAACCATAGTCAACTCAAAGTCAAAGTCTATCATCAGAGAAATACTAGTAATAATGATTGTAATTATTCAATCAATTATTATTTTTTTGTTTGAGCTTACAAAGTTGAATGTGGATAATGTTGGAATTTTGATCAAACCAAATTCCATAAGTCCTGATATGATGTAGTTTTGACGAAGAGAATTCATATAAATAACCGTTACTACTTGATACCGCTTATAACAAGTAAAAGTGAATTTTAACGAAAGACGTGTAAACGATAAATTCAACCAAAATGTCACACCACTAATTAAGTTGACGTGTCAACGTTAGTATTTGAATTATTCGATATTAATCGCTGACTGAATTTACACATTTGAATCATACAGCAGTAATTAGAGCACTTCAAAAAAACCAAACGATTTAATTAATTTATAATCGTTGTAAATTAATTAAATTAATTAATATTTATAAGATATTAATTTTTAAATTTTATGCAATTTACTTGAATACTAAAGTGAGTACATACACGTTATAAACACTCGTATTACATAACGATAATTTTCACATAAAAGTTATTTGAACACCGTCAGTGAATAAATAATACATCATCATCTCCATAAAACTTTATTAAGTAGATATTTTCACATAAAATCATATTTGCTCATCACACAAGTCAATACATGATACAACGAAGCCTGTTTACAGCTTAAATAGTTCCTCTCCGTAACAATACAAACAGCAGTAGCACATTCATAAACCGAATATTCCACTTATATTGTTGTTTATTTCAACTGGAAGTAGCTCTGAGAGGATCACAAAAGAAACCTCCGTTTTCATTAAAAAATATTCTGTAATCTGACTTCATTAAATATAAAATAGAACAAATTCGGCTAACCCAACTCAGACTTGAGAAACACCAATTTGACATGGCAAAGTCTCAGGGATCCAAAATTTAGCTTTATAATCACCTGCATTTAACAATACATATATTATTATAAGTTTATAACACATGATTTTTTTTCTTTTCTTTAAAACTAGAAAATGATGCCCTTGCATATTTTATGGGCCAACTTGATAGCACAATTAACTTTTTTAAGATAAACGAGACGCAACAATTAAAAGAACGATATATTTACCCTAAACCAATGTTGAAACCGGTGCAATACTTCGTCTACCAAAACCATTAATTAACATTGCTAATTAACTGCCTCATATAGAAAAATGAACGTACAGTAATAAGTGGGAAAGGACGATGAATTTACAGAAAATAGCAGTTTCATAAAAAAACTACGTACAGCTGTTTTATAACAGATTCAGCATGCTCATCCAGCTAAGGATATGACGTTACCCCTACGATAATTCCAACTACTGCACATTTAGATCGGTAAAGAAAATACATCTTATAGCATCACAACAGTTGAACTGATGTATAAGGAGTAGACATTTTCGACTGTAAAGGGGGACAAAGCCGAGCAAAATAGCCGTTTGTTAAAATGACCGTGCTAAAGTTTAGTAAGCTAACTCAATCAGCTGAACCACTTCCACAAAAACAGTTGCAGAATGTAGTAACTTAATAACAGTATGACATGAATATTTTGAACCAAACAACGGTAAATCGAATTAACCATGTCGTGATATTTACTGTGAAATGCAGACAGGGAAAAGTTGTTGCTGCACATATCAGTTTTCATTATCGCATACCAGCGGAGAGCAGCGTAGACGTAAGGGTACTTTTGGCATTTCAAAAAGACATGGTTGAAATTAGTTCGTGGAACTTTCATTATTAGTAGTAAAGATGTGTTATCATCATGCCACATATAGGTGATGCCTGCTACATAGATTTCACCATTAGTATATAATTATTACCATCCATTAATAAGCATTCCAGTTTATTTTATACAGCACACCATAAGCAATATGCAAGACTATAGTTTATTATTTTGCCTTCATAGAATATTTATAAAATTGTAATTACCATCCTTATTCAGAAAAATGACTGTTGAACTTTAATCCATTACAGGCTTAGATTTTTTTTCTTTTTTTTCTTTCAGAATGTAATGTCACAGAGGTGGAACCTTGGTGCAATGGTTAGGTCACCCGTATGATGACCGTATGATGACCTGAACATTCAGGTTCGAGTTTGGAAACAGCTTATTTGTAATGCGAACGAAATATTGCGTACATTATTGACCTATATAAAGTCCGCTACCCTGCGGAAGCCTTGTGCAGTGGGTTTCAACCTTTTAATGTAATGTCACAGCAGAAAACCATGTTTCAATTTATCAAACTACGTCTTATTTGATGATCACTTGAGTACTTGTTACTCAACAAGTACTTGGCATAAGTAGTGCACATCTATAAAATGTGGCATTTTTAACTCTATGATGATACGAAAAAAATAACAAATTTATGCATCAGTTGACAAAGTGTGATGAATAACTAACAATTTTATTCTATAATGATAGTTTAAGCGTTATGTGCAAATAGCAGAATGTGTACCTATTTATATACAAGTAATTTTGGACAGAATGACATCTCAGGATAATCTGAAGACCCTATACCAAATCTAAGCCCAATCTTTAATATAAAACATATTATCTAAGCAATTATTTTATGCTTAGATTGCAACTTAATTTTGAATTGAACAGCATTGCTGTTAATGTTATGCATTGTATCCCAACAAATTATGCGACCTCGACAATTACCTAGTCGGCTAATTGGTGCTGCAGATTTAACGGGACAATATAAAATCACATTTTTCATACCACTTTTCAGGTTATAAAGAAAACACAAATGAAAAAACCGAAGGGACATCTACATTTTGGTTTAGTCTAAGATATATGAGAAAGAGCACTATTAGGGGTTTTCTTGGGAGGATATATATAAATTTATCAGTCTTCTGTATATAAGAAGTTATTGTGTTTTCATCATCGTCGTCGTCATTTTTACTTTTCCTCGAATGATTGGGGTGGACCACACAAATTTTCATCTTCCATAATTTTCTATCTTGAGTCATACCTTTATTTAATTCAATTTTTCTTTATTTAAATTCTAGAATTTCTTTCCATATTAATTTTGTATTTCCTTTTTGTCTTTACCTTCAATGAAAATATTCACTCTTCTCATTACCCGTGCATAACTTCATTTTCTTTGTATGTCTATAACGTTTAAGTCTACTTTATCTAATTTTCTGATTTATAGGTGACATTTATAATTTCTCTCATATTTTCTCATTTTGAACTCTACCATTCCTCCTAGTTCCAAGCATTCTACTCGATAATACCATTTCTCCTACTTTTATCATCTTTTCTTGCATCTTCTTTAAAGTCCAACATTATGTCCCGTATGATAGAGCAAGTCTAGTCACCATTTGATAAATTTTTGTTTGAGTTAATCTACTATTTTCTGTCATACAGAATAACAATGGCTTATCTCCATTTTCTCCGATCCGTGTTTATTCGATTTGCTATGTCTTTTTATCTTTCACTATCTTATGTTATCGAGTCTCAACTTTTAAACATGGCTAGTTTGTTAGTCATATGATTTTGCATGTTTATCGTATTATTATCCATAATTTTCTTATTGAAGTTGCATGTTATATACTCAAATTCGGTCCTACTAAGTTTCAACTATTTCGATTCTATTTCCAGTGCGTTTCTCCATTATTTTAAATTTTTATTCTACTTTTTCTTTTAATAGCACAACGTCATGTCCAAACATCATCTACCAGTAGATCTTATTGAAGGTTGTTATTTTATTATTTTCTTCAATGCCAGTGCAAATAAAACTTAGAACCGAAGTGCAAATAAAACTTAGAACCGACAATAGCTTATCTCCGTTTTCTTCAACCTGTGTTATTCGGTTTGTTGAGTCTTTTTATCTTTCTCTATCTTATTATGTTATTGAGCCTGTGTTATTCGGTTTGTTGAGTCTTTTTATCTTTCTCTATCTTATTATGTTATTGAGCCTTGACATTAAACACATATAGTTTGTTAATCGTTTGATTTTGCATATTTATCATATTATTACCCATAATTTTCTTCTTGAAGTTGCATGTTATATATATTCAACTTTAGCCCTATCATGTTTCAACTATTTTGATTCTAGTGTATTACTCCATTATTTTAATTTTTATTCCACTTTTTCTTTCAGTAGCAGTGTTATATGCAACATCATGCACCATGGTACATCCCTTTGTACTTTTTTTTGTTATTTTATTATTTTGTTCAATGCAAATGCAAATAAAACATAGAACCGACTCCTGGTGTAGCTTTACCTGTACGGTAGATCATATTTTCATCTCATGCTTTTCATGCATATCTTGAACTAGTTTTATTATGCGTGTTGAAACTTTTTATTTAAGGATTAATTTTGTATTTAGGTCACTTTTGCAAACAAATTACAAAAATAACCCACTTTGGAAACTTATAACGGAAATAGACCAATTTTGATCACGTAGGACGACACGTGTACTGGCGACATCTCAAATGCCGCCGGTACACGTCTTTGTGGCATAATAACACTGACGGCATTTTAGATGCCGCCAGTTAGCGGCATCCCAAATGCCGCTGATTCTGCTGCCCTCTGTTTAATTTCCAGCCCTCCCTCCTTTCATCCTCACTCCCCCTTCTCTCATCCCCTCTTCAAAAAAGAAACGAACCCACCCCCCAAATCAACAAAAATCAAAATTTAAAGCTTCCAACTATCAAAATCTACTTAGGGAAGGAAGGAATAACATCTAATTCTTCCTCTTTGACAGGTTATTAGCTATAGCAGGTAGGTTATTTGTGGAAACCCTAGTTCCCTTTTTTTAATTTTATTTGCTGTTTGGTATCAAGTGATAATAGTTTACAAGTTGATTGAATAAATTGTAGAATGGCTCCCAAGTGTGTACCGACCATATGTTATTTCGATGGCGAATTGGTTGTTGATGAAGTTAATTGTGGAAAATATGTGGGGGGGTCGTGTAAGCCAGCTAAAGTGTTGAGAGGTTGTAATTTGATGCAGCTGAAAGAATCGATCTATAAAGCGACCAAGATAAAATCTGAAGAATTTGACATAGAGATAATGTGTAATTGGCCGACGGACTCAGGATCGAAAGCCATAAAAATAGCCATAAGCATCTGGGCTCACAATTGGATAGAAAGGAGTTTGGGAGCGCACGAGGAGAACTGGGCGTTGTGTAAAGATGATGGCGGTCGATTTCATGTCATGACCACCAATTGTGCAGAAAGTTTCAACGGTGTTCTTAAAGGAGCTAGGTCATTACCTGTCAAAGCTTTAGTTGCACGCACCTTTTTTCGGTCGGTTGATTATTTTTGTCAACGAAGAGAAGCGGCAGCAAAACTGTCTTCCCGTCTAACTCCAAAGTGGGAAGCCAAGATTGCTGAACGAGCTAACGAAGCTAGGCATACAAGAATTATTCGATTCAGTCAATCTGAGTGGCAAGTTGTACACTATTTTGGTGACGAGTTCAAAGTACTAATCAACGATAATAGTTGCTCTTGTACGTGAAACATCCCTCATTTAGAGCACCTACCGTGTATGCATGTTATGGCGGCTTTGTGACGCCCCACCTCTACACCCACGCTAGCCAAGAACATTACGGTGAATGCTGTCAACTAGCACGGAGAATAAGGCTGTTGAGGAGCGACCATCTGTATAATTGCTTTGTGCGAGTACCGATATACCGGATAAAAATATATCTTTTCATCTCAAGAGGAAATCCGACATATCGACACAAACTCAAAGCTACCACACAGGGGCTATAAAGGTCTTCGGAAACAAATATAGAAATAAACATAACACAAATCAGTCACAGACAATTCATATCACAAAGGCGGAAATAGATATGAATATTACACTAGGAAGTGTACATCAGAGTAGTGGTCTAAAAAGATCCACAATATCACAAAAGAATAGTTACATGAACTACACAAAAGAATAAGTATACATTATGGAGTCTATATCTCAAATGTATACAACAAAAAAACAACTAATCTAAGTAGTTAACCAAAAGTCAGAGGAATCAATCCCAAGAGAGAAGTCAAACAGAAGCACCTGTAACATCTCGGTCTGACCCGATTATTATTTAATAAGAAAATAATAAACGGATCAGTCTAGCAATAAATATCAGGTGAAATGATATAGAATAAGGGATATGACATAAACATATAGAAATCACAATGCCAAGCTGTGATAAATAAGTAATTGAAAATCAACAAGAGATTAATCAATATCACAAGAATCTACTTAAGATAAAAAGGAACGTCATACTCCTAATTTCATTCACCAAGCCACAACAAATGACATATATATATATCCATGCCCGTCGTAAAAGTTGGTGAAACATAAATTCCAAAAATCAACACACGAAATCCAGAAATCACAATAAAAGGATGGCCAAGACATTGATGTAGTACAAACGGTACATCCAATGAATCAAAGGAGACGGAACATCGATGTAGTACAAACGGTACATCCAATGAATCGAATCACATTAGAAAGTACGTGGGTCGCTAGCCCACGAAGAAATGAGACAAAGCTCAATTTAATGAGGTACGGTCCTCCACATAGACAAAGAGACATCGCACATTGTTAGTCTAAACCATAAAATGATCATCATTGATCATCAAGAAGTGTCAATTACAATAAGCTAGTAAATATATGAGCTTAGCATCATGTCCCATAACCACTAGCTTAACTTAAATATTTACGAACAAATTGTATATCTCCACTAGAAAATTGTCATAAGAGTTTCAATCGAACAAGTCCAAGAATTAACCAACAAAGTGAACGCAAGCGTTTCATACCACTTGTTTTACTAAGTCGTTTAATTAGATTTCTCATACGAGTGAGGTAAAGGTTTATATATACTAATAGATTGGAAAACGGTTTTATAAACGAATTGGGTATTAAAATAGTATTGAAATCGTTTGAGGAAAGAGTTTTGATATTTACTACTAGTATAGAAAACCTTTATATTTTTAAAGTGACAAAGCACAAGGGGGATTGTAGAAACAATCAATCACAAAGATCACATTCGAAGAAGTGAATAAAAAATCCAATGAAATCGATAAAGGATCCATCGAAGTGGATATATCTAAAATTTCCAAAGAAAATAAGTCATCTAAGATGATAATAAATGATGACAATAAATAGGATCATCACGAATCGATTTAAATTGGAAATTCAATCCAAAAAGGCAAATTGGACTAAAACAGCAGGTTCAGTCGACTGAACAGAAGTTTCAGTCGACTGACCCTGTACCTGGGAATTTTTCAGGTTTCGGAAACTTTCTGTTTCCAGGTTCAGTCGACTGAACAGAGGATTCAGTCGACTGAATCATGCCTGGAAACTTTCGGGTTACAGGTTCAGTCGACTGAACAGAGTATTCAGTCGACTGAATCATGCCTGGGCTGTTTTTCAGCCTTATTCAAATGAAGAGCAAACTCTTTCAAAATGCAACCGGGCGAACATTGGCTCTAAGGGTTTATGCCAATCGACAACCCGGCCCTATATGCTCCTCGATGCATCACCAAAAGCATGATCAAACATCCATAAAAGGATTTTCATACAAATTGACTTAAAAACTCAAAAATTGGAATATTCACAAAACCAATCCAAATCAAGAGCAAAAGCACATGAAGAAGTGTTAGGAATTCATACCCAACAACCAAAGATAATTATAGTCATAGATGTGAGATAAAAATCTCACCTTTGAACCCAAACAAATGAAGAGGAAGCTATGGCAAGAACAAGCACTCTTCAATTCCAACTCAACAAGCTTGAATCTAAGCTTAAAAGATAATTATTTCCCAAAATAGGTTTAGGAATTTTCTGAAATCGAAGAGAGAATGAGTTGGAGAAGAAGAAGAAGAAGCTTACCAATGGGTTCTCTTGAGTTTGGAGCAAGAACTTGGATTTGCAAAGGAAGTTAGGGCTTGGAGTTGCAAAGGAAGTTAGGGCTTGGAGTTTTAATTTCCTCTTCCACCCTCCATTAACATAAAAGCTTGAGTATTAGGAAAATAGAAGAGAAGTGAATGAAGAGGAGAGTGTTGGAACTGAGTTAAGTGGTTAATTGGCTCAGCCCAACCAAAGCCCTAAGCGGGAAAAAGTAGCAAAAATCAACTTTCTCCAAACATATCGAAGCTTATACTCAAAAAGGTCGCAAACGGCATTTTAAACTCAATGGAAGTGGTCTCGAGTCCTAATTCGATCGTATGCAAAAAGTAGGTTTTCGGACTAAAATCCGACGAATGATAAAATATTTAAATATAAAATTGATAAATATGCGGGTTGTTACAGACTCCCCTCCTTAAAGAAATTGCGTCCTCGCAATAATAAAGAAGGAAATATAAGAAGTAACAACCATAGAAGCATATTAACACAAAAGAAAATTTGAATCAAGAAGTTCACCATAAAGAGCACGAAGGAGTAAATCAGAAAGTTTTCGTTCGATGAATTCTCAAGATTTCACATGAGCGATTTGAGAACCATTGAACTTTTATCAAAAAGAATATCTTTATATCGAAGGCGCTCAACCTCCAAAGCAATGATGCGAATAGAATGTTGCTCAAAAGTCAAATTGGGTGAAACTTCAATCCCCTCAATAATACTGGGCTCAAGAATAAAAACCGAAAACATAAAAGCATTTCCATAGTTAAAAGACGTGGAAGACGTCAAAAATAGCAAAAAGTTGAGCCGGTGCAACGGCGTAGTACAAACACGGTACGCCCGAGAAATTAGAAACTCGAAAAATTTGGAGCACCGACGTAGTACAAAGGCGGTACGTCCAATGAACCAAAAAGCCAAGACATTGATGTAGTGCAAACGGTACATCCAATGTATCAAAAGCATATCATTGATGTAGTGCAAACGGTACATCCAATGAATCAAACAACAAAATCATTGATGTAGTACAAACGGTACATCCAATGAATCAAAAAATGAAGACATTGATGTAGTACAAACGGTACATCCAATGTATCAAAAGCAAAGACATCGATGTAGTACAAACGGTACATCCGATGAATCAAACATCGATGTAGTACAAACGGTACATCCAATGAATCAAAAAGCGAAGACATCGATGTAGTACAAACTGTACATCCGATGAATCAAAAGGAAAGGCATCGATGTAGTACAAACGGTACATCCGATGAATCAAAAGCAAAGACATCGATGTAGTACAAACGGTACATCCGATGAATCAAAAGCAAAGACATCGATGTAGTACAAACGGTACATCCGATGAATCAAAAGGAAAGACATCGATGTAGTACAAACGGTACATCCGATGAATCAAAACCCAAATAATTCGGAACACTGACGCAGTACAAAAACGGTACGTCCAATGAACCGAAACCCGAATGATTTTCGGAACACCGACGTAGTACAAAAACGGTACGTCCAATGAACCGAACACAATAAAAGAACATCGGACGCAAGTTCATAAAAGCAATGAGATGAAACTCAATAAAACGAAGTACATCAAAACGCCCGATGAACTTGATAAAAAGATAATTTCATTTAGTCATCAACAAAGAAACAACCCCTTGTTGCTTATGACTAAACGCATTGGCAACACGATTTCCCCTTCGGGAATAAAAAGAATATCAAGATCAAATAAGCTAGGAACTCGAGTCAACATGCAGTTCCTTAAGAGAAAAATGAATATTCCAAAAATTTATGATCGAGATAGAGAACAAATTTCTCCTCCTAAAATGATGATGCCAAACTCTAAACATAAAAACAATAGCCGAGAGCACTAGATCATAAGTGGCATATCTAGTCTCGATAAGCTATAATGGTTTAGAAGCACAAGTGATAGCACGTTCTCCTTTGTAAGAGAACGGCATCCAAACCAATACGACTAGTATCGGTGCAAATAGCAAAGTCTTGGTCCCCCTCCAGGAATCTCAAGATCAAGGGTATCGAAAGGAAGAACTTCTTTTAAATAATTCTCTTTCCCGAAAAGTTAAAACTTTCAAAATTACATTTTTATTTTTATGTAATAATCTTTCTACAAAAATTTACATTTTTACAAGTCAATATATCGTGTCTGATTGTCACATCAAAGCGTTTAGGAAATTCCTATCGATAACGTTGATCAAGCGCATCGACCAAAATTCTTAAAGCACTCAACGGGCAATACAATCACAAAGTCATCTTTTCTAGGATAAATAAATCTCTTAAAAAGTTTTAAGAATATTCTTTGCTCGTTTTAAGAGCAAAATCAAATTGCACTTATAATTAAATCTTATGAAAAAGATTTGCAAAATTTTAAATTTCTATTTCCATCCAAAATCCATAAATAAGAATGGTCTCATCGAAATTTTCATAGAATATTGGATTTATAAAACGGATGAAACAAGCTGGACAAATTGAATGACATAATAATTCATTCATAGGAATCATAACAAGTGCGGAATGCGATAAGTGAAATGCTAACTTCCGCAACTTGTAGCAAATGAAAACGGTGGTAAAGTCGAACTAAAAAGACCTTAGCACCACACAAAAGATTACTTAGGTGATAATCCTAAGACAAGTCAAATATACCGGAAAATTCTCAAACTATTTAGATGAGAGAAATAACACTTTCCTCACCATAAGGACTTTAAAGAATAAAATGATGCCATCAAGATGGAATCAAAATCACAAAGAAAAATAGAAATACGCTTAACAGATTGAAAATGTCGAAGATGAATAATCCACTCGGAAGAATAGGATATGGGCTTCACAATGATTAAGCCGATCCCTTCAAAAAAAAAATCAATTCCGAAGCTTAAGTAAAAATATCGGCTCAGAAAGAAAGGTCTCATAGAATAATTTCGACATCAATAAAAAAACAAATTGAGTGTTGCGGATCTACCATCCGGATTCACAATCCTCAAAGAAGTCATCAAGCCCAAAATATTCAAAGAAAAAGAATCGACAAGTTCTTTTGATATAAAAATAATGAGATGAAACTCATATCAAAAAGAACTCGAATAAGAAGATCACAAAATAAATGTAATCAAGGATTAAATGAGAAATACCTTGATCAAGAGAAGAGTTGCTAGGAACTTGCAGCTTTCCTTCTCTCTTGCTTGGAAGCTTAGGGCACGAAGATAAAAGATGACCGGAACCTTTGCAATAGCGACAAAAGAGGGGTCTCGAACACTCCCTTGCATAGTGGTCTGTTGAACCACAATTGTAGCATTGTCCACCACTAGAGGTAGGAGTCTTTGCTACCGGAATTTGTTGCTTCCCTTTCTTATTAGAATTGGGGCCTTTGAATTTGATAGGCCTCTTCAAGTTATTGTCGAAGTTCTGTTGGGCACGCACAACTTCAACATCACCTTTATTATCGGCCTCTTCAAGACGAAGAGCGATATCAATAAGCTGATCAAATGAAACTTCAAGTTTCAGAAGTAATGGCTTCTTAAGATTCTCATTCAAGCCATAGACAAATCTTTGATTTTTCTTCATCGGGGTATTAATATACTCAACCCCGTATTTAGAAAGAGATTCGAAAGACGCGACATAATCCGTCACAGAAGATTCACCTTGAACAAGGTCAATAAAACGCCGGGCCAAAGTTACTTTTTCGGCCTCCGGCACAAATTTCAATTCGAATCTTTCCCGGAATTGCTCCCAAGTGAGATCCGCCTCAACGATTCTAGAAATTAAAAGCTCATACCAATCTAAAGCTCTTTCTTGGAGCATGCTAGAAGCCACTTGGACTCGGTGTAGATCGATAAGGTTCATGCGAGAAAAGATGCGATCGCATGATTTGAGCCAAGCTTGAATTTCAATAACACTCTCGGATCCTTTGAATGGCCTTCCACCCAAATCGGTATAGTCTCTGCACAAGCGTGCAAAACCGGATCTAGGATGAGTAGGCTCTGAATTGGGACCGGCAGCTTGAGCATTCTTTACTAGATCAAGAAGCTGCTGGGCAAACATAAATACTCCATCCTGGGGAGTAGCACTAGATTGACCGGCGCTGGGACGACTAGGTCTAACCATTTCTCTTCTTTAAGAAAGAAAGAAAGAAGAGAAAAAGGTTATTCTCAAAATAAATATCAAGAAATCTTGATAGATAAAACAAGGAATCATAAAAGGAAATAGGATTGAACGGTACGAAGACACGAGTAAAATCCTAAAGCACGACTCCTAAGAAAGACTTAGGACAATGATTCTTGTTATATTATTCTGTATTGTTCCGAAGTTTGGCTCTGATACCAAGCTGTGACGCCCCACATCTATACCCACGCTAGCCAAGAACATTACGGTGAATGCTGTCAACTAGCACGGAGAATAAGGCTGTTGAGGAGCGACCATCTGTATAATTGCTTTGTGCGATTACCGATATATCGGATAAAAATATATCTTTTCATCTCAAGAGGAAATTCGACATATCGACACAAACTCAAAGCTACTACACAGTGGCTATAAAGGTCTTCGGAAATAAATATAGAAATAAACATAACACAAATCAGTCACAGACAATTCATATCACAAAGGCGGAAATAGATATGAATATTACACTAGGAAGTGTACATCAGAGTAGTGGTCTAAAAAGATCCACAATATCACAAAAGAATAGTTACATGAACTACACAAAAGAATAAGTATACATTATGGAGTCTATATCTCAAATGTATACAACAAAAAAACTACTAATCTAAGTAGTTAACCAAAAGTCAGAGGAATCAATCCCAAGAGAGAAGTCAAACAGAAGCAAACATCTCGGTCTGACCCGATTATTATTTAATAAGAAAATAATAAACGGATCAGTCTAGCAATAAATATCAGGTGAAATGATATAGAATAAGGGATACGACATAAACATATAGAAATCACAATGCCAAGCTGTGATAAATAAGTAATTGAAAATCAACAAGAGATTAATCAATATCACAAGAATCTACTCAAGATAAAAAGGAATGTCATACTCCTAATTTCATTCACCAAGCCACAACAAATGACATATATATATATATATCCATGCCCGTCGTAAAAGTTGGTGAAACATAAATTCCAGAAATCAACACACGAAATCCAGAAATCACAATAAAAGGATGGCCAAGACATTGATGTAGTACAAACGGTACATCCAATGAATCAAAGGAGACGGAACATCGATGTAGTACAAACGGTACATCCAATGAATCGAATCACATTAGAAAGTACATGGGTCGCTAGCCCACGAAGAAATGAGACGAAGCTCAATTTAATGAGGTACGGTCCTCCACATAGACAAAGAGACATCGCACATTGCTAGTCTAAACCATAAAATGATCATCATTGATCATCAAGAAGTGTCAATTACAATAAGCTAGTAAATATATGAGCTTAGCATCATGTCCCATAACCACTAGCTTAACTTAAATATTTACGAACAAATTGTATATCTCCACTAGAAAATTGTCACAAGAGTTTCAATTGAACAAGTCCAAGAATTAACCAACAAAGTGAACGCAAGCATTTCATACCACTTGTTTTACTAAGTCGTTTAATTAGATTTCTCATACGAGTGAGGTAAAGGTTTATATATACTAATAGATTGGAAAACGGTTTTATAAACGAATTGGGTATTAAAATAGTATTGAAATCGTTTGAGGAAAGAGTTTTGATATTTACTACTAGTATAGAAAACCTTTATATTTTTAAAGTGACAAAGCACAAGGGGGGTTGTAGAAACAATCAATCACAAAGATCACATTCGAAGAAGTGAATAAAAAATCCAATGAAATCGATAAAGGATCCATCGAAGTGGATATATCTAAAATTTTCAAAGAAAATAAGTCATCTAAGATGATAATAAATGATGACAATAAATAGGATCATCACGAATCGATTTAAATTGGAAATTCAATCCAAAAAGGCAAATTGGACTAAAACAGCAGGTTCAGTCGACTGAACAGAAGTTTCAGTCGACTGACCCTGTACCTGGGAATTTTCCAGGTTCAGGAAACTTTCTGTTTCCAGGTTCAGTCGACTGAACAGAGGATTCAGTCGACTGAATCATGCCTGGAAACTTTCGGGTTCCAGGTTCAGTCGACTGAACAGTGTATTCAGTCGACTGAATCATGCCTGGGCTCTTTTTCAGCCTTATTCAAATGAAGAGCAAACTCTTCCAAAATGCAACCGGACGAACATTGGCTCTAAGGGTTTATACCAATCGACAACCCGGCCCTATATGCTCCTCGATGCATCACCAAAAGCATGATCAAACATCCATAAAAGGATTTTCACACAAATTGACTTAAAAACTCAAAAATTGGAATATTCACAAAACCAATCCAAATCAAGAGCAAAAGCACATGAAGAAGTGTTAGGAATTCATACCCAACAACCAAAGATAGTTATAGTCATAGATGTGAGATAAAAATCTCACCTTTGAACCCAAACAAATGAAGAGGAATCTATGAAGCAATGGCAAGAACAAGCACTCTTCAATTCCAACTCAACAAGCTTGAATCTAAGCTTAAAAGATAATTATTTCCCAAATTAGGTTTAGGAATTTTTTGAAATCAAAGAGAGAATGAGTTGGAGAAGAAGAAGAAGAAGCAGCTTACCAATGGGTTCTCTTGAGTTTGGAGCAAGAACTTGGATTTGCAAAGGAAGCTAGGGCTTGGAGTTTTAATTTCCTCTTCCACCCTCCATTAACATAAAAGCTTGATTATTAGGAAAATAGAAGAGAAGTGAATGAAGAGGAGAGTGTTGGAACCGAGTTAAGTGGTTAATTGGCTCAGCCCAACTAAAGCCCTAAGCGGGAAAAAGTAGCAAAAATCAACTTTCTCCAAACATATCGAAGCTTATACTCAAAAAGGTCGCAAACGGCATTTTAAACTCAATGGAAGTGGTCTCGAGTCCTAATTCGACCGTATGCAAAAAGTAGGTTTTTGGACTAAAATCCGACGAATGATAAAATATTTAAATATAAAATTGATAAATATGCGGGTTGTTACAGGCTTGCTCAACGGTTTCCAACGGAGCAAATAGAGCCCATCACGACTTCGCCTCAACATGGTTTTCCACAGCGAAATACCTGGCAGCTTACCCCCCTGAGTTTCACCCGGTACGAGATAAACGTTATTGGAGTTTAAGTGACAGTCAATTGGTTCTACCTCTGGTCGCTAAAAGACAACCAGGACGCCCGCGTTCAAGTAGAATTAAAAGTATAATGGACGAGATGCAACCCCTAAAGGAAATAGGTGCAGCAAATGTGGTGTTCATGGTCATAAAAAAAATCGATGCGATACAACAACTTAATGTTTTTGTTTTATTTTGTCTGTAATCCTAATTCGAACGCATTCTACTTTGTCTGAGAACAAATGTTTATGTAATCTAATGTTAGACGAAAATGTTATTTGCAAAGTCATTTGCAATGTTTGTTTTTTGATGTTTGTATTTTAAATGCCGCTCTGGTACTTGCTCACTGGAAAATACAATGTGGCCTCTAGCGCCATTTGAAATGCCGCAAAATGTGACATTGTATTTTCCAGTGAGTAAGTTACAGAGCATTATTTCAAATGCCGCTCAAGGCGGCATTTCAAATGACGCTCAAGGAGGCATTTGAAATGCCGCCCAAGGCGGCATTTGAAATGCCTCTTTGAGCGGTATTTCAAATACCGCCACCAGCTGCATTTGAAATATCGCCTCTACTGCCTATATATATTTCAACTACCTCACCCACACCCTAACTTTACCAAATTTATTTTAGCAAAAGCTCTAGGTTTCCCGTCCAATTTCAACAATTCGCAATAACCCCTCCCCTATTTCAATCCAAAATTGCCACGCCGAAGGTAATTATTATACTTTTCTCGTTCAAATTCATCAATTGTTTTGTCGATGTATTTTTGGTTGTATTCACAGGTGCACAATGGACAATTGGGAAATTGACGACGTAACAATGATGAAAATGTACGACGAATTTGAACAAAATAGAAGAAAGGGGATTTCAAGCGGCGCCGACCTTGAAGTTGATTTCGTAGTAGAGACACAATTCGAAAAAGAACCCCTGAATGAGGATAGTGGAACATCACGTGGAGAAGCAGCGGTTGATATACCAGACCAACAATCGCTCCATGCACGTCTTCTAGGTGTCCTAGGTCGGCAAAATCGTGGAAGCTCAAGCTCTCACGCCATATGTGTAGTTTGCAGCTGTGGAGAGGAATGCGAAGTAGTCGTTTGCAGAAATGATAGGAACACTGGACGTTGTTTCTACCGCTTTGCTGGATACAACGATCACAAGATTCGACCGAATCAGGTTGAATGCTGCAATTTTTTTAAGTGGCTAGATCCACTGCTATGTCCTAGAGGAGTGGAATATGCTTTAGAAATGTAAGCGGAAGTTAGTCGTTTGGAAAAGTTGAACCTGGAATACCGAAACGAATTGTTGGTTCATGGGTACAAGTACTTAGCGTTGTGGCCACGTAGATCGTTGAAGGACAATTGAAATGTAACGTAATGATATTAGAAACTTGATGTGTGATTGAGGTATGTAATTGAAATGTAATTCAAGTACGTTATATGCATCGTTTGAAGTATTTTATTGAAGTATAATTGAAATATAATTCAAGTATGTTATGTTATGTGCATCGTTTGAAGTATGCTATTCATCGATAATTGAAGTACGTTGTGACTTGTGTAAAGTATGTTCTGCATCGTTCGAAGTATGGAATGCAAAATGCGACATTGTATTTTCCAGTGAGCAATTTATAGAGCGTTATTTCAAATGACGCTCAATGCGGCATTTGAAATGCCGCCATGAGCGGCATTTAAAATGCCACCTTGAGCGTCATTTGAAATGCCGCATTGAACGGCATCTGAAATAACGCTCTGTAAATTGCTCACTGGAAAATACAATGTTGCATTTTATGGCATTACAAATGGCGCTAGAGGCGACATTGTATTTTCCAGTGAGCAAGTACCAGAGCGGCATTTAAAATACAATGGCATTTCAAATGTCCATTGCAACTTTCACACCATCAAATACAACTTCAAAACCGGTAGCATTCACACCATCATCGAAACACTAGAGTCAATTCTACAATCACAACGACAAACACTAGTCTACATTAGTTAACAACCAAACAACCCAAACGAACAAATACAGACCATGAGCAGTCATTACTACAGTCAACATACCACACAAACGATCAATAAATAGTACAGTCATCAAATACAAACAACAGTCCACTATGGTTAGCCTAAAATTTCATCTCAAAATTTTTAATTCCCTAGGAGTTTTCTTCTTCGGTCTTCTAGGCTTGAGCATGAATTCCTCCTCTTCCAGTGACAGCTCTTCACTACCCTCCTCTTGCGTCCCTTCCATTGGGGGTTGCGATGGCCCGACGGGTTGTGTATGCTGCGAAGATATCGCTCCGGAACTCCCGCCCTCTTTTTTTCTTCCTTCTTCCATACTTTCTCTTCGGTGAGGGGGCCGGTGGGACTGTAGTTATGTCCTCATACGACGCGCGAGGGGCAATATCCTCGATAAGTGGTGGCACTACAGGAGGAGGAGGAGGTGGGATGGGCCTTGACATCTTGTTCTTAGACAAACATGATAGCAAAATTTGTTTGATAGAGAAGCATTTTGCCTTGCTCTTTTCAGGAACCTCCTCCGCAAGCTCGTCGACAATGTCCAACACATGATACATACCATCCACCTGCGTATAACATAAACCCGTATGAGTTTCGTAAGTACTACATAAGGTGTCAATAGTAATACGTACCACATTCCGTTCTAGCGGAGCTCGTGGAGTGTAAGGTGCCACCTCTTGCTCGGGTTCCTCCGCTCGTCTTCGAAGCACATAACGACGAGTGATATTCCAGTACCAACTAAGATACTCCTCATCGGTCAGAGTGACATCATGCTCGTCTTCCGCAGCTACAAAACGGTTGTTCCATAACTCAATCATCTGTTCGAACTCATCTTCGCCGTATGGAAGCGTGTAATATGGAGCAGGATACGGTAGGTGCTGACGAAGACCAAACTGTCTCATGACTCTGTCTGGCAGATGGTATGCTAAATCTCCGAAACAAAAAACCATAAGTCGTGCCCGCCATAACGTCCTGTCTAATGTACAAATAGCCGAAAGTGCCTGAAGGTCTGCTTCGGAATACGGATTCCATGTTACTGCATTGTAATCTAAGACATCAAACTCGTTCCGGTAGAAGGTTAAATTGCGTCTGGGGGTCATTTTTGTATTCTTCGGGCCAATCCACCTGTAACAGCAACATGTTATACGAAATTCAAATTTACTGTGTCGATACAACAACACTAACAACACTGTTTTACCTTGCTCCATAAGGCTTTGAATTGTCAATTATTTGCGTCTTCATAGATATACGACCAACCGGAAGGTAGGTCCATGACCAAAGCTGCAAGTGGGAAACTTAATTTTAGTTACGGTTTTACGAAATACTCAACTATGCACAACGAATGCCTATGTCCGTACCTGAAGTAGAGTCATACAACCTCCGGCGGACCGTTGTTGGACCAAAGCAACTCTCGTAAGCTCCGTATAGGTGAAAGCAAGCACCGCACTATCCCAGGAGTATTGCCGACATGAATCGAAGTCTTCTAACAATGGAAGCCATTGAAGGGCCACTCTTGTCTTCGATCGATCACAAAAAAGACACTGCGTGATGATGTGCAACATAATACAGCGGGCCCTCTGGGCAATCTGCAAAGGAGAGGCACGACGTGGAATATCACCGGACAACTGCTCCCTAAACCACGTGGCCACTATCGAATCATTTCCCCACCTCACGTCTTCTGGAGGAGCCAATCCAAGCAAGGGCTCTCACAAATCCATGTAATTTCTTGGATAATCCGGTTTCAGGATGGGATCCCCGTTAATCGGCAATCCAAGCAATACAGCTACATCTTTCAAAGTGATTGTCATCTCACCTACTCTAAGATGAAATGTAGACGTCTCCGGTCGCCATCTATCGATCAAAGCCGTCAAAAGATTCCTGTCGAGGTGTGTATATCCCAACTTATTAACAACACCAAATCCAGCTCTGTCTAACAGTTCCAACACGCCTGGATGCGCTGACATGACGAGCTTTAAAGTTGATGAATGGTCAATGAGGCCGTCCGGCTCAACCGCCTGTCGATACATAGTAACAAAGCAAAGCAATTATGGTAATTACCACCAATTTGCAGAAGTAATAACAAATTATTTGACCTTGTACCTTCATCATATCGATGTTGTTTGTGCGGTGTTGAGCTTGAAGGTAAAGCACGCTAGGATCGATCAGTCCGGGAGCCATTTCATCATATTCTACCACAATAACATTGCATAATCAAACTCAACTTCAATGGGTATAGAACCATAGATTTGCAACTATACAACTTCATTGTATACGACGGAAAAACAATTAAACATGTGCTCTAGGTGAGTACTCAACTTCATTGTACTATACAATCATAGATTTGCAACCATAGAACAATTTAGCTCTAAACCCTAAATTGAAAAAACGAAAATTAGAGACAAAATCGATAGATTTCATACCTATAGGATGAGCTTGGGATGATGATGAAGCCACAGTTCAAATTCTAAGTAGATTTTGGTAGTTGGAAGCTTCAAGTTTTGATTTTTGATGATTTGGGGTGGGTTCGTTTCTTTTTTGAAGAGGGGATGAGAGAAGGGGGAGTGAGGATGAAAGGAGGGAGGGTTGGAAACTAAACAGAGGGCAGCAGAATCAGCGGCATTTGGGATGCCGCCAACTAACTAGCGCCATCTCAAATGCCGCCAGTGTTATTATGCCACAAAGACGTATACTGGCGGCATTTGAGATGCCGCCAGTACACGTGTCGTCCCACGTGGCCAAAACTGGTCTATTTCCGTTATAAGTTTGCAAAGTGGGCTATTCTTGTATTTTGTTTGCAAAAGTGGCCTAAATACAAAATTAATCCTTTATTTAATGACTACCAAATTATATCAAGTGGTTACCTACTAGTACAACATGTCTTAGATAATATTTACATACTAAAAGTCTAAATATGTCCTGGTTTGAATCACACTACGCAAAATTCAAACTCGTGGCCTCAAAACCTAAAGTCTGAATGCCTTACCACTAGGACGGGTCTCATATTATATATATGTCTCGTTTTAAAAAATTGCTACTAACTTATTTTTTCTCCCTTACTTTGACATTTTCCCTTCTACTAATATTGATATTAAATATATTTGTAAGTTATTCAATTCTTGTATTTCCTTATGCTTTCTGCATTTCTACAGGCATATTCTCCAGTTCTACCATTCCATCTTATGTCGTTCGCTATGATTGTTTTTAAATTATTTATATATATTTTGTTTCTTTTTGTCATATGCTATATCTCATCTTCTATATAAACAATAACAAATTTGTGTTTTATTTGATCAACTTTTGTATACTGCTGAATGTTCACTTCCATTAAAAAAATAAAAATCAAATTCATTTGTGCCAGATCAAATGCTCTGCAAAATCCTAAAGCAATTTTGCTTCCTCGTTTGGCATTCCAAGATCTCAATCCTCCACCGACTCTTGTACTTTCTTTACTACTAACCCCTTACATGCCCACTAAAGTTTCCTCCTTTAGTAAGAAGAAGATAACATCATAAAAATACATTACCACTTTCACCTGACAATGTGTGTGTATGAATGAGAAAGCAACTTTTCTTATACTTGTATAATAGCTTAATTACTTGATCAAATAAAGAGAAGACATTATTAATTACTCCTTTGACTGTGGTAAAAAATTCACAGAAATGGTATCAATCTTATGCACATGGACAAAGTTCTTTAGTATATTGAAAGGAACCATCACATGTAAGCACTTCTATTTGGGTATGCAAGCACCTCTGTTTGGGTATGCAAGCATGCTCCTGGGTTCTGGAAAACTATGGTATATAAAGTCAACATTGATTAAATATTCACAATTTATTAACCTTTACATATGCAATTAATCATTATTTTTATATCTAGTTATAGCATCACGATGCACTATGGCCAACAGAATCGACAATGGAGACATGGGTAGCTTAAACAGGCATCCCTTACCATAGCTTAATTTATTTTAATTGTAATTAATCCATGATTATATAGAATGGCGTTTGAACAAGTTTAAACAAAGATTAGTCTCTTAGTTTATGCACAAAATATTAATGAAATATTTTGGAATACCACATTCTTTGGGGCATCATCAACAACTTCAGCAGGTTGATCTGAACCCACTCCAGCGAAACAAGAACCTTTGCATCTCATATATTTCTGCAAACTAAATAAGAAAACCACTTCATTAACATGATAATGGCAAAAGACAAACGGGAATAACTACTGAAAATGCTTACCCCTTATAATGTGACTCTGGTTAACTAGTAGAGAATGACATTACAGTTTATTCTACATTGCATATATACAACCTTAATTATTCTCTATTCATCCACACCACCTACTTATTGACTATTTACATCTGTATATAAAGGAATATTTTTGTGCACTCCAGTATGGAAACTGTTAGTTATTTGCCACTCATTAATTTACATCATGCCACAGTGAGACCCTCCTGGATCCACCACCCCATTGTACAAATCCATTGAAAACTTTCATATACAAGGGACATTTGTATTGGTTGAAATAAAATAAAAATCAAACTGTAATTATGCGTGAAAATGAATTGGTTTGAAGTCTAATTCCAGCAAACCATGCCATTCACAATCAATTTATAGCCACCTCAAGTTCTGTAGAATTATAAAAATCTGGCCAAATAATTATGGCCATCTCGAATATGTTCAAATTTAAAATAATTAGTTTATAGATCTTTAAACGACGAGGGGTATATTAGAAAATAAACAGGCAGCAGATCGCATACCATTATCAAGGTAAGCTGGAACAAGGTTTTATGAAATGAAACCGGATAATCTATGGCCACATTTTATCATTGTAAAAGTCACACCTCATCATTTTGAAGACATAGTATAGCAACTCTTTAAGAGAAAAGAAAGACTAGTAATTGAAACCATAGTCCAAATTCATGGGATAAACATGTACACATTTAATGAGAGCAATACGACCTGTGCTTGAGGACCGAATGTGGTTGAAGGGAAATTTAGGCCACTGAGGACATATATTAAAACCTACGAGCCGAGTCATGAAATGGCCACACCCACATATTTCTATGGAATTTAAATCTGAATAAGAAAGGGAAGGAAACATACACAGCTAAATCTAGAACTATATGCATTTGTTATGTATAGCAATTAAGAATGGAATTAAGTTTGGAAAAACTACACACGTCTATTGATAATGTTTTGCATGCATGTGGCTGAATATACCCACTCACTCTGATATGAAAAACTAAAAAAACCATGTGGATGATAAAGGTATGGAGGAAAAAAGAAAAAAGGAAAGAAAAAAAAACCCGTCTTCCATCATTAGGAGAACGCCTAAACAAGGAATACCTATTTATGGCTCTTAATTCATTGCAAACCCATAGGTGCTAAAAGGTTGCGTATTTAAGTCTATGTGTAAAATATAAAGTGAACATTACTTACGGTAAAATAAAGGGGTTTCATGTTATGAAATCAGATACATATATATACTCTCATTTTAATTAGAATAGTGGTTTATTAACCAAAGAGGTAAAGTTGATTAATTGTAGCAATGCTAGAAACATACCACGCTAGCAGAATTATGACGGCATCTACCAAAATAGAAGTCAAAAACACTTCCATAGTACTGGAAGAAAAATTAGAAACAGAAAAGATTTACAAAGAAGCACTTAGAATGCAAAAGACATGTTACCTGCTATTACAGGTTTGGCTATCTTCATCCTCGATGCAAGGTTTCTTGTGTCTGAGAAATTATTTATGACTAATGAGAGAATACACTAAGAAAAAATATGCAATGAAAAGTGATCAATGGATAATTATTTACATGCCGAATCCTCTACACTCCCTAATACACTTCTTTTTAAACCATATATAGATGTTATCTACTGTACACTTGTTGGAATGATGACTTGCCAGTTTCGTGGTTGTGTAGGTTTGACAAGGTAGGTTTCTAACCAAATAATCATCTCACCCTTTAATCACACTTAAATATGCACCTAATAAGTAACCAACAAATTCATAAAGTATGGAACACCAAAAAGGTACACTTTACCTTAGATGGATTTAAGAAGCAAGACACGCAATATTCATATGAGTTGCAGCACTGTGACAGAAGGTTGCAACCCCTGGTAAACCGAACCAAAAATACATCAGTTGTACATATAGTTTTATTTCACATTCTACCCAGTTTTCAAATTCTAAAAATGAACGCATAAGTTTTTACTTGATTATATTCCGCTGTGCATTGTAGGCTGTATATTCAGCATTTTGAGGACAATATATTATAATTGTCCAGATTATATGTTGATGATTGTACTCTGATAATTTGTATGTATATTAACAGTTACAGTTTCTCTTTCGTATAAAAACAGTTATTGTATATTATATTTTATTCCTTCTGCGATCGTGAGATTCTGTAATGTTATTTCTATTTCTCTTTCGATCTCTTTTCTTCTTAAGTCCTAACAATCTGGTATTTCTGACACTCGATTGCTCGGCATTCTATACAATGAACGTATTAGTGTCGATTTTCGAGAGTCGAAAATCATCCGGTCGTTACACGTGGTATCAATGCTGAACATTAAGCGAGAACCCTGCTTCGAGTGGGGATTACTCATTAGAGATAGGGTCAGTAGTACCCTATGATGAGTTGACTGTATTATATATGTATTATATATGAGAGTTCCTTGTTATTTCCTTATATAGTAATTTTAAAGGATAAATGATTTTAAAATAATTTTTATATAAGATTATATTTCGATATAAAAGGAAATAATTTTTTTTGAATTATTATAGTATATTAAGATGATTGGTTGTTGTTATTGTAATCAAAATAAAAATTAAGTGTTTATATATAACCAAATTGAAATTTGATAAGAATGAATTATTCAAATGGGTTAATCTAAGAACAGATTCAAACCAGAATTTAAATCCTGGAAATTTCGGAAGTGTTTTTCAAAGTGTTTGAAATGAAATAATTTTACTTTCAATATATGTTTGTATATATATAGAAGTAATTTCTTTATTACGGAATATATGGTGTGTTTGGTTTCTAGATATGATAATATTGATTATTATAATAAATTGGTTGTTGGGTCTTATAAAGGATGCTAATTAAGGATGTTTATTACAAAATAAACAGTGATAAAACATTATGGAATGTTTTAAGTGGAATTATATAAACATAATTTATAAATGTGACTTATAAATTAAAATGGATTTAAATTAAGAAGTTTTGAATCTACGTTCCGAAAATTTTGAAATGTCTCAAAATGTTTGAGGAAATAATAAGTAACGTTATTTAGAATATTTTTGATATGGAAATTTTTGTTTTGAAAACTGGGGTTCTTTTGGAAATTCCGAAGAATTTGCCTTGGATAAAAACCAAGGTTGGTTTAAAATTTAAAAGTGTGATTTGGTATATTAATGGGATATGTTAACGCTAAAATTTGAACGCTAACACCCCGGTGTATGAGTTGTAGTTGTGAAAGCACCACCCGATTACTCGGGAACGGATTACAAGCAGATAATAGCAGAAAAGCGGTAAACAACAACAATTTTATAGTGGTTCGGCTTAAGGGTATAGCCTACGTCCACTTTAAGTACTTTTATTAATAATCTCGTTACAAGCTGATACAATTCTTCCCAAGTACAATACACTTTTAATTACAAGAGACTTAGAACAAGTAGCCTAAACTCCGATGAAGATGAGAGTTTTCGAATCCATGTTGGATGTATGTGATCTCTCCTTGAAGTTGTTTGTAGCGTTCTTAGTGTCTTGAGAGCTTCAAGTGTTAAATTGGTTCGGAATGCAGCAGAGTATCGGCGCTTGAAGAGAGTGAGCCAAAAGTCCTTTGAATGTTGGAGGTGGCCTTGTATTTATAGGAGTTTTCAGCCTTAAGTCGTGAGTCGTACCCGGCTCATGCCTGACTCGTGGCCGAGTCAAATTAGGTCGTGGCCGACTCATAGAATCATCCCTTCACTCCTCCAATGCTTACTCCTCTGCTGGATTTTACGACAAGTCTTGAGTCGTGTCCGAGTCAATCTCCCTTGGCATAGGCATTGTGGCAATGGGTTACGACTTAACGACTTTAAGTCATGGGCGAGTCATGGTGAGTCGTCTCATGTTAACTCAAGGCCGAACTACTGGCTTGGTCCAAAGAGATAAGTCGTTCTCGAGTCAATCCGAACATAACTCCTTTTATGCTAGCATAAGTCGTATACGACTCATCATGGCCGTAGCTACTCAACGAGTTATCTCATTTCAGTATGGTTTTGAACTTGTCCCTGAAGCCTTAGGTCGTATCACCCTTTAAGTCGTAATCTTTCATGAGTCGTTAATGTCTTACCTTGCTGGCCTTTAAGTCGCCTTGGACTTTAGGTCGTTAACTCGTTGAGTCGGGGACTAGATGAGTCGCTGAGGTTGTTGAGCCGGGGTCTTGCTGAGTCGGCCCTTTCTTACGAACCGCTAATCCCTTGAGTCGTATATCCAATGAGTCGGTGAGGACCTTAAGTGGATGAGTCGGGACCAGATGTGTCGGTCCTAGATGAGTCGGATCTAGATAGATGAGTCGTTCTTCCCTCTACATGGATGAGTCGGTATTAGTTGAGTAAATGAGTCGGTCCAAGTTTCAGCGGGGTTAACATTTGCCCCTCGAAGCACGTGCCTAAGTCGTAGGTCGCGTGCTTCGACTTATCTTAACCCGCATGTGCCGACTCATGTCCTACTACCTTAGTACAAAAGGCATGAATCGTTACTTTCATTTTCTTCTTCTCATACCAATCTCCTAGATCGCTTCTGCCATTAACACTTCTTCGAGCTTCCCAAGACGATTTCAACTCAATCCACCTTCAATTTTTTCGGGCATCACACTACGTAAGCAATCCTGCTTTCCTTCCGATTGTCGATCATCATCGACTCTTGCGTTTAATTTTCCACTTCCGGTTCGTTCCTTCGAGCTTTACGAGTTTGGTTGGACTGATAACCGATGAATTTGGGTTTGCCTGATTTGTCTTGTGGCGATTCGTCATTCGAGGCGATTCTGTATCGTAATAGGATTAAAGTTGTTATTTTTGGAGATGCCATTGGGTTAACGGGTTATGGGTTAGGATTTGGAAATGGGACTTGGAGATCTTCTTGCTGCTTAGAACTAGAGTTTTTTTTTCTTTTCACCACGACTCACGATTCAGAGCGCTGCCGACTCAAAACACCAATGACCCAAAATTAAATCGACTCATCCTAGCTTGCCCCCCAATCCTTAGGTCGTGGACGAGCTAGCCAGAGAACCGATGATTTTTCTTGACCCGTAGGAAAAACTCTTGAGTTGTTGGCGAGTTAGCACTTAAGGCGCTGCCGAGTTAGCATTCGAGTTGTGTATAATTTAGCTCTTGAGTCGTTTACGACCTAGCACTTGAGTCGTCTACGACTTAGCACTTAAGTCGTCTACGACTTAGCACTTGCATTCCTAAACTCTGCTTGAACTTTGAACTGCTGCTTGAATTTCAAACTGTTGAACTCTGCTGCATTCTTTTACAGATTACTTTGACTTATAGGTTAACAATCTGTTTAATATGATATTTACAGAAAATTGGGACGAATATACTGCCATCAACCGCCCACATCAAATGACAGATTGATTAATAACAGATAATTAACTTAAATAAATTGTGTGAACGAAGTGCTATCGATTTCAAGTAGAATATTAAAGCAACACTGAAATAGTCAATTGAAACTGACCAGCCTGCACTAATATTATGCTTGAACTTTAAATTAACAAGTTCTGAAATTACCGTAGTCGATCAATCGTCGACCAATTTAATTCCAGTTATATTTACTTGTTATTTTTATCAGTTTTGCATGACACTTCACACTTTTAGGAAACATGCACCTTCATATTTGAATATCCAGTTGCTTGTGTAGAATGACATCTCAGGAAGAAGATGCAACAGTTCAGACGGGAGAGGCAAATGTTCTTCCGGCTCCACTAGTTAATCCTCCCGAGAGAGTCCCTACCACACTATCATACAAAGTTTTTCGCCAGTTGTGTGCTCAGTTTGGCATTGCTGAATCAGATGCCATTCTTCCTGAGAGAAGTAACACTGCTGACATAGCACCTTCTGGCTTTGTGACAGTTAACCGACAAATGTGCCTAAGTGGGGGCGTTCCTCCTTTCAATGACTTTTTCCAACAACTTCTTCGTCAATTGGCCATTGCTCCATCCCAGCTACACCCTAACGGCTATGCCATTCTAATGGGGTTGTGTGTGCTATTTAGGAGAACACTTGATCGACTTCCGAGCTTTGATGAAATTTGTTACTTATGCTCCTTTACCCGGACCAAAGATCATCCTTCTATTACTGTTGTGAGAAGCGCCCGAAACCGCAAATTAATTGTTGGCCTTCCTGACACTGCTCATGGGTTTCTAACCCAGTTCTTCTTCGTTCGTTGCCCCCCGGGGTTTTATGCTGTGTGGAGGGAAGGAAGTAAGATCATCCATCCTTACTTCGTTTGTTATCTGACCTTTGTGAGACTGACCTGCTAAGTGTTAATTCTGCTTCTTTTTATTTTCAGCGCTGCCTCCTCCCTCTAGGAATCCTAGTCACAAGTCGACTTTTGAGAGGCTTAAAGCCGTGCCGGTTGAGGAGAGAGATATTCAATTTCTGTTGAAAGATGAATTTTTGCATCAGTACGGACTTTTGCATACTTCTCGTTCTACGCGTCCTCATGAAATTCCAGACTCCCCAGCTAGAGCGTTGGATGCCTCAATTTCTACTAGCACATCCATATCAAAAGGACCTGCTCCTGAGGCTTCGCTAGTGAAGTGTTCCACTTCTGTTGATGCTGTGGGGCCATCTGACAAACTTGCCCCGGTTATCGAGGAAGAAGAGCCTCAGGGATCTTCCCATCATTCACAAGAATCTGGTGAAAAAGCTGAGAAATCCAGTCCTGTTAAGCAGAGCAGGGACGATACTTTCGAAGGACTGAGCGACCTCTTTGCTACTTCGCAAGAGATCTTTAAAGACGATCCTATCACTGCCGGGATTTCTTCTTCAGTAGTTGAAGCTACTTCTACTTTGCAACAGTCGCCGTCGACTCAAGAGTTGACGCTAACTATTACACCCACAACTACTCCCCAATTAAAGAGTGGTTCGTAGATTGATGCGCGTAGTTTGCACATCACACACACTTAGAATTCCTGGCACTTTTATGCTCTCTTCTTTTTTTTTTTTTTTAATATTTGAAAGATTCTCAAGTTTTGTTTCTTTTTTTTTTTTTTAATTTTAGGTTTTCCAATGAAGCGAGGCAGCTCGTACTATAATGACTTTCAGCGATACGGGAAACGCAGCCAGTATGGCTATCAATCCTATCCTCCTATTCATAGAGAGACTGATGAAGAAAGGGCTGCCCGGAAGGCTCGGGAAAGACGTGATTATGAAGAACGCTTTGGAAGACCAGATAGTCGACATGATTCCTCCCACAGAGAGAGTGACTCCCTTAAACGCAAATCTCATGATGATAGAGGGAAGAGTCACACAACTGACGACTCGAGCAAACGGGCCAAAATTATTGAGGAGCCAATGCCTGCGCCTTCAGAGAAGATTACTGCTCCTACTTCTTCTCAATCTCCTGCCCCTTCCCCTACTGATATCCAAGCAATCATCAATAGGCCATCTTACCAAGTTGGACCAGGTCCAGCCACTCTTCAACGCCGATTTCCTAATTGGTGTTTAAAAGGAGTTCGCTTTGACCTTGATCTGGTTCCTATACATAAAAGTGCTATGTTACGGAACCTTGATGCAGTCAGAACCGATATTGAGAGGATGTCATCTTGGCAGAAACTCGTTGATGAGCTCCAAAGGGTGAATAGGGCCAATCTCGAAGCTATGCTTACCATGGAGAACGACAAAACTGAATGGCAAAAGATCCTTAAACAGCATGATGCAGAAATGAGGAGTATTGCCGATTATAATGAGAAACTTGAGGCAGAAGTTGGGAAACTTAAAGAGGAGCTTGCTACTTCTTCCACTTCTTATTCTCAAAGGGAGAGTGTGCTTCTTCAACAGGTGCGGGATGCTCATGCCGCGCAAAGGGATGCTGAGGCCAAGGCTGATGGGTTGGAGCAGATTATAGAGGGCAACCGTACTGATATTACTCAATTACGAGGACAAACTGGCCTTCAGGCTGCAGAGATTGAAAAATTGAAAGCCCAGTTATCCAAAGTCGAGAGAGAGCGGGATGAGGCTGTTGCGGGTAGAATTGCAGCTGAAGAGGCCCATGAAGCTACCAAAGCTAATATTGGCTCGACACTATTTGATTTCTACTTGCAGTGTATATTAGGGCGTGGCAGTCTTGCATTCCTGGGCCCCAAGTATGAGATTACCCTGGCCGAAGTGTGGGAGGCCGCACTAGATATGTTTAAAGGGGCCGGATACACTGAAGAGGAGTTGGAGGTGCACTACTTAGACTTTGAGGCTCGCGCAGCCCTTGCCAGAGGGAAGGAGCAACTTGCCAGATCACGAGTTGAAATAGTGGGGGAAGAGCATCAAGAAGAAGAAACAAATTTGACTGCTCCTGTCCCTCCTTCAACTTCGACCGATGCGGGTATTATTGGCTCTAGCTCTTATGTACCGATCCCTGCTCAAACTGATACCGGGGCCAAAATTACTCAAGCCACAGATGAATCGCAAGAGAGTGCTGAAGCTCCGGACTATGAAATCTACGTAATAAAGACAAATTCTGCAGGTAATTCCACCGTAAATTTCGCTCAAGTGGATTGCTCATTTATTTCACATGGGTTTAATGAGCTCCTTGACTATTTTCTCAACCTTGATGAACCTTCATCTCCTCTCTTTACTGACTTTAACCTCTTTTCTTCTGTAGAGAAAGTATCAAGCACCGCTCAGATTTCTCCTCCTCCGGTTATCCCTCCTCCGTCACCCCAGGTGGCTCCCCCTTCTGCTTCACAGCCCGGGTCGCAAGAGGAACAAATAGAGGCCTTTCATGGTTTAGACGATCCCATCGCTTCGCAAGAGCATAGAGACGAAGGACTTGAGGGAGGTGAGATATCTCCGGAGCGGACTCCTTCTGATGACATAACTTTGTCTAAACTTGTCACTCCAGGAAGTGAGTCTTCCTCAAAGAGGAGGAAAAAGCACGGAACGTCAAAGAGGAGGGGGAAGATAATCGCTGTTACTGAAGTGGAGCCAGAAGTTGGACCAGCTGCGCCTACCCCTCCTCCTCCTTCCCTTGTGCCAACCGACCGACCTAAAAAGCTAATCATTCGGCCGGGAAAAGGGTCCAAAGGTAGTAAAAAGAGGTGAAGATTTTAGCTTTTTGCCTTTTGTATGTACTGGTCGAGAATTGTGCGGGTACCGGCCCCCGCTTTTCTTTATTTTGAAACCTGTACCTGCATTTCAATTGAATAAACTGATCCTTTGTTTGTACATACTTCTGTTTGAATTTGAGAATGCATTTATTATTCATTTTTGCACAAGTTTATTTATATGATATTGCAGCGGGCTTATGGTATGTTGTTTGAGTATTACTTTACTGATGCAGTTATACTATTATACCATGTTGCCCCCATACCTTAGGCTTGCTGCAATATTTTATACTTCGAGGGGACTTGCACTCTTATTTGCTAAAGAATAATTATTTTATTCTTTAAAGAAAATTTTTGTAGAGTACAACTCCCTTCGTATAAGTTTCTACGCTTTGTCGTTCGAAGAAATCACTTTCTTCTTTTGCTTATGTGCATATTTTACCAAGTGAATTCTTCTATGTGGTAAAGCGGACCTCTGAAGGGTACTTTAACTTCTTTTCTTTCTTTTTTTTTTTAAAAAAAAAAAATCATCTTCCAGAGTAGGTAAATTACTCTTCCTTTGAAAGTTAAAGTACACTTTTAATGAGGATTTTTTTTTATATACAAAGTTGTACCTCTGAGGAGGGATTTTTCACGTTTCAACACTTGGAAGTTTTATTTCAATCTCGGTGAAACGTGTACCTCCAAAGAGTTGTGCCTTTGAAGAAAGCCTTTTCATGTTTCAACACTTGGAAGTTTTATTTCAATCTTGGTGAAACGTGGGCTTCCGAAGAGGTCTTTCTTTTGAATTGTGTCCCCGGGAGGGGGTTGTACCTCTAAGGAGGGATTTTTCACGTTTCAACACTTGGAAGTTTTATTTCAATCTTGGTGAAACGTGTACCTCTAAAGAGTTGTGCCTTCGAAGAAAGCCTTTTCACGTTTCAACACTTGGAAGTTTTATTTCAATCTCGGTGAAACGTGGGCTTTCAGGAAGGTCTTTATTTTGTTTTTGCATTTCAACTTTGGTGAAGTGAAATTACGAAGAGCGGTTGTTACACTTCAACTCCTGGCGAAATGTGCCTCCGAAGAGGGCTTTTATTTTGTTTACATTTCAACTCTGGTGAAGTGAAATTCCGAAGAGCGGTTGTTACACTTCAACTCCTGGTGAAATGGGCCTCCGAAGAGGGCTTTTATTTTGTTTGCATTTCAACTCTGGTGAAGTGAAATCCCGAAGAGCGGTCATAACACTTCAACTCCTGGTGAAATGTGCCTCAGAGAGGGTTTTCATCGCCTGGAAGTTACTCTCTCATGGTTGGAGGGTCATGACTTCTCCAATCTTTTTTGTTGAGTAGAGAACTTTCTTTTTTGTGGCGTATGACCCATTAGAGGTCTTTATCCTCCGAAGAGTTGTGTCTCCGAAGAGGACTTGTGCTGCCGATGATGGCTTTGGTTGTTCCTCTGTTCACTTGCTTATGCCTTTTCAATGATCCTCTGCCCCCCCTTTTTTTTCACAAGTAACTTGTTTAATCCAAGGAAGTGCGCTTCATTGTCAGGTAATTTCGTGAGAACGAGCACTAGCTTCTTAATTGGACGTTTGTTTGTTCAAACGATCTCAATTTATTAGCAAGGACCCGTTTCTGTTGAAATCATAGGCCGTTCAATTGAAGTACTTCCTATCTAGGATTTGAATTCGGGGCTTTTGTGACTTGAAATTTGGCGAGAATCACTTGGTCTTTTTATGTGCAAGTTTCACTTCCATTGTCTGCAAAAATTTAAATCGACATTTCAGCAATACATTCTATGTACTTTTTATATCGAAAATAAAGCAAACATGTAATAATAATAAGGAACACAAGATTTATAGTGGTTCGGCCAGGAAATTGGGCCTACATCCACTTTATATTCTTTCATTATTTACTTGCATCAGTTTTACAATTGCTTTTAATTACAAGAATCATACATTCATAATTCTTTTTACAATATTTCAACAAAATTTTCAAGTAAAGTATGGACGCAAATGGTTGCTGTTTCATGCCCTTGGAATTTGATCTCCTTCAACAGTGGTGAGTTTGAATGTACCGTCAAGAAGCTTCTGACCTATTACATATGGTCCTTCCCAATTTGGCCCAAACACACCTGTCGCTGTCATAATTCTTTTCAGGACTAGGTCTCCAATCTCAAAGCTGCGTTGGCGAACTTTGGAATTGAAATGCCTGGCTATTCTTTGCTGATGAGCTGCAATTCTGAGATTAGCCTCATCTCTTTTTTCATCAAGGAGATCTAGTGCTTCAAGCTGTAGCTTTTCGTTTTCTGCTTGATTGAAATGGATTCTTCTGTGTGAAGGGACTTCTATTTCTACCGGAATCATTGCCTCTGACCCGTATGCTAATGAAAACGGGGTGTGCCCAGTCGCAGTTTTGTGAGTGGTTCTGTATGCCCATAGTGCCAGTGGTAGCTTATCGACCCAACCACCTTTTGCTCTTTCAAGTTGCTTCTTGATGGTTGACTTAATAATTTTGTTCATGGCTTCCACCTGCCCGTTTGCCTGCGGATGAGCTACTGCTGAGAAGCTTTTCCGGATTTTGAATCGCTTGCAAAAATCTTGGAATTCTTCACTTTCAAACTGAGTTCCATTGTCTGTAATTATTTTTTGAGGCACACCGTATCTGCAAATGATGTTTTTAGTCACAAAACTTATCATCTACTTTGAGGTGATAGTGGCCAGTGGTTCAGCCTCTGCCCACTTAGTAAAATAATCTACAGCAACAATGGCATATTTAATTCCAGATTTGGCAGTTGGTAACGGTCCTACAAGGTCGATTCCCCATATCGCAAACGGCCATGGACTGACCATCTGTGTGAGTTCAGTGGAAGGAGCTCTAGGAGTTTTGGCGAATCTTTGACATCTGTCACATTTTCGGGAATACTCCGCTGCATCTCGATTAATTTCTGGCCAAAAATATCCGTACCGGAGAATTTTCTTTGCTAATGTTTGGCCACCTGAATGATCGCCACATTCTCCTCCGTGTACCTCTGCTAAGATTGCTTTAGACTCTTCCCTGGATACACATCGAAGTAATGGCATTGAAAATCCCCGTCTGTATAACCGGCCATCCTGGATTACGTATCGAGAGGCTTTTCTCAGTAGCTTTTGTCGTTCTTTTGAGATCCCTGGTAAGGATCCATTGAACAGATATTCTATTATCGGAGTCATCCATGATTCTTGCTCTTGAGACATGCTCATGATCCAATCAATGTCCATCTCATCAATGCTAGGAGTCGACAGGACCTCCACTGGAGTTAGCCCCAGAAATTGAGCTTCGCCTGTGCTCGAATACTTCGCGAGAGAATCTGCTTTCATGTTTTCTTCTCGAGGAATGTGGCTTATCATGTAATGATCGAAATCACCCAGGAGTTCCCAAGCCTTTGACAAGTAGGCGGACAGATTCCCCCCTTTTGCTTGGAATTCCTTTTTGACTTGGCATACAATAAGCTGAGAATCACTGAATATCTGTAGCGCTCGGATGTTTAATTCTTTAGCAATCCTTAAGCCAGCGATAAGGGCTTCGTATTCTGCTTCATTGTTTGTTGAAGGAAATTCCAATTTTAGTGCATAGCATAATGATCGACCTTCAGGAGTCTCAAGTACAACTCCGGCTCCAGAACAGTAGTCGTTTCTCGCACCATCGACATATAACTTCCACTGGATAGGGGAATTGTCGACCGTTTCTTCCTCACTGTTACCCTTATCTGTAAATTCTGCAATGAAATCCGCTAAAGCTTGTCCATTGATTGCTTTCCGGGGATGATAAGTGATGTCATACTGACTGAGTTCAATATTCCACTTTAGAAGACGACCCGAAGTTTCAGGGCGAAACAGGACTTGCTTTAAAGGTTGATCAGTGAGGACTCTGATAGGATGAGCTTGAAAATATTGCCTCAATTTCCTAGACGCAATTAGTAAGCAATAGGCGAGTTTTTCCAACTTAGAGTAATTCATCTCTGCCCCAGTGAGTCTTTTGCTGATATAGTAAACTGGATGTTGAATCCTTTTGTCTTCCCGTATCAGCGCTGCACTTAAAGCGTGAGATGATACTGCCAAGTATATAAGAAGATCCTCGCCATCGCCAGGCCTAGAAAGTATTGGAGGCGTCTCCATATGGCGAATCAATTCATCAAAGGCTTTTTGGCATTCGGGAGTCCAATCGAAGTTTTTCTTTCCTTTCTTTAGGGCGTCAAAGAATGGGATGCATTTATCTGTGGATTTGGAAATGAACCGACTCAAGGCGGCAACTTTTCCATTGAGACTTTGCAATTCCTTCTTTGTTCTAGGAGCTTTGACTTCTTTCAAGGCAGTAATTTGAGCTGGACTAGCCTCAATGCCCCTAGCGCTGACGATAAACCCTAAGAACTTTCCGGACTCGACCCCAAACGTGCATTTCAGAGGGTTAAGCTTCATTCTGTATTTCCGGAGGACTGCGAACATTTCTGCTAAGTGTTCAATGTGATCCGCTGCTTTCTTAGACTTTACTAACATGTCGTCGACGTAGACTTCCATAGTTTTGCCCAATTGCGGTTTGAACATAGCATTAACAAGTCTTTGGTAGGTTGCCCCTGCATTCTTCAATCCGAAGGGCATAACTCTGTAGCAGTAAAGACCAACATCGGTGATAAAGCTCGTGTCCTCCTGATCCGGTTCATGCATCATGATCTGGTTATATCCGGAGTAGGCATCCATGAAAGATAGCAATTCATGCCCCGCTGTTCCATCTACCAGTTGATCGATCCTGGGTAAAGGAAAGCAATCTTTGGGGCAGGCCTTCTTCAGATCTGAAAAATCGATGCACACTCTCCATTTTCCATTAGCTTTCTTAACCAGCACAGGATTTGAAACCCAATTCGGATATGTAGATTCTTTGATGAAGTTATTTTCCATGAGTTGATCAATTTCCTCTTTTAATGCTGCTGACCTTTCTGGACCTTGGGTTCTTCTTTTCTGTTTTACTGGTGTAAACTTTGGGTCAATATTCAGAGCGTGTACTGCAACTTCTGGAGATATTCCACACATATCAGCATGAGTCCAAGCGAAGACATCCAGATTTGCTTTCAGGAAAGATATCAAGATATTCCGAATTGACACATTAAGCTGTGAACCCACATTCAACACCTTATTCGGGTCCTTCGGGTCAACAGGTACCGGTACTGTTGTTTCAACCGGCACTACTCTATTCTCCCCTGCACTGGCTTTTCTGGGATCCATCTCTTTCCGTGCCCCGCTATGCTCGCCAGTGCAGGGTCCGCCCCGTAATTGCTACAAGGCTGGCTCTTTGATGCGGACCGGGGCGGCCGCATCCTTTCCCATTTCCCTTTTTCTTGACTCTCGCAACTCTGTCAAATAGCACTCTCGCGCAGCATTTTGATCCCCTTTTATAACTCCTACTCCATTGTCCGTAGGGAATTTAATAGTGAGGCACCATGGGGCTAGAATAGCTTTGAACGCTGCGAGCGTTGGACGGCCAAGGAAAGCATTATAAGCAGAAAATTCATCGACAATCACAAATGTTTGCTTACGGACTACTTTCCTTTCTCCTTCCCCAAGTTCTACAAGCAGATCGATGGTTCCTATTGGTTGCTTTGGCTCCCCAGTGAAGCCAGCGATCTTCTGCGATGAGGCTTGTACATCGACCATCGGGATTTTCATTTGGTCGAATGTCTTCTTGAAGAGGATATTACATGATGCTCCGCAGTCAATGAGAACTCTTCTGACAATGGCCGGTCCGATACCAGCTGAGATGACCAAGGGATCTAGGGTAGGAGCTTCGATACCTGTGGAATCTCTGGCTCTGAAAATAATATCATCACTGAAAGTTTTCTGTTGTTTCAGGGGCGTAGTGTCTTCTAAAACAAAGACGTCTTCTTCGGCTGGAACATATTTCAAAGCCCTGGTATATCTCTCCATCTCACCCCAGCTCTTGCCAGCTGGGTGAGGTCCTCCTGTAATGACATTGATAATGGGCCTTCCAGATTCATGCCCCGTAGCTTTCTCACCTATCCTAGGCTGATGAACATGAGTCTGTTGCCCCTGACTTGACGATGCAGGATTGCTGCTATTCTTTTTCACAAATTGCTGCAGCTTGTTTTCTCTTAGCAATTCTTCAATCAGATTTTTCAACTGGCGGCATTCATCGGTCTCATGACCGGGTTGATTATGGAAGCGGCAGAACTTCCCACTTTGTATAGCCTTTTTCCCGGTCCTCAAAGGGATAGGTTTAGGGAGGTCAACCGAATCTTTAATGGCAAGGTAGATACGCTCCGGCGTATCTGATAAAGGAGTATACTCTGATGGCTTGAAGGATCGGGGCTTCTTCAGATTACTCTATTTCTTCCCATTGTTATTTTCCCTTTTTTGTCCTACAGATTCATTCTTGCGTGGAGCAACAGTGTCATCTTCAGCTTTTTCCGACACTGCCTTTACCGGTACAGGACGGCTTTCCAGGCGTATGAATTCATCTGCCTTTTTGTAGAACTTTTCGAGGGAGGTTGGCTCTTTCATGTTTAGCCATTTCCCAAATTCGCTCGACTTTTCAATAGCCCTCATCAGATAAGTCAATATCATTCGCGGTTCAGCATTGTCCACCTCTGCCAGCGCTATATTAAAGCGGTTCAAGAAAGATCTGATAGATTCACCAGGGTTCTGTTCTATACTTGACAATGACATGATGTCCTTGGCCTTTGAAGCATATAGCCTGAACTGTTCCTTGAACTTTCAGGTCAAGTCTGAAAACTGATCAATAGATCGGACTGGCAACTTGGTGAACCACAGTAGAGCCACACCTTCAAGGTATACAGGGAAATATCGGCACTTTATCTCGTCAGAGGCTTTGGCACTTGTCATGTGCCAATCATATTTATACAAGAATTCATTCGGATCACTTGTCCCTTTGTAAGCTGGGATAGTTGGAGGGACAAACCTCCTTGGAAATTCCGCCTTTAAGATTTTCTCAGTAAATGGAGTTTTACTTGGGGCGAAACCCCATTCTTTCTCATCTTCAACCCTTTGCATACTTTCTTTCATGATTTGCCGGACCATTCCAGAAAGATACTCCTCATCATATCGAGTTCCAGATCCACCAACCTCAGGAAGCGTTTGCTCAAAGGGACTGACAGCCCTTTCTGGAGCATTCCTTTCATTAGCATCATGAATGTTGCCAGCATAATTCCTTCCATTACCAGCCGGTTGATTGTTTGCCCCGAGCAAATCATTCAACTTATTCAGAATTAGAGCATTTTGGGCACTCTGAGTCTCTAATTGTGCATTCTGGGCGTTTATCTGCTGGTTCAGCCCTAATATTACAGCATCCAACTCCGCTTTCGTAACCCCAGCAGACGTAGTGGGTTGATTAGGTACAGGGGAAGCGGATGTTCCCTCTTGAATGTTCCCAGATCTGACAGATCTACTCTTCCTTCCAGGAGCCATAATCTTAGACAGACTTCTGGTTTTCAAGGAAATTCTCTCTACAAATGTCTGTGAAGCAATGATGATAATTTTTCCTGAGTTCAATTCTCAGTGAAAGCACCAAAAATGTTAACGCTAAAATTTGAACGCTAACACCCCAGTGTATGAGTTGTAGTTGTGAAAGCACCACCCGATTACTCGGGAACGGATTACAAGCAGATAATAGCAGAAAAGCGGTAAACAACAACAATTTTATAGTGGTTCGGCTTAAGGGTATAGCCTACGTCCACTTTAAGTACTTTTATTAATAATCTCGTTACAAGCTGATACAATTCTTCCCAAGTACAATACACTTTTAATTACAAGAGACTTAGAACAAGTAGCCTAAACTCCGATAAAGATGAGAGTTTTCGAATCCATGTTGGATGTATGTGATCTCTCCTTGAAGTTGTTTGTAGCGTTCTTAGTGTCTTGAGAGCTTCAAGTGTTAAATTGGTTCGGAATGCAGCAGAGTATCGACGCTTGAAGAGAGTGAGCCAAAAGTCCTTTGAATGTTGGAGGTGGCCTTGTATTTATAGGAGTTTTCAGCCTTAAGTCGTGAGTCGTACCCGGCTCGTGCCTGACTCGTGGCCGAGTCAAATTAGGTCATGGCCGACTCATAGAATCATCCCTTCACTCCTCCAATGCTTACTCCTCTGCTGGATTTTATGACAAGTCTTGAGTCGTGTCCGAGTCAATCTCCCTTGGCATAGGCATTGTGGCAATGGGTTACGACTTAACGACTTTAAGTCGTGGGCGAGTCATGGTGAGTCGTCTCATGTTAACTCAAGGCCGAACTACTGGCTTGGTCCAAAGAGATAAGTCGTTCTCGAGTCAATCCGAACATAACTCCTTTTATGCTTGCATAAGTCGTATACGACTCATCATGGCCGTAGCTACTCAACGAGTTATCTCATTTCAGTATGGTTTTGCACTTGTCCCTGAAGCCTTAGGTCGTATCACCCTTTAAGTCGTAATCTTTCATGAGTCGTTAATGTCTTACCTTGCTGGCCTTTAAGTCGCCTTGGACTTTAGGTCGTTAACTCGTTGAGTCGGGGACTAGATGAGTCGCTGAGGTTGTTGAGCCGGGGTCTTGCTGAGTCGGCCCTTTCTTACGAACCGCTAATCCCTTGAGTCATATATCCAATGAGTCGGTGAGGACCTTAAGTGGATGAGTCGGGACCAGATGTGTCGGTCCTAGATGAGTCGGATCTAGATAGATGAGTCGTTCTTCCTTCTACATGGATGAGTCGGTATTAGTTGAGTAAATGAGTCGGTCCAAGTTTCAGCGGGGTTAACAGGATATATGTATGTGTGTGTATATGATTTTAAAGTTGATTTGAAATAAATACCTGGTCTTCGAATTCTGAGATTCCTATTAAAATGAAAAGTAGAACCAAAGGAAAATAAGTTTTGGACTTCTAACCTGAATCGGAAATTTCAAGGTGAAATTAAAATTTAATTGTGAAAGTTAAATAAATTAAATTGTAAAAGAAAAGGTATAGGTTTGATAAGAGGTGCAGAAGAAGTTATGCATGTATGAACGATTTCAAAATGATTTTTGAAATAAAACGGGTTTCGAATTCTGAAAATGTGATGGATGTTATTGATTGATGCTTTAGATGATTTGGATGTTTGTTTATTTTGATATATCATGCTATCACCCTGTATATTATTTACAGTATATAAAACTGTAGATTGAATTATTTCGAATAAATTAAAAAATATGTTGAAATAATATATACTTATTGTTGAGTCAAGATTTTTATAAAGTTTTGATTTCTGACAAAGGGATAAGCCATGATCGACAAAAAGAAGTTATTTAGACAGAAAGAGCTCCATATGATTAGAGGTTGATTATTTGGTATGTTAGTAATGATTATTTATGTTAAAATCTATCCTCAAATAATCTTATGC
This sequence comes from Allium cepa, assembly GCA_030765085.1. NCBI lineage: Eukaryota > Viridiplantae > Streptophyta > Magnoliopsida > Asparagales > Amaryllidaceae > Allium > Allium cepa. Next base: position 863,158,576 of record CM060939.1, on the reverse strand, counting down.
CTTTAATCTTCGAATATATATATAAATATATATGAGTGCACATTAACTGTGCAGTCTGGACAAAACCGGTCGACCGGTCAAAAACCAGGTGGTCGACCGTTTTTGCCCAGAATGCACAGATAATGTGCACAAGTGAACATAACGTATATATATATATTCAAATTCCTGTCTACTGGTCATTTTTTGACCTGTCGACCGTTTTTAAACAGAGAGCAACCTTTTCCAAAAGACACTTCTTTCTCCAATGGTTGCATCTCTTACCTTTCATCAAATAATCATATCTATTAATGGCAACTGTTCACAAAGAGTTACAACTATTTTTCTCTATATATACTCATCTAAATCATTGATTCAAGATACATGAAAACATGATTTTATATGCTTTTACTCTAATCTCTGATCTTACTTTATATATACTCCTGCATTCTAAAAGCTCTCAATTATTTATTGAATCATTGAAACTATTTTCATATCTTTTGATTCAATAAGTAATATACTTTCCTTAATCTTTTCAAAACATCGTTTCGCACACTTTGAGGATAAGATTATAGGAAGGGTGTACTGCTAGTGACAAATCCGTGTTTTCAAGAACACAAGTTGTCAACAACAATTGTATTTGTTCTTGTGTTGAAGTCCTCTGTGTTGTAAGAGGCAAGTGTTGAAGTCCTCAGTGTATTAGAGGCGTGAAATCCCGTTCGGTTGCTCGGGTGTTGTAAACCTGTTCCTCCGGGTGAAGCGAGGTTGTTAATAGTGAAAATCCAGATAGAAGTCTGGGACTGGACGTAGGACGGTGCTCCGAACCAGTATAAAAATCTCTGGTGTGATTTTTCTATTTTTTATTTACTATGCTATTATCATCTATTTCCGCATTTGTATTGTAATCCATATTACACGATCCGTGTATACTATATTAGCACATATAATTGTATACACACCACACTTTCACTTATGACATTCATTTTAGATTGAAATGATATATATCCATCCCTGAAATTAAATTGAAATAATGGATTCACTTGGCTGCAGGATAGAAAATTATATACGGACACCAGATTGGTTAAATTAAATGATTTAAAAAAACTTTGATTTGAAATTATTTAATTGATCTTGATTTTAAGAAATAAAATCGAATTTATGGAAATGAAATCATTTTTGAACTCGAGTTTGAAATGTTAAAAATGAACTTGCCAACCAGAATTGTTTAAACAACCGGGTTTGAAATTTTGAAGTTATAATTGAGAAATCACTTGAATTCCAGATATTGATTTGTTTTGAAAAGATTTAAACTCTTACTCGAACCTTGAAATAAATCCAAGTAAAGTAATTTAAATGGATATTTCAAAATTTGGGCTCGAAAATGAATTATTTTTAACAATTTCGATTTTTAAACTGAATATTGAAAGTTAATTTGATTTAAGTGATTTAAATCGATATTTTGAAAATCGAACTAGAATTTGTATAAATCAAAATGGTTTAAAATTGAGAACCGTATTGAAATTAATTCAAATTGGAATTGAATTGAATTGAATTAATTAGAATTGAATCGAAATTGAATTAATTTGGAATCGAAATTGAAATTGATTTGAATTGAAATTTGAACCGAAGTTGATTCGAATTGAAGTCGAAATTGAATCAATTTAAATGGAAATGGAATTTTAATCGATTTAAATTGAAAAATTGGGAATTGAATTAGTTTGACTTTCGAACTATTTTCAAATAACTTACTTTAATATGAAGCGTTTAAAATCTATCTTCTTAAATATTCAAATTATTTTGATTTTCCAAGCTATTTTACTATGTAAACCATTTTTAAAACTCAAACTATCTTATATTAATTATTTAACTATTTTAAAACCATTCAAGCTATTTTCTAAATTCAAACTAGTCAGATTGGGAACTGTTTATATTTAAAACATGGATGTAAATGCAAATTGGGTTAAATTTAAGTTATAACCCAAATGGAATTCTAAGCAATTTTGAATTAGAGCCGGAATCGAGATATTAAGGCAAAAATCATTTTGAAGTGAAATACTATATTTTGAGTAAATATGATGATTTTAAAATGAAGATTGAATAGTTACTATAATTGAAATTTACTTTATAAGAAGTAAGAAATGTTACCAATAACTTTGAAAAGTAATCGAACTTAGGATTTTTGATTGGCACTAATGAAATTATATATGTTAGTTATATATTCAAACTCCCCTTGTTGAATTTATAACCAGAAGAAAGTGATCTTTGAAAAAGTATTTGAAAATACTAAATGGAGTTTAAATGAGGATGAAGCGGATTCAGAAACTATTGATCCTTGAAATATTCGAATTGGAAAGAATGATCATATATGTATATGAGAATGAAACTAAAATAGTTTTGGAATCCATTGATTTTTAAAGACATTGATTTTGGCAAAAGGTCGATTTTGGAAATTGGGTAAACTGAATTTAAAAATTATCGATTTTAAAGATATCGATTTTGTATAGATAAAATTTATATGTGATACACATGAGGTGTATGTTTTGAAAGGTATTATGTATATAGTGTGATATGTTTTGAAACTAAAAGCATGGAAAGACACCCCTTGAAAGTTGAAATTTAGAGTAGGAGATCCATTGGGTGGTTCTACCTAGGAATCCATAGAGTGGGTACAATGAGAATTGCCATCCTAGAGGACGTCCGGACAAAACTCATGAGTTCCTGGTGATCATTTGTTTGCATAGCGTAAATCGAAGGGTATTATGCCTACAATTATGTGTGGTTTTGCTGTGATAACAACGTAACATTTATATCTGGTTTGGTTCCATAGCGTAATTCGGGAGGCAGTGATTGCCTATATTCTACGTTTGCTTTCGCTATGATAGCGATGTAATATAGGTAGATTGTGATCTATGTGGTTTAGTTCCACAGCGTAATTCGAAAGGCAACGATTGTCTACAGTCTATGTTTGGTTTCACTGGGATAGTGACGCAACCTTTGTGTAGCTGCGATCAATGTGGTTTTGTTTTGATAGTGTAATTCGAGAGGCAGAGATTGCCTACAGACTACTTATGGTTATGTTGTGATATCAACACAACCATCGTGTATTTGCGGACTATTGTGTTTCCATGGCGTAAGTCGAGGGGTGTTGATGCATATAGTTTACTTATGATTTCGTCGAGATGGCGACGCAATCATTGTGTTACTGCGATCCATGGTGGTAAAGAAGGAAAAGGGGGTGATACTTTCAATATCATTTTCGAAAAGTTTTTTTCAATATTTTCACTAGGAGTTGAAACGGATCTACTAAGTACTTGGAGATTTTCATTCCTACGCTTGATCAACATGTGACTAAATTTCTGTAAGAACAACGATGGACTTGTTAAGACATCGACTTATGAAAAATGTTTTAGTATCAAACTAGCTTGGTAATACTATGTACTTTAAAGTGTCTGTATTCTAAATCCTAGAATAAAAGAGTACGGATTTTAAAATGTTTAAAGAATTATTTATTAATAACATACTTCAAAATTCAAGTTCTTGTTTTGTTCCTTTTCGAGGGCGAAAAATTCTAAGGGGGAGGAATGCAACGACTTAGATTTTTAGCCATCTGATGTTGGAATAATTAGCCAATTTTAATTTTTGGAATAAATTTTTTATAGGTCAAATCGATAAATTTTCTGATATCCGAAATATATGAATTTATAAATTGATTAACTATATTTAATTTTAAAATACAAATTTCTAGATATGATAATTTTTTTAGATATATGTATACAAACTCCATCATTTAAAATTTAAGATAGAATATCCATATATTGTATATTTAAATATATACAAGCTTTACGATGTTTAAACATATATATAAGTTTATATGTGTATAAGTATGTTTATAAGAATATTGTATATGTAAATATATGTAAACATGTGTGTATTTAAATGTATATCTAAATATGGTAAAATAAATATGTATTGTATATGTATGCATATATACATATATATATATATATATATATATATATATATATATAAATGTATACGATGGCAAAATATATATAAGTGTATGTGTATGTATATCCTAAAGAATAGGGTATATGAAATTTTATATAGATATATATATATATGTAAAAGTTAAATGACGGAAAAATAAACAAATAAAATAAATATATGTGTGTGTGTATATATATATAGTGAAGATGTATATAGTATATATAAATGTGTAAGTATGTATGGTAAACATATATACGTTTGTATATGAAAAACTTATGCTATATAATTAAATAATATATATATATATATATATATATATATATATATATATAAGAATAAATACTTGTAAATAGCTTGTATACGTGTGCGCGCTAAAATATAGTGTACATGTAATAATTTGTACAAAGAAGAAGTAACTTAGGCATGTTTATTTATGTTAGAAGTAAAATATGCACATACAATCAAAGTAAAGGAAAATCTATGGATATGTATACACACACACATACATATAAGAAAGGATATATATATATATATATATATATATATATGTATATATATGTATACATATGTGTGTGTATATATATATACATATGCAAATGGATATCATGATGAGGATAATCTAGTGAAGCACAAATTAAATCTTATCATTCACTCAATCTTCATGGCAACTAGGAAATCAAGTCTACTTATTTTCAAATAAAGTCAAAAATTTAAATCAAAATAAAGAAAATAATAAAAAGAAAGGTACTATGCATGTGCAATAGGCTTCAGCCAGTCCATCTTCTCTCTATATATACATAGCCTCTTTTTCTCTTGTTCACTTATGCATTCTTATAAAAAAAGGAGGAAAGAGTGCCCACATTAAACAATAAAAGAATCAAGTCAATAAGAACTTAAGCAAGCAGCAGTATACATCTTTTTTTTCTAGTGAGTAAAACACCTATGCCTGCTTACTGGTCAACATATATACTTATATATATGAATGTGATTTGAAGGAATCTTTGATGTATGTGTTCTCATTGATGTATATGCATACGGTATGTGTATTAGACATGAGAAATTTCCGCCTGCACATAAATGGATATTGTTCTTCTTTCAGGGAATTGCTTTGTTCATGGTTAAAAGGAAGAAAAAAATTAGCCTTTCAACTTTAAAAATCATTAGCTCATAATCCATTTAGTTTTAAATTTTGCTTCCAAATAAAACTTGTTTGTTTTCGAGTATAGTGTATTTTAAAATTTATTTCATTGAGTCTCATGTAGCATAGAAGAAGAAAACCCTATGTCACAGTAAGTAGCTAAGTTTGGTTAAATTTCGTATATCATAATTTTATGATTTGATTATATGAATGTTGGTTGTTGAAAATCGTGAATTTTAGAGGTGGTTTGAGAATTTTTAGTTGTGTATGGAAGGGGAAAATTGGTGAATGAACAAATTTGGGTATAATGTCAAATTAAGGTGATGCAGCTAGTTTTGGGACACCACACTTGGCGTGGAGGAGGTGTAGGCGATGGAGCATCCATGAAAAAAGGTGTGGTACTTTATAGTGGCGTGTGGCATCAAGTTGAGATTTATTTAGGGTTTAAGTATGTGTTTGTGGGTGGTTCGGTCTCGAGCTAATGGCGGTGTCGAGAGGCACAAGGGAAAGTGCGGCGTGGGGGAAAAGGAGGAGAGGAACGAGGCGCATGTTTTAGCAAGGTTTGGTGGTGATCGGCCGTGTGCGGTGGCGGGAAGAGGTGGATAGGTGGTGGTGGTTTTCTTTGAAGCTATGGGCCGGAGGCTCAATTGTCGAACATGGTTTATTCGTGATTTCTATGTGCATGGCAGTGATGAGGGGGCGTGAGTGATGTGGAGAGATAGTCGGCGACATAGGATTGGCCTTAGGCGACGTGTGTATATGCACGTCATAGCTTATGCACGCATGAGAATAGAAGAGGAGCAGGTGGAAGAAAAGAAAAAAGTAGAGAGAAGAGTTTGGCCTGTCTTTTTTGGCTCATGGGCTAAGCGGGCTGGGCTTTTTTTTTTGAGGGTGATTTAATAAATGATACATTGTCAATAACCTTTTTAAAACTTTAACATATTCCCTTTTAATTTAAACCCAATGGACAAGAATTTTTTTGCATTGCTATCCTATCACCTAGTAAAATAATCTGAAATTAATTTGGTAAATTTTATATAATTTAAATACAATTATCTATAATAATTAAAGGAACAAATTTTCAAAAGAGACTAGTTTTCAAAAGTATTGGCATAAATGGGCTAGTCTGAAAACTATTTGCAATTGTAGGCTAGATTTGGCCAGCTCAGCGATGAGCTGGCCATTTTTTTTAAAAATAATACGGGACGCATTTGTGAAATGCGCCCCTTATAATTTACGCTGGCGCATCTGCAAAATGCTTCAGTGTAAATCTCAGGTCCAAACCTGGACAACAACCTTTACCAAACAATCCAAATCCAAATACACAAAATTCAAATCCAAATGCACAATCTTAAGTAATAGCAAACGTTTATCTACATAAAAGCCAACAAATAAAACTACCATTAAATAAATTCAAGCATAACATAATTAAAATTTGATTACATTCGAATTAAAGCAGAAGTTAAAGGAAACCAATAGTAAACTAAAAAATGGAATACTCATAGTTGAGTTGGATCGTTTTGAGTAGGTGGGAGTTGAGAATGTGACGACCCGCCTTTCTAACCCCAGAAAAACGTATCATCGATAAGAAAGAAAGGGATAGAAATAGAAAAGAATAGAAAGAAAGAATAACAGCATCATAATCTCACAGCGGAATGGAACAAAATATAATACATCACATAACTATTACATAGTTTTACATATATCAGAGTTATACAATATCATACAACAAGACAGCCGTATATATATCTGTCAATACATACATCCCAAAATACAACATACACTAACTAACACAGCGGAACTATATAGATAGATACATACGTCTGGTCTTCTGCTCCAAACTCCTCCAGAAACTCTATACTCCGAAACCTATCACTTGGCTACTCATAAAAATTTGAGTACCCAAGAGTTTATAAAAAATAAAATATAAACTCCAGGTCAGACATGGGTCTGGTGTGAGTAAACGGGTTAAAGTTGTTTAACTTTGAAAACCATTTGAAAATAAAGGTATCACGTAATAATCCCCACACATAAGCGCGGGTAAGTTTTTACCTTACGCTAACCAAAACATTTTATAAGAAATCCAATGATATTATGATAGTGTCTAGGGTTTTCAAGTAAATAGAAAATAGCAGAAATTGTTACATCTATTAAATTCCAGCTACTATCCACAAAAGTGGGTAATACAAATCAAAACGGTAGGGTCTCGTAGGGAAAATGGGTTTCCATCAATGGTAGGGCTACTGGGGTACCGCCCGTCACAGTACGGGGCCCAGATCACCGTACCGAGGATCACTCCCGACCCCCTACAACACAAGGCCGGAACCATTCCTTACTGAACAGTCCCGAACAAGATAACCCCGCAGTTGTGGCCAACAACTGTCCACACAACCGAAATAAAAAAGGGACATCTAGACAGGGGTATACCTCGTCCTGCTTGGGCGTGACCCACCTAATCTTGTTGCATCTCCCCTGTTTAAGCCATTCCCGGTTGATGAGGCTTGAGGTTGCGATTACCTTTAGAGAACATATCTCTTAGAATGCTCATCGTCCACCTGACGATGTGCTGAAAGCATTCAATCCACACAAGTTTGTTCCGGGTTCGAACGAAACCGAAGGCATTATCTCGTTACATTCATTTTGGAATCACCCTCAGAGTTAATGACGATAACGCTTGCATTCTGAAACACCATCTCGATCTTCAATTGAGATGTCACGGCCTATCATTTAATTTGGATCGATGTGGTTTTCGGAATATCAAATTGATACCCGATCCCGGTCTCATCGAAATCCAAACGCCATTTTAAAGGCCAAGTTTTTTTAATAGTTTAAAACAGTTTAATTCAATACTTTGAATTCACAAAATAGCTATCATAGATAAATCATACATAGCCATCACAGATATATCCAAAATATCACAAAATATCACAGAATATCACCAAATAGATATTAGAGTCCATCAAACAAGAATCATCGATTCATATCATTATAGTTTGATTAACTTAACTAAATTAATTACTTAAGAATAAACATTACTATTATGTTTGATTTATCACTAATTAATCAATTTATTACCTTTATTAATTACTTCTTAATTTATTAATTCTTAATTATTAATTAACAACCTTAATTATTAATTAATAAAAGTTAATTACCTATTTAATTATCACTAATTATTTAATTAATCATTAATTACCAATTAATTAAGCATTTAATCCTTAATTAATCACTTAATTAGTTAACTTCAATTCATTAATTAACTTTAAGTAGTTAATTAAAATCTTAAGTTCAAATTGATTTAACAACAAAATTATTAATGTCAATCTTCAATTACAAATCTATTTATTCTTAAATTATTTATTTAATTATGTAACAACCCATATTTTGATAATTAAAAATATTAAATTTAATAAGGTTTTGGGCTTTAATATTGTCATAAATTAAAATTTATGATTTATTAAATTGAATCTTATTAGATTAGAAATTTTGACTTTAAGATAAATCTTAAAACAAATAATTTAATGAGATAAAACATATAATTGGCTAATATTGATTGAATGTAGTTGACTACTGTACTATGTTAACGTAATTTCAATCAACTTAAATAATAAAGATTAATAAGGAATATAATAAACGATGTATAAATTGTTGTAATCTTATGTTATTAATTGCAATTGGTTTTAATATGGAGTATGAAATCAATTATTTTGTACGTAAATATATTAACCTTTGTTTGTAAACAATAAGTTAATAGATATGGATTATTCACGTATAACCATTGTTTTATTTATTTTCTTATTATTAAATCCGTTAGAAATTTATTTGGTAATTAATGGAGAATTAATGTAATTGAAATATTACAATCGATATAAGAAGAAACGTTAACTGTTGAGTGGTGAGTGCAAAACTTATGTTAATCAATTGCATAAGGGAATAGTTGATTTGATAATAAGAATGTAAATCAAAATAAAAGGATTTGTTTGAAATTTAAATATATAATGAACATGTTTTATTACATTTGTAAATAAATGTTGGAATTAAATTAGTATATAGATATTGGGTTTAACATAGAAAATTGGATTTCAAAGGAAACAATTGGATTAATATCTTCCCCGTATTAGGGTATGTTTTGAGATTTAATCATCGTAAGTAATAGTAATTATATCTTTCCATTAATAAGAGATAGAAGTAAATGGCAATTAATTAATGATATGTACAACATATGTTTTGTGTTAAAAATATATTGAGAATTTCATTGAGAAATATTACCTTCAAATGTAAGCACTTAAATTTGGTACAAATATAATGATTATATGAAATTAATTGATAAAGAAATGATGTGGTTGTACGAAGTATTATTTATATGACTTTTTAATGGGATAATCTTTAAATATAAATTGGTTTTAAAGGGGGAGGTGTTAATTGTAAATGAATGTGTAATAAAAAGAAATATGTTTTGATAAAAAGAAAAGAAAAGAAAAGAATGGTTTCTTGATAAGAATATTCTTATCAAATAAAGTGAATATTTCATCTATGAATGTTAATTTAATTTCATTAAAAAAAATTGAATTTTGTTGTATGTTTCTAGTTGGAATATTTGATTTATCTAAATATTCCTTAATTTGAATTTAATTAATAAAAATATACAATAATAAAATGGTAAGAAAACAACTTGAAGGTTTGGTTAAATTTTTGATTTGGAATAGTTAGCATATTAACATAGGAGATTTATTCCGTTTCAAATTTGACTTTGGGGTCTCAGTTCATCTTAATGTGTGGGGTGGCGGTCCTCATTATGTTAATTGTAGTGTTTAATTTTATTTACTGTTTACTAAATAAAAATACATATATGTGTGTAAATTTGAGCGTATTAGGGTTAATAAAATATGTTAAAATGAATTGTTTTTTTAGTATATTTGATTTGTCATTTCTATGTACGGACTACATTCTCAAATTTAAATCTGTTGCTTTCATTTATTTTATTTTATTACTACTTTCTTTAATTAAATACATGCCTCTTTTGGTCTTCCGGTAAGTTTTATTTATTTACACGCGAGCCTTGCCTTGAAATATTTCATTTGTGAATGTAGATTTAATTTCATTAGAGTAAAGAATAGAATGATTTGTTAAAAAAAGGAAATATACATTTATTTGAACGCTGTTTAAGCATACATATTGATTTCAAGAATAGGAATATAATTTAAGTAAGTTATTTATTATGGTGGTGTAAATCAACAAATTTATAAACATGTTTAAATGACTTAAGGAAACAATTATCCTATTTCTCGTCCATTTTGGTTTATCTATTTTGAAATTTAACTTTATTATTAATTTCAATTAATGTAATGGAAAGATTTGGATTAAAAGGAAAGAAAACTTTGATTGCAATTAATAAATTTAATAAAAGAAACGTACATTTTGTGTTAAACAGAAACGGTGCTTAATGGAAATAAAAGAATTGAACGTTCTCATTTTTAAGGTAGGTATAATTTTATTAATTGTGCGTAGATAAAAATTTGTATGTGTGCAAATTGAGTATTATTTGAGTGAATGAAATTAATTTGGTCACGTTTCGAAAGAAATTGAATTTCAAAATGTGTATGTGGTCCCTTCATTTCTTTTTATTTATTGCATGTACGTTTTAAAATAGTTACCTCATTATTAAAACTTGGTACATTCATTTCTCCTTCGGTTTAATACCTAAACCTAAGCTTTTAGGCTATATTTAATTCTTTCCATCTCATTTTTGGTTATAATTTTTTTTTATTTTCCTTTGGTTTGCAAATTTTCTCATTCCTACATACATTTCCTTATGCATTATCAATGCCTAAAGCATTTAAAACTAAACGTGCATTTTGTCACTCCACCTTTATTTCCTTATTATTAAATAATCTATAATTTTATTTCTTCATTTGCATTTTATTTCTTCTATCACCTCATATTCATTTAGTTCACATCTTTCAATACAACGTTTTAGGGATGTTCATATTTTACTTTATTTCAATTCCTAGTTTGTTTATATATACCTTATTTGCTTTTCATTTGTTTCCATCTTCATTCCTTTAGTCATATTTCATTTTCTAATCTCATCTTCTATAGCTTCATTTTCCAAATAAAACTTCCATCTCATTTTTTTCTCTCTTCACCTTCCTCCTTCGTTTTCAATTTTTCTTCTTTAAATCTCCTTCTTCTCTTTTTTTTACTTCATTCTTTATCTTTTTGTTTCTTCTTCTTCAAATCTTCTTCTTTTTGAAAGCTTCCTTTTCTTTTTCAATTCTTCATCTTCTTTAAATTTTCTTCTTCTTTTTCAAACATTCTTCTTTTTTCCAAATCTTTTTCTTTGAATCCAGATCTATAACAACATCTCTATCTCTTCCAAAACATTCTAAAAAAAAGATTTAGATAGAAGGAAACAGCTCAAAAGGCGGAAGTAGTAGCGGATCCAAATCCGGCTAGAAAAGGGAAATCCAGAAGGTGAGTGTTTAAACCCACTCACGAAATACTAAAATTTTATTGCAAGTTAAACTAGGTCATAAAGTGATAAATTTTTGATTGTTGGTTTGGAATATTTATTAATGTTTAATTTGAATAGCTAAATTCCAATATGTGATGACTAATAATTACTGTGACATATTATTGAATTGGTTGATTTGTTGAATTGACTGACTTGAATGTTGATTGTATGTTGTGATGGATGCTATTGTGATTGAATGTATATTTGTTCATTTATTTGATATATCTTTATTATCACCCTATAGTTTATTGTAATTGTTTAAATTTCATATTGATTATTTGCACACTGAATAAGGACGTAAAACCATGAATTTCAAGTATTTACATCAGAGAAAAATAGCATGTTTAGATTTACTATTTGAACCATAAAAATGATTTTGGGAAGTAAACCGTCGTTACCTTACTTGAATGTTTTCAAAATTAAATTTTGAAACATTGGGAAGTTTCCAAAAAAAGTGAATTTTGAAACTTTGGAACATTTTTATAAATCAAATGTTTAAAACTATGAAATTTAACAGGGAATTATTCTGTAAATTTGTAATTTCCAAGAATGGATCTATTGTGAAATCCATTTTATTTTAAATGTGGAAGCAATAACATTTCCAGAAATTTGAACCTTCAAAAATGTAGTTATCTGCATTCCTTATTTCATATACTTTTGATTTAATTTGCATAAGAATTTTAGTTCTGACTCGAGCGTATTATTTTCCTTTATGCTCGGGTCAGCCTGAGTTTTTCAGCATTGAAGACTATTTCTGGTGGATGAAGACGAAGATTCAGTATATTATTGCTATTTATTATTAAATTCAAAGTCTAATGACATGTTATTTGTAAAACAACTTCATGAACTGTTTATTTGATTATTATATTTTGTCGTTACGCTGCGAGATTCTGTATTTTGTTTTTCTCTTTCCTTTTTCTTTTTTTTCCTTTTCTTATTTACCCCATTAACAATCCTCCCTTTTGAATGGTTTGATTCTGATGTTTGTGTTTATAGTCGATTTGAACTTTCCAAAAAGGTGGGTTGTTACAGTTGGTATCAAAGCTTTGGTTTAGACATACCTTAGCCTGTTGGGGTTTACTCATTAGAGATATGGTAGTAATACCCTAGAATAAGTTGTCTGAGTGTACATACGAGAGCGCGTATTTGTTAGTGTTATAAAAATGTTTTATATAAATTTTGAAATGAAATTATTTTTCCTAATATTATATGATATATATAAAAGAATAAATTTTTAAGACTAATATATTTATTTGTAACGTGTTTGATTTATGAAATGGTAATATTTAATCATTATCATTTGTGTTGACATTTTGTATTAATCCAATTATAAACATTGGCTAATTATTGTTGATTGAATTAATGGACTAAACACTAGTTTAATAATGGTGTATTAAAGAGAATAAAATGAATAATTACGATATTTGTTTATGAAATTGAAATGTTGATGTGAATTTTGTTGTTTGTTGACATGTAGTTTCATCTATTGGAGAAAAATGGAACATTTGGATATTTGGATAATCGAAACCTTTTTGTATTAATATAAGAGTGAAACTTGATAATTAGGTTGAATTATATAGTTGAATTGATAACCTTAATTTGAAAGAAAGTAAAATAAGGTTTGATTTGTTATATCTATGTTTAGTAAATGAATGGAATTGGGGTATACATTCTTAGCATGTAATGTAATAATATACAAGTGTGAACTTTAAGCCTTAGGATGTTTAAATTGAAATTGTGATCAAGGAAATGTTGCAAATGAGATTAAATTAGAAAAATATGTTTATAAACTTAATTAACATTTATGAAACATGTCATAAATAAATTTAAAGGTTAAGGTGAAACTAAATGGAATAAGCAATATGAATTAAAGTGAAATGATTACAAATAAAACAATGACTTGTAAATTGTTTTGAAATAAATAGATGTTGCAATAAATGGTTATAAATAAAGTTGTGATAACTTTAAACTCGAACAATATCTTATAAAAAGGAATTAAGTTTTATAAATTGGTCGTAAAGAAATTCCTTATGAAATGATTTGCAAATAAATTAGTTTTAAATGAGAAATATTACATGTGAAATGAATGTAATTTAAATTAAAGAGAAATATAAGCAATATTATGAGAATGGATATATTAATGTTTATATTAAGTGGAGAAATTATGTGAAACAAATATTAAAGTATGAAGTGATATTTGTGTTAATCGATGAGATTAAAAATGATTTATAACTGAAGGGTTAAATTTGAAATTTGAGAATTAAATTTCAGTATTTTATAATTAGTTTAAGATTTTGGAAATATATATAATAATTATACAATTTAGTAGTATTTTCCAAATAAGAAATGTTTCAAATGAGTTCAAATGAATTCCAATGATTTCAACGAAATCTCAATGAAGTTTTCAAGAAAATAGAAGTCCAGAACTCACTTATGTCGCTGGAAAATAATTTCGGTGACGAGTGCACGCATCATCGACATTGATTTTCGAGTCTTAGAGTAGGGGAGATGCCACTTTAGTAGCTTTGCTATGCGAGTGATTTTGTGAAACCAATTTTGATTTCCAATTCCAAAGTATGATTTGATATTCGAAAGATATGTGTATATATATTTGAAATGATTTGAAATGAACCGGTGTTCAATCCTCGAATTTCAAATTTGTTTTAGTATAGCTCTATTATAAAAAAAAATTGATTTACTGATTTGTTGCTGATTTCCAACTCTTGGATTTGAAATTTGATTTCACCGACTATTTTGAAGGTTCCAGCACTTCCAAATCAAGGTTTTAAATTTTAAAACTAAGAAATTTTGAAGAGTATAAATATTTGATCAAGAATATAAGTTTAGTTTTGTATGTTTAAAGTATGAAGGGTATGACTTAAGTAAATTTGAAACTTTTGTTAAATAAATAATTTGCGAAAAGGAAATTTGGATTTTTCATATAGAAATAAATAGTTTAAAGGTTTTAAAGGGATAGTTATAAAGTTGGAAACTGGGATTATTTTCTAAACCTATTATTTTGGGAGCTTTGAAATTGAGATATTTAATTTGGAAGAAAATTAGTGAAATCATATATGATTTTGAAACTGAATTGATATTGAAATAATTTGAAATTGAGAACCTTATATTATTAAGCACTTGATTTGGGAATGGTCAAACTTATATTAAATGGATTTGTATAAGTTTGAAGTTGATTTGAAATTTATTGATTTGAAAGGTACTCAATTTGGAAAGAGAATTTTATATAATCGAAGCCTACATTAGTGTGATTTGATATACTATTGATTTGGAAAGTATTCGATTTGAAAATGGAATCCTATATATAATGGACTTTATATAAGTATGATATTTGAAAGTATTTGGAAAGGTACTATATGATATATATTTCGAAGTAAAGATATGGAAAGTGCCTTCTGCTTGATATCCGCTTTGTGGCCACATTGTGGATTCATTCAATTGATATTATTCTCTCTAATTTTTGGTTTTCCGGATGTGATACTTGAGTGTTCCCACCGTGGCGTAACCCATGGTTTTTTTCTCTCGCGACTGCATAATGCAACTGCCTGGCTGAGTCTAGCCTAGGGGTACGGATTGTTTCCTGGGGGATCCAGGCGTAATCATTGTGTATCCTGCAATCTGTGTAAGTCGCACTAGTAGCGAAACTGCCTGGCTGAGACAGCCTAGGGGTATGGATTGTTTCCTGGGGGACCCAGGCGTAACCATTGTGTATGCTGCACCCTACTAGTCATTATGGCGTAACTCGCAGGGCTGAGAAAGCTTACGGATACAGATTGTTTCCTAGGGGATCCAGGCGTAACCATTGTGTACCTGCGAAACATGGTTGGACTTTGGTTTGGTTGTTTTGTTTGGACTGTACTTTCCATATCTGTTTTTAATGGTTTTTCAAGTATTTTCACTGGTTGTTGAAACAGGTCTACTAAGTACTTGAAGAATTTTAGTTTTGCGCCTGAGCAACGCATGGCCAGAGTTTGCAAGAACGAGGATAAACCAGTTAAGACATCGAGTTATAAAAGTATTTTGATAAAGTATTATATAAAAGACGTTTTGTTCATTTTTTTGTCAATTCTAAATACTTTAAAATGTTTAAAATATTGTTTAATAACTTACAACATGGTTTACTAGTAAATTATCAGTGTTGTAAATATTTAGAAGTTAATAATTAAATAAAATATATTTAAAGTAAATGATTATTGATTTATTAATAATATTTGGAAAGTACCTTGATATAAAATTAATAAATTTATAAATAATGGATTTGTCACGACCCGCCGCTCTGATCGCCCCTAGTCGGTAATTAAACCAACTAGAAACGTTCAAAATGACGGATTGTTATTTAGTTTATAACATTTAAAACAGAATCAGTCACAGAATCATAGAATAATAATCATATTTCTCATAAATGAACTTTTCTTTTATATACAAATATCAGAGTTATACAATGAATTACATTTAATACAGCGGAATATAATCTTTTATTAAGTACAAGAAAAATCTCTTGAAAAAAACTTTAGTGAAGTGCTTTCCCCTCTCTCTAACTTCGCTGCCTGAAAATCTTCAAGCTGTAAAAATACTCGGTCTGACCCGAGTATTACATTCAAAAGAAAATAATACACGGGTCAGTCTAATTCAAACTCAGTTATTAGTGCATAGAAGAAATAATAATTAAACAGAAATTAGACGACAATCAAAGATAAATTTAACTACCCGATCCTTTACAAAAAAATCGGATAACGGTAAATATAACACTTAAATAGTGTTAAAACAACAAATCAGCAGATTCAAAATATTAGCAAAGATGAGTGAAAAGAATATCCATGAAGATAATTTAGAAAACATCAGAATTGTCAAAACGGGCATTAACAACAAAATCATCAAATTAAATCAAAACAATTCAAACAATTGAAATATCATTTAAAAACATCAATACCGATTGGCTGCAGTACACGCACGCGTGCACTGCCTCGCCATATTTAAAACGTTAAATCTGTGTGGTTGCAGTACATGCACGCGTGCACTGCCTCGCCACAACAGTGAATACTAACAGTCATCAAACTGCAGAGGTCAAGTCACAACTATCATGACTCAACACAAATGCAAAGCTTCTACAAAGCAAAACAGTATTAAAGCACAAGAGAATTGACTCTGTGCAATACAAATAAAACTACAATCACCGCAAGTATGGAAGGGCAACTGCAAAGCAAAAAATGCTATCAAGACTTCAAGTCCAGACCAACACAAATATTCAAGGGGGAAACTGCAACAAGACTGCAGCCCCCCATGAATTCAAGGGCACCCAAGTGCACCAACAAACAAGATCAGAGAAGTGAGCAATGCACATGTACCAGTGAAGCATATCAGTACAAAACCAAATGAATAAACAATTTCAAAAGCTCAGTAAAACCCAAGCAGGCATAGCACAGAAAAACCAAAGTGTGTGACAAAATTCAATGCACTGTACACACATGCATTTAGGAGAGTGACATTTTTTTTCTCTCAAAGCAATAGCAACAGGGGAGTGGTCTGTGACAAAATTCAAGGCACTTGTACACACATGCATTTATTTAGTGAACATAAGGTTGTAAGATTATAAACTTGTTGAATATTGTACTAAATTGATAACAACACTATAAAATACAAAATATTCATATATGTGTTCTATTTTCATAGTTACTAAACAACAGGGCGAAAGCATTTACTACCTAGGCATATTGTTGAACTAGTTTAAAACAAAGCTCACATTCTGAATTCAAAACAATTAGAGAAGGATGCACACCCAGGCAAAATGTGACAGGTTCTTTAATATAAGCATGTAAATTTTGAAACAAATATATGCCATAATCTAACTTGTGATATGCATAGAAAACCATTTTATCACACAACAAGGTTTTAGAATATGAAAATATATTGGCTATTGACTAGATTAGAACTTCAATTCTCAAATGTGTCAGACCCTTATAAGAACTTAGGCATATAACATATAAAATAAACAACACTTACTTTATATATTTAAGAATTTATATGCTGCTAATTAAAACTTGTAATAAGTGAATACAATATATATGTGTTATTATACCATTTAAGAGATGTCAAGTTGTTAGTTTAAACAAAAGCCTAATTTTCAAAAGATGTAAGTATTTTAGACAAAATGGAAGGGAACTTAGATAAAGAAGCAAAGAACAGCTAAACACAAACAATATACATCAGGGAACGTAGAAAATTAAGTAATTGCAAGAGTACATGACTACTTTTTAAAGTATTGGACAAAATGCATGGTTCATGACCACATTCACAAGTGACATGGCAACCCAAGTACATAATAAGTCACCACTTTTAAAACTGCAGTTGCAAACAGTGACAAAATATGTGTATTCAAATAGTAAGACATAGGCAAGTTTGGTCTGGCATAAAATAAACATACCCAAAATGCAGTGTGCCTGTATAGGGTGCTAAATGATCATATCCTAGCCAAACATAAACTCATTCAACATTATACCAATGTTAATCCAAAGTGTGTCTTTTGTTGTGAACATATTGAAAACATAACATTTTTTTTCCTCAGAGTAACTCAAAGTTGTTTTACTTAATTAAACTTTTAAATTTATAATTAAACAAACCATTATTGTTTAAAGCTAAAAACCTAACAGCAAATAGATTAAGAGAAAATGATTTCTTTATTTAAATCTTGAGCCTGGAACTAAGAACAGCAAGAAAAATACAACAACAAGCATGCATACCGCAATACATTCATATGTTTACATGGCAGATCTCATATATATATATATATATACACACACACAATACATACTTATCAACAAGCAAATAGATCCATACTGAGGCTTTTTAAATTAAATGTTACTCACAGGTAAACAATCAAAGAAGTCTAGTTTAAAAAGAAGATTTGCTCACAGTAAAATGAAGGCAGAGCCTGAAAATTTGCAAACTAGAGGATGTATGAAATTTCACTGCCCCTTTATAAAAATCATAGTTTAGCATTAATTCAAAGCCGAGGTGGTCACGAAACCAAACCTAGTCAAAAATCATAAAATATATAAAAAAAACAGTAATCAACAAGTATCAAAATCACGATGAAACTGCAGTTGCAACCATGAACAACTGCCACAGGTCAAAAAAAAAATCAATGTCTAGTGACCGGAGCATAATGCAAATCAACACAAATGACCAAGGAGATCGAACAGATCAAAAATCATCAAAACCCAGAATATCACGAAATCAAACAGCTCAAATGGCAAATTTTTTTAACAAGCTAAAAATCATCAGAGTGGAATTAGATGTGAGGGATAAGAAATCACTCACCTAAGTTTCGAAGTGGCGACGAACTCAGAGAAGCAAAGATGAACACGAGGAACCTCTAGTTTGTGAAGACGAGCGAAATCGAAATCGTGGCACTCCGATTTTGAAAAGCCCAATTTTTTTGCAAAGAGGAACGAACAAGGATTTGTGGCCGCCATTATTGTTTCTTTCGTTTCTTTATTTTTTTTTCCGTGTGAAATATGAAATGATGGAGGGAGGGCGAAAATAAAAAGAAGAGACAGCGTACGCGATTTTGCAGAGAGAGGATACATAGCAGTGTACTAGAGATCTTGTATTAATTGCTACTTTGTCTTGTTTCATGTTTATAAAGTAATCCATATTTCAAAGATAATTACATCTTTCATAAATCCCAATTCAAATTTAAATCCAAATCATTTTTCTAAGTTATTAGTTCGAATTTCGATTACAAATTTAATATTCAATTTCAACTCCAAAGTTAAATTTAAATTTTTATTCAACATTTAATAGATTAAATTCTAAAATTTAATTGCCAAATTCATAGTTATATTGGAAATTCAATTTAAATTATCATTCAAATATTTAAAATTAATTAAATATTTTCAATTTAAATTGTTCAAAATTCAGGATCGTTACAATCTCCCCTCCTTAAAAGAATTTCGTCCCGAAATTACAAGTAAAGAGAAAATGATTGTTAAAATTTCACTAATATTTATACCCTACTCAATTTTATCAAGTTTGAAACTTATTAAAAATAAATAAGTCTCATTTGTTTTATCTCAATAGCTTTGTTCATTAACTCATTTGCTCATCATTTTCTACAATCAAGACGCAAAAGTCTTTTACTAAAGTTTTCAACTTACAATACTCAAATTTTAAATTTGAAATTCTTCATTTAAGAAATTTACATAGTATAACTTTTCCAAAGCTGTGGACATTCAAAATATCTCAAAAATCCTCTTCCGTAATTTATTAGGTTGGAATTATGCAATTTTTTAATTCCAGATTATTGATTTGCCATCTAAAGTTTGAAAATACTTGCTAACTCGAAATTTAACAAGTCTATTGTCGTTCTTACAGACTTTAGGCATACGCTGGCCAGGCGCAAGTCTAACAATCTCCAAGTACTAAATATACTTGCGTCAATTCCCAGTGAAAATACTTTTAAAAATTCTTTTAAAAAAATGGATATGGAAAGCACGTTCCCCCATGGATCACAGTTTACCGGCGGTTCCGCTACTATCCCAGTAGAATCGCTTGTAAACTATAGATTTCTCATCTCTTGAATTTCGCCATGGTTGTTGCATAGATCGCAGTTTACTCGGCGGTTGCGCCACTATCCTAGTGGAATCGCTTGTAACTGTAGGCATCTCGCCCCACGAATTACGCTATACCATCAGATCGCGGTTTACACGGCGGTTACGCTACTATCCCAGTAGAGTCGCTTGTAAACCTAGGCATCTCGCCTCTCGAATTATGCTATTTCATATCATCTAGATCGCGGTATACCCGGCAGTTACGCTACTATCCAGTAGAATCGCTTGTACCCATAGGCATCTCGCCCCTCGAATTCTGCTAGTTCCCGATCCCAAACACGATGATCCATCGTGGGGGATTTTAGTCCGAATGGACATTCCACATATGGAAATTCAACGTAGCTACGAATTTCAAATGGACACTCATATCGAGTTCCAATACCTTCTCCAATTTTAAATGGAAGGTACTTTTCCATATCCTCAGTTTGGAAAACATAATATCATACATACATAGTACTTCATTTCATAGTTCGTACATATCATACTCATGTACTTACATAAGTTTTCCATAACAATTTCTTTCCAAACTAATGGTTTTCAAATTTATCGTATTCTCATATATACGTTCTGAAAACCACAATATTTCATATCCATAACAAATAGAGGATTCCAAA
Source organism: Allium cepa (assembly GCA_030765085.1). Taxonomy (NCBI): domain Eukaryota; kingdom Viridiplantae; phylum Streptophyta; class Magnoliopsida; order Asparagales; family Amaryllidaceae; genus Allium; species Allium cepa. Next base: position 863,137,720 of record CM060939.1, on the reverse strand, counting down.
ATTTTCCATTTCATTATCCATTTCAAATTTTCCTCTAAGTCGATTTGAAAATTTAAGGTTATCTTAAACTCAATTCATATTCATAATCCAATTCATTATCTACTTCACATTCGATTTGGATTTCACGTTACATCGTCAATTCTCAACACATAATTGATGTCTACCGATATATAACCTCTAAGCTCGTACGTCTCAGAGAAGGGTGTTAAGCTAAAAGAATAAATTCTCCGCCACCAACAGATATATATTTAATAGAGATCAATTGATATGTCATCAATTCACAATGTTAGACATACAATCCAAATCAACCATTCAAAATTCAAAGTTCAACTTATATTGTTTTTGGGTGTCAAAGTTAAACTCAATTTAACTCAAGATTCAATCATTTCTGAAAATTTCCAAGTTGAACTAATTGTTCAAATTTCCCAAAAATAGTATCTTTACAAGATATATTTTTCATGCTTCAACCATTTGAAAACAAATTTCAAATATTCATTTTTCAATTTATCTTTAAAAGATAAAATCTCAAACTTTCCATTTCATATTGGAAAACATTTCCATACTTATTTAGATAATAAGTAATTCACAAATCCATTCATTTTCAACACTTGGAAAATATTCAATATACTTAAATCATAATCAAGTATATATTTCATTCTTAAAGGAAACCATTCTTTTAAACACATTTGTTTGAGTCAAAACGAATGTTGCGTAAAACATTGTTACGACAACTCAAAATCATTAGTATAGGGATTTGTATTTAAGATAGATATATAAATCCCAATACTATAAACAACATTTCCTGTCGGAAACCTTTTACTATAACAACAATGTTATAGTCCACCATTTCCTTTCTTTCTCTCGAAAGCGTCTATTTCAACAATGAATGTTGAAATCTATGCTTTCGATTCTTAACACATTTAAAAAAAACTTCAAATGGATTTACTTCATTTTCTGCACGTTCAAATTCAAATTCATCACTGAATCAATTAAATCTATTATGGATTTTCATATTGACAAACATCAAATTTGAAATCTAAATCTCATTTGAACTTTACATTTGCTTTCTATTTCAAAAATAATCAACTAATTCTTTAGTAAATTACTCATCGACTTGGTTCCATTAGATTTATATCTCCACATTAACTATTTTAGGCATTAGTCTAAACTTGGAATATAAGCTTTTACATCAAAACTAGTTTGATTAATACAGTTAAGTTGACAAATTAATTTCCTATCAAAATTTTGCAATCCTTATTAGCAAAGGTCGGATTATTCAATTATTTTCCCAAGACATATCCGTTTGATTTAATAATATATTCACTGTCCAAAATTGTGAATAAAATTCCCAACCAACTTTTATTATCACAATATTTAACTTAAAGGATAATTCGCTGTCCAAAATCGCGAATATATCTCCTTTAATTAATAACTTCTATGTTTCATTTATCAAATTCAATTGGTTTCGAATTTATAAACAATCTTTACAAATTCCATTTCTATTTATAAAACTTCGATTTATAATCTCCTTTTATCACTTCAATTCAATTTATATAACTCAGTTATATACCAAAAGTCCATATTATAAGTTAAATACTTATAATACATTTATTTACTAAATCATTCTTCAAAACATTTGAAATCAATTTTCAAAAGAATTCAGAATCAAATTCCCAAGTTATAGTTCAACAATTCTCTTGGTTATAACTAAATTGACATGTCATTTCATTTCCCAATTGTTACTTTGGAGATATTCACAATATTCGATTTAAACCAATTTAAACCAATTCATTAATTCACTTAACTTATATTTCACTTTCCGTAAATCTCAACAATTCGATAACGAGTTTTCGAACGATCGGGACTCAAATCTAAGGAGACCCCACCGAAGAGAAACTATCACAAACCTAAATTTGGAGAGGGGAATTTTCAAAAAAATTTCTAATTTTCAAAATACTTTTTATCTTTCAAAGAAAACAAATTTTATACTTCTTTAAATTTGAAAACACTTTCTTTAAAGTGATTCTAGTAACTATTCATATTAAACGCCATAAACTAAGCTTTGTGTAAACCAAAGCTCTGATACCACTTTGTCACGACCCGCCGCTCTGATTGCCCCTAGTCGGTAATTAAACCAACTAGAAACGTTCAAAATGACGGATTGTTATTTAGTTTATAACATTTAAAGCAGAATCAGTCACAGAATCACAGAATAATAATCATATTTCTCATGAATGAACTTTTCTTTTATATACAAATATCAGAGTTATACAATGAATTACATTTAATACAGCCGAATATAATCTTTTATTAAGTACAAGAAAAATCTCTTGAAAAAAACTTTAGTGAAGTGCTTTCCCCTCTCTCTCTCTAACTTCGCTGCCTGAAAATCTTCAAGCTGTAAAAATACTCGGTCTGACCCGAGTATTACATTCAAAAGAAAATAATACACGGGTCGGTCTAATTCAAACTCAGTTATTAGTGCATAGAAGCAATAATAATTAAACAGAAATTAGACGACAATCAAAGATAAATTTACCTACCCGATCCTTTACAAAAAAATCGGATAACGGTAAATATAACACTTAAATAGTGTTAAAACAACAAATCAGCAGATTCAAAATATCAGCAAAGATGAGTGAAAAGAATATCCATGAAGATAATTTAGAAAACATCAGAATTGTCAAAACGGCAATTAACAACAAAATCATCAAATTAAATCAAAACAATTCAAACAATTGAAATATCATTTAAAAACATCAATATCGATTGGCTGCAGTACACGCACGCGTGCACTGCCTCGCCATATTTAAAACGTTAAATCTGTGTGGCTGCAGTACACGCACGCGTGCACTGCCTCGCCACAACAGTAAATACTAACAGCCATCAAACTGCAGAGGTCAAGTCACAACTATCATGACTCAACACAAATGCAAAGCTTCTACAAAGCAAAACAGTATTAAAGCACAAGAGAATTGACTCTGTGCAATACAAATAAAACTACAGTCACCGCAAGTATGGAAGGGCAACTGCAAAGCAAAAAATGCTATCAAGACTTCAAGTCCAGACCAACACAAATATTCAAGGGGGAAACTGCAACAAGACTGCAGCCCCCCATGAATTCAAGGGCACCCAAGTGCACCAACAAACAAGATCAGAGAAGTGAGCAATGCACATGTACCAGTGAAGCATATCAGTACAAAACCAAATGAATAAACAATTTCAAAAGCTCAGTAAAACCCAAGCAGGCATAGCACAGACAAACCAAAGTGTGTGACAAAATTCAATGCACTGTACACACATGCATTTAGGAGAGTGACATTTTTTTTTTCAAAGCAATAGCAACAGGGGAGTGGTCTGTGACAAAATTCAAGGCACTTGTACACACATGCATTTATTTAGTGAACATAAGGTTGTAAGATTATAAACTTGTTGAATATTGTACTAAATTGATAACAACACTATAAAATACAAAATATACATATATGTGTTCTATTTTCATAGTTACTAAACAACAGGGCGAAAGCATTTACTACCTAGGCATATTGTTGAACTAGTTTAAAACAAAGCTCACATTCTGAATTCAAAACAATTAGAGAAGGATGCACACCCAGGCAAAATGTGACAGGTTCTTTAATATAAGCATGTAAATTTTGAAACAAATATATGCCATAATCTAACTTGTGATATGCATAGAAAACCATTTTATCACACAACAAGGTTTTAGAATATGAAAATATATTGGCTATTGACTAGATTACAACTTCAAATCTCAAATGTGTCAGACCCTTATAAGAACTTAGGCATATAACATATAAAACAAACAACACTTACTTTATATATTTAAGAATTTATATGCTGCTAATTAAAACTTGTAATAAGTGAATACAATATATATGTGTTATTATACCATTTAAGAGATGTCAAGTTGTTAGTTTAAACAAAAGCCTAATTTTCAAAAGATGTAAGTATTTTAGACAAAATGGAAGGGAACTTAGATAAAGAAGCAAAGAACAGCTAAACACAAACAATATACATCAGGGAACGTAGAAAATTAAGTAATTGCAAGAGTACATGACTACTTTTCAAAGTATTGGACAAAATGCATGGTTCATGACCACATTCACAAGTGACATGGCAACCCAAGTACATAATAAGTCACCACTTTTAAAACTGCAGTTGCAAACAGTGACAAAATATGTGTATTAATCAAATAGTAAGACATAGGCAAGTTTGGTCTGGCATAAAATAAACATACCCAAAATGCAGTGTGCCTGTATAGGGTGCTAAATGATCATATCCTAGCCAAACATAAACTCATTCAACATTATACCAATGTTAATCCAAAGTGTGTCTTTTGTTGTGAACATATTGAAAACATAGCATTTTTTTTTCCTCAGAGTAACTCAAAGTTGTTTTACTTAATTAAACTTTTAAATTTATAATTAAACAAACCATTATTGTTTAAAGCTAAAATCCTAACAGCAAATAGATTAAGAGAAAATGATTTCTTTATTTAAATCTTGAGCCTGGAACTAAGAACAACAAGAAAAAAACAACAACAAGCATGCATACCGCAATACATTCATATGTTTACATGGCAGATCTCATTTATATATATATATATATATATATATATATATATATATATATAGATATACAATACATACTTATCAATAAGCAAATAGATCCATACTGAGGCTTTTTAAATTAAATGTTACTCACAGGTAAAAGAATCAAAGAAGTCTAGTTTAAAAAGAAGATTTGCTCACAGTAAAATGAAGGCAGAGCCTGAAAATTTGCAAACTAGAGGATGTATGAAATTTCACTGCCCCTTTATAAAAATCGTAGTTTAGCATTAATTCAAAGCCGAGGTGGTCACGAAACCAAACCTAGTCAAAAATCATAAAAAAAAAAAACAGTAATCAACAAGTATCAAAATCACGATGAAACTGCAGTTGCAACCATGAACAACTGCCACAGGTCAAAAAAAAAATCAATGTCTAGTGACCGGAGCATAATGCAAATCAACACAAATGACCAAGGAGATCGAACAGATCAAAAATCATCAAAACCCAGAATATCACGAAATCAAACAGCTCAAATGGCAAATTTTTTTAACAAGCTAAAAATCATCAGAGTGGAATTAGAGGTGAGGGATAAGAAATCACTCACCGAAGTTTCGAAGTGGCGACGAACTCAGTGAAGCAAAGATGAATACGAGGAACCCCTAGTTTGTGAAGACGAGCGAAATCGAAATCGTGGCACTCCGATTTTGAAAAGCCCAATTTTTTTGCAAAGAGGAACGAACAAGGATTTGTGGCCGCCATTATTGTTTCTTTCGTTTCTTTATTTTTTTTCGTGTGAAATATGAAATGATGGAGGGAGGGCGAAAATAAAAAGAAGAGACAGCGTACGCGATTTTGCAGAGAGAGGATACATAGCAGTGTACTAGAGATCTTGTATTAATTGCTACTTTGTCTTGTTTCATGTTTACAAAGTAATCCATAATTCAAAGATATTTACATCTTTCATAAATCCCAATTCAAATTTAAATCCAAATCATTTTTCTAAGTTATTAGTTCGAACTTCGATTACAAATTTAACATTCAATTTCAACTCCAAAGTTAAATTTAAATTTTTATTCAACATTTAATAGATTAAATTCTAAAATTTAATTTCCAAATTCATAGTTATATTGGAAATTCAATTTAAATTATCATTCAAATATTTAAAATTAATTAAATATTTTCAATTTAAATTGTTCAAAATTCCGGATCGTTACAGGATTTAATGTTTTAATAGCTTCTTTGCAAATATAAGTAATGATGTAAATAATTATTTTCAAATAGTTCACATATATTTATAAAGATGTTATTTAAAATATTTAAATGGTATTTATAAATGAAGCAAGAAACTTTACAAATGAATTTTTGAAAAGTATTAAAGATGATTGATTTGCAAATAAAGCTTTCAAATGAATATTTCAAGTAAAATTTATATAAGTTTCTTTGAATGTATAATTTAAAGATATCCTATAAATGGAAAGAAGAAAAAAATTTGATTTGCGAAGTTTATTTATAGCAATTTACTTGATAAATAAATTTGATTCCCTATGTTGGAAGTATAGTTTGAAATATTTACTTGATTTCAAAGTGCTAATAGTAAAGTTTATAGGTTTATTTACTATTTGAATTTTGTATTAGAATATTCATTTTGAAACAAGTGTTTAAACTAAATATGAAGGTATGAAATTTTATACATTGATTTAGAAATTTAATGTAAGATTTAAGTATACTATTAGTTTCAGTTTAATAATATTGAGTTTATACTTATTTTAAAAAATAACGAGTCTAATAATTTTTTTGGATTTAAGGAACCTTATTTTAAAGCTTATTATAATGTTTTGATATATATTTCTAACATTGTTTTAGACTTTTGAAAAATCTTTGCATAATGCTATGAGGATGTTTTAAATATATCTTATATTTTTACTAAGCGAACGAGGTTAAATGTTTTAACTGAATTTTTAGATATGTTGAAATGTTTCTTTTCTCTTCAAGGGCAAATACCAAAAAACTTAAATTTTTATTCAATAACCTAATGGAGTTATTTTCAGACTTATATTAAATTTAAATAAGTAAGTTAAATTGTTTATAAATCGATCATTTTGAATAAAATATTTCAAATTCCTCGATTCCTTCTTGTTCCTTTTCGAGGACGAAATTTTTTTGAGTGGGGGAGATTGTAACAACCCATGTTTTGATAATTAAAAATATTAAATTTAGTAAGGTTTTGGGTTTTAATATTGTCAGAAATTAAAATTCATGATTTATTAAATTGAATCTTATTAGATTAGAAATTTTGACTTTGAGATAAATCTTAAAACAAATAATTTAATGAGATAAAACATATAATTGGCTAATATTGATTGAATGTAATTGACTACTATACTATGTTAACGTAATTTCAATCAACTAAAATAATAAAGATTAATAAGGAATATAATAAACGATGTATAAATTGGTGTAATTTTATGTTATTAATTGCAATTGGTTTTAATATGGAGTATGAAATCAATTATTTTGTACGTAAATTTATTAACCTTTGTTTGTAAACAATAAGTTAATAGATATGGATTATTAATGTATAACCATTGTTTTATTTATTTTCTTATTATTAAATCTGTTAGAAATTTATTTGGTAATTAATGGAGAATTAATGTAATTGAAATATTACAATTGATATAAGAAGAAACGTTAACTGTTGAGTGGTGAGTGCAAAACTTATGTTAATCAATTGCATAAGGGAATAGTTGATTTGATAATAAGAATGTAAATCAAAATAAAAGGATTTGTTTGAAATTTAAATATATAATGAACATGTTTTATTACATTTGTAAATAAATGTTGGAATTAAATTAGTATATAGATATTGGGTTTAACATAGAAAATTGGATTTCAAAGGAAACAATTGGATTAATTATCTTCCCTGTATTAGAGTATGTTTTGAGATTTAATCATTGTAAGTTATAGTAATTATATCTTGCCATTAATAAGAGATAGAAGTAAATGGCAATTAATTAATGATATGTGCAACATATGTTTTGTGTTAAAAATATATTGAGAATTTCATTGAGAAATATTACGTTCAAATTGTAAGAACTTAAATTTGGTACAAATATAACGATTATATGAAATTAATTGATAAAGAAATGATGTGGTTGTACAACGTATTATTTCTGTGACTCTTTAATGGGATAATCTTTAAATATAAGTTGGTTTTAAAGGGGAAGGTGTTAATTGTAAATGAATGTGTAATAAAAATAAATATGTTTTGATAAAAAGAAAAGAAAAGAATGGTTTCTTGATAATAATATTCTTATCAAATAAAGTGAATATTTCATCTATGAATGTTTATTTAATTTCATTAAAAAAAGAATTGAATTTTGTTGTATGTTTCTAGTTGGAATATTTGATTTATCTAAATATTACTTAATTCGAATTTAATTAAAAAAAATATAATAATAAAATGGTAAGAAAACAACTTGAAGGTTTGGTTAAGTTTTTGATTTGGAATAGTTAGCATATTAACGTATGAGATTTATTCCGTTTCAAATTTGACTTTGAGGTCTTAGTTCATCTTTTAATGTGTGGGGTGGCGGTCCTCATTATGTTAATTGTAGTGTTTAATTTTATTTATTGTTTACTAAATAAAAATACATATATGTGTGTAAATTTGAGCGTATTAGGGTTAATAAAATATGTTAAAATGAATTGTTTTTTTAGTATATTTGATTTGTGATTTCTATGTATGGACTAAATTCTCAAATTTAAATCCGTCGCTTTCATTTATTTTATTTTATTACTACTTTATTTCATTAAATACATTCCTCTTTTGGTCTTCCAGTAAGTTTTATTTGTTTACACGCGAGCCTTGCCTTGAAATATTTCGTTTGTGAATGTAGATTTAATTTCACTAGAGTAAAGAATAGAATGATTTGTTAAAAAAAGGAAATATACATTTATTTGAACGCTGTTTTAGCATACATATTGATTTCAAGAATAGGAATATAATTTAAGTAAGTTATTTATTATGGTGGTGTAAAACAACAAATTTATAAACATGTTTAAATGACTTAAGGAAATAATTATCCTATTTCTCGTCCATTTTGGTTTATCTATTTTGAAATTTAACCTTTTTATTAATTGCAATTAATGTAATGGAAAGATTCCGATTAAAAGGAAGAAAACTTTGATTGCAATTAATAGATTTAATAAAGAAACGTACATTTTGTGTTAAACAAAAATGGTGCTTTAATGGAAATAAAAGAATTGAACGTTCTCATTTTTAAGGCAGGTATAATTTTATTAATTGTGCGTTGATAAAAATTTGTATGTGTACAAATTGAATATTATTTGAGTGAATGAAATTAATTTGGTTACGTTTCGAAAGAAATTGAATTTCAAAATATGTATGTGGTCCCTTCATTTCTTTTTATTTATTGCATGTACGTTTTAAAATAGTTACCTCATTTTTAAAACTTGTTCCATTCATTTCTCCTTCGGTTTAATACCAAAGCCTAAGCTTTTAGGCTACATTTAATTCTTTCCATCTCATTTTTGGTTATAATTTTTTTTATTTTCCTTTGGTTTGCAAATTTTCTCATTCCTACATACATTTCCTTATGCATTATCAATGCCTAAAGCATTTAAAACTAAACGTGCATTTTGTCCCTCCACCTTTATTTCCTTACTATTAAATAATCTTTAATTTTATTTCTTCATTTGCATTTTATTTCTTCTATCAACTCATATTCATTTAGTTCACATCTTTCAATACTATGTTTTAGGGTTGTTCATATTTTACTTTATTTCAATTCCTAGTTTGTTTATATATACCTTATTAGCTTTTCATTTGTTTCCATCTTCATTCCTTTAGTCTTATTTCATTTTCTAATCTCATCTTCTATAGCTTCATTTTCCAAATAAAACTTCCATCTCATTTTTTTCTCTCTTCACCTTCCTCCTTCCGTTTTCTATTTTTCTTCTTTAAATCTCCTTCTTCTCATTTTTTTACTTCATTCTTTGTCTTTTTGTTTCTTCTTCTTCAAATCTTCTTCTTTTTGAAAGCTTCCTTTTCTTTTTCAATTCTTCATCTTCTTTAAATTTTCTTCTTCTTTTTCAAACATTCTTCTTTTTTCCAAATCTTTTTCTTTAAATCCAAATCTATAACAGCATCTCTATCTCTTCCAAAACATTCTAAAAAAAGATTTTGATAGAAGGAAACAACTCAAAAGGCGGAAGTTGTAGCGATTCAAATCCGACTAGAAAAGGGAAATCCAGAAGGTGAGTGTTTAAACTCACTCACGAAATACTAAAATTTTATTGCAAGTTAAACTAGGTCATATAGTGATAATTTTTTTATTGTTGGTTTGGAATATTTATTAATATTTAATTTGAATAGCTAAATTCCAATATGTGATGACTAATAATTACTGGTTAGGTCGGCATAACCATTAGGCGTTAGGTCGGCACCCCTGTTGAGCCTTAGGTCGGCATCTCCTTGAGTCGTAGAGTCTAAACCGAGGCGGAGTTAACAATTGCCCCTCGAAGTATACGCCTACTGGTTAGGTCGTGTGCTTCGATAGTCCTTAACCCGTCCCCTCTTAGGTCGGTAGGTCGTACGCGAGCTAATAGTTAAGTCGCATGCGCCGCTCCAGATCCCTTCATTGCAAGATATAAATCACAACCCCTTCTTCTCTCTCATTACTTGCTCTCTCGATCCCGCCATTAAAAAATTTCTCCAAGCTTAAAAAAGGCGATTTTGCTCCATCAACCACCGATAATTATTACGTAAGTGAATTTTCCTCAATCATAGGTTATTGTTGGTCCACGAACTCCATTATTCACACCTAAACCACCACCTCGCATAATGCTTCATCATGAATTCCATTGCACCCATGGCCGATGGAGTTTATGTTGTTTGGTTCGATTTTAACTGACCGATGATGAAGATGATTCAAGCTAGTTGAATTTGATTCGTGCTAGGGTTGTAAGGTGTTGAACTCGCGGCAGTTTCGAACTACTTGGTGGGACGATCCGATAGCTTGAATGAAACGAAGATTGTGGTTGATGGAACAGTTATTGGGTTATCGGGTCGATGGCCGTGGGATGTTGATTCGGGAACGAGTCAGTGAAATTGGATGAACTAGTCTTCGGCCGACCTAGCCCTTAAGTGAAGTGGTCTAAACTCTAAGTCGCGGCCGAGTTGACCCTTGGGGGAAATCTGCCGATTTAACCTTCTACTGATTTAACCTTGAACCGCGGCCGAATTAACCCCTAAGTCGCGGCCGAGTTAATCCCTTAAACCGTGACCGAGTTGGCTCTTAAACCGCTGCCGAGTTAACACTTAAGCTTTGGGCATGCTGACTTTTTGAGAGCATAGATCCACTTTGAGTTTCTGACTTGAACTGTCAAACCAAGTTGCCTAAATTTTGAACCGCCCCAACTTTTAAATTTGCTTGAATCTCATTGTATTATTTCACAGATCGCATTAACTTATAAGCTGCTAACCTGCTGAAAATAACAAACAAAGAAAACCAAGGCGAAAATACTGCCATTGACTGCCCACGTCAGATGACAGATTAGTTAAAACAAGACAGGCAACTTAATTATATTGCATGAAATGTTTGTGAATCAATCAATTAGAGTTAAACATTAATGCAAAGTATCAATAATCTGAACTGATTTATCTGCATCAACATCTTACTTGCATATTTAGGCTTAAAACAATAGTCCCCGAATTTCATAACTAACAAATGCTTGCTAGTTTTCATTCCAGTTATATTTGTTTGCTGCTTGATTGATTTTACACAACACTTCACACACTTTAGGAAACGTGCACCTTCATGTTTGAATACCCAGTTGTTTATGTAGAATGACTTCCCACCGAGAAGAAGAAGTGGTGACTCAAGAGGAAGAAACTTTCCCGATAGCTGTTCCCATAGAGAATCCTCCGGAGAGAACCTCGACTATTCTATCTTTGAGAGCGTTTATTCAGCTGCGCACTCAATTTGGCTTTGCCGAAAGTGATGTCCAACTCCCTGGGCCAAGTGATACTGCTGACAATCCTCCCCATGGTTTTGTTGCAGTCAACCGCCAAATGTGCTTAAGTGGGGCGATTCCTCCTTTTAACGACTTCCTTCGAATTCTTCTCCTTCGGTTGACGATCTCTCCGTTCCAACTTCATCCTAGTGGCTATGCCATCTAGATGGGGTTGTGTGTTTTGTTCAGAAGAACTCTCGATCGCCTACCGAGTTTTGAAGAAATCCGTTATCTGTGCTCGTTTGCAAAGAGTAAAGATCATCCTTCCCTTATTATTGTGAGAAGTGCTAGAAACCGCAAGCTCATCTCCGATCTTACTGAAAGCGTTCATGGATTTTTGAACCAGTTTTTCTTTGCCCGCTGTCCCCCAGGGTTTTACGCCATCTGGAGAGTAGGAAGTAAGATTAGTGTTTTATTTCTTCCGTTTTGAAACCTTTTCGAGATCCGAACTTTCAGTTGCTAATTTCATTCTTTGTTCCTTTCAGCACTTCCTCTCCCTTCTAGAGATCCAATTCATAAGCAAGTTTTTGAGAGGTTGAGTGCCATGGCCGCAGAAGAGAGGAGCATAAAATTTCTATTGAGGGATGAATTTTTACATCAACATGGGCTTCTACACGCTTCTCGCTCTATGCATGCTCATGAAGTTCCAACGGAAGTCCCTGATTCTCCGATAAAGACTCCTGAGTCTTCGCTAGTGAAGTGCTCCACTTCTGTTGATGTTGCGGGGCCATCTGATAAACTTGCCCCGGTTATCGAAGAAGAAGAGCCTCTGGGATCTTCCCATCATTCACAAGATTCAGGTGAAAAGGCTAAGAAATCCAGTCCTGTCAAGCAAAGCGGGGACGATACCTTCGAAGGATTGAGCGACCTCTTTGCTACTTCACAAGAGATCTTCAAAGATGACCCTACTACTGCCGGGATTTCTTCTTCAGTAGTTGAAGCTACTTCTATTTTGCAACAGTCGCCGTCGACTCAAGAGTTGACGTTAACTATTACACCCACAACCACTCCCCAAATAAAGAGTGGTTCGTAGATTGATGCGCGTAGTTTGCACATCACACACACTTAGAATTCCTGGCACTTTTATGCTCTTTTTTATTTGAAAAGTTCTCAAGTTTTGTTTCTTCTTTTAGGTTCTTCAATGAGGCGAGGCAGCTCATACTACAGTGACTTTCAGCGATATGGGAAACGCAGCCAATATGGCTATCAATCCTATCCTCCTGTTCACAGAGAGACTGATGAGGAAAGGGCTGCCCGGAAGGCTCGGGAAAGACGTGATTATGAGGAACGCTATGGAAGACCAGATAATCGACACGATTCTTCCCACAGAGAGAGTGACTCCCTTAAGCGCAAATCTCATGATGACAGAGGGAAAAGTCACACAGCTGACGACTCGAGCAAACGGGCCAAAGTTATTGAGGAGCCAATGCCTGCGTCTTCAGAGAAGATTACTGCTCCTATCTCTTCCCAATCTCCTGCCCCTTCCCCTACTGACATCCAAGCAATCATCAATAGGCCATCTTACCAAGTTGGACCAGGTCCAGCCACTCTTCAAAGCCGATTTCCTAATTGGTGTTTAAAAGGAGTTCGCTTCGACCTCGATCTGGTTCCCATAGATAAAAATGCTATGTTACGGAACCTTGATGCTGTCAGAACTGATATTGAGAGGATGTCATCTTGGCAGAAACTCGTTGACGAGCCCCAAAGGGTGAATAGGGCCAATCTCGAGGCTATGCTTACCATGGAAAATGACAAAACTGAATGGCAAAAGATCCTCAAGCAGCATGATGCAGAAATGAGGAGTATTGCTGATTACAATGAGAAACTCGAGGCAGAAGTTGGGAAACTTAAAGAAGAGCTCACTACTTCTTCCACCTCTTATTCTCAAAGGGAGAGTGTGCTTCTTCAACAGGTGCGGGATGCTCATGCCGCGCAAAGGGATGCTGAGGCTAAGGCTGATGGGTTGGAGCAGATTATAGAGAGCAACCGTACTGAAATCACTCAGTTACGAGGACAAACTGGCCTTCAGGCCGCAGAGATTGAAAAATTGAAAGCCCAGCTATCCAAAGTCGAGAGAGAACGAGATGAGGCCGTTGCGGGTAGGATTGCAGCTGAAGAGGCCCATGAAGCCACCAAAGCTGATATTGGCTCGACACTATTTGATTTCTACTTGCAATGTATATTAGGGCGTGGCAGTCTTGCATTCCTGGGCCCCAAGTATGAGATTACCCTGGCCGAAGTGTGGGAGGCCGCACTAGATATGTTTAAAGGGGCCAGGTACACTGAAGAGGAGTTGGAGGTGCACTACTTAGACTTTGAGGCTCGCGTAGCCCTTGCCAGAGGGAAAGAGCAACTCGCCAGATCGCGGGTTGAAATAGTAGGGGAAGAGCATCAAGAAAAAGAAACAAATTTGACTGTTCCTGTCCCTCCTTCAACTTCGGTCGATGCTGGCATTATTGGCTCTAGCTCTTATGTACCGATCCCTGCTCAAACTGATACCGGGGCCAAAATTATTCAAGTTACACATGAATCGCAAGAGAGTGCTGAAGCCCCGGACTATGAAATTGATGTAATAAAGACAACTTCTGCAGGTAACTCCACTGTAAATTTCGCTCAAGTGGATTGCTCATTTACTTCACATGGGTTTAATGAGCTCCTTGACTATTTTCTCAACCTTGATGAGCCTTCATCTCCTCTCTTTACTGACTTTAACCTCTTTTCTTCTACAGAGAAAGTATCAAGCACCGCTCAGATTTCTCCTCCTCTGGTTATCCCTCCTCTGTCTCTCCAGGTGGCTCCTCCTTCTGCTTCTCAGCCCGGGTCGCAAGAGGAACAAATAGAAGCCCTCCATGGTTTAGACGATCCCATCGCTTCGCAGGAGCATAGAGACGAGGGACTTGAGGGAGGTGACATATCTCCGGAGCGGACTCCTTCTGACGACATAACTCTATCTAAACTTGTCACTCCAGGAAGTGAGTCTTCCTCGAAGAGGAGGAAAGAGCGCGGAACGTCCAAGAGGAGAGGGAAGATAATCACTGCCACTGAAGAGGAGCCAGAAGTTGGACCAGCTGCGCCTACCTCTCCTTCCTCCCTTATACCCACTGACCGACCTGAAAAGTTGGTCATTCGACCGGGTAAAGGGTCCAAAGGGGGGAAGAAGAAGTGAAGATTTTAGCTTTTTGCCTTTTGCATGTACTGGCCGAGAATTGTGCGGGTACCGGCCCCCGCCTTTCTTTATTTTGAAACCTGTACCTGCATTATAGTTGAATAAAATGATTCTTTGTTTGTAGAAACTTCTGTTTGAATTTGAGAATGCATTTATTATTCATTTTTGCACAAGTTTATTTATATGATATTGCAGCGGGCTTATGGTATGTCGTTTGAGTATTACTTTACTGATGCAGCTATACCATTTTGCATGTAATTATACCATGTTGCCCCCATACTTTAAGCTTGCTGCAACATTTCATACTTCGAGGGGACTTGCACTCTTATTTGCTAAAGAATAATTATTTTATTCTTTTACAGAAAATTTTTGTAGAGTACAACTCCCTTCGTATAAGTGTTTACGCTTTGTCCTTTGAAGAAATCACTTCTTTCTTTTGCTTACGTACATATTTTACCAAGTGAATTCTTTTATGCGGTAAAGCGGACCTCTGAAGGGTACTTTAACCCCCCCCTTTTTTTTGAGGAAGATCATTCTCCATAATAGGTAAATTACTCTTCCTTTGGAAGTTAAAGTATGCTCTTGATGAGGATCTTTTTTTTTATATATATAGAAAGTTGTACCTCTGAGGAGGGATTTTTCACGTTTCAACACTTGGAAGTTTTATTTCAATCTCGGTGAAACGTGTACCTCCAAAGAGTTATGCCTTAGAAATCCTTTTCACGTTTCAACACTTGGAAGTTTTATTTCAATCTCGGTGAAACGTAGGTTTCCGAAGAGGTCTTTCTTCTTAATTGCGCCTCCGAAGAGGTCTTTATTTTGTTTGCATTTCAACTCTGGTGAAGTGAAATTCCGAAGAGAGGCTGTTACACTTCAACTCCTGGTGAAATGTGCCTCCGAAGAGGTCTTTCTTTTGTTTGCATTTCAACTCTGGTGAAGTGAAATTCCGAAGAGCGGCTGTTACACTTCAACTCCTGGTGAAATGTGCCTCCGAAGAGGTCTTTCTTTTGTTTGCATTTCAACTCTGGTGAAGTGAAATTCCGAAGAGCGGCTGTTACACTTCAACTCCTGGTGAAATGTGCCTCCGAAGATGTCTTTCTTTTGTTTGCATTTCAACTCTGGTGAAGTGAAATTCCGAAGAGCGGCTGTTACACTTCAACTCCTGGTGAAATGTGCCTCAAAGAGGGTTTTCATTGCCTGGAAGTTGCTCTCTCATGGTTGGAGGGTCATGACTTCTCCAATCTTTTTTGGTTGAGTAGAGAACTTTCTTTTTTGTGGCATATAACCCATTAGAGGTCTTTATCCTCCGAAGAGTTGTGCCTCCGAAGAGGACTTGTGCCGCCAATGATGGTTTTTGGTTGTATTCTTGTCTTCTTGCTTATGCCTTTTCAGCGATCCTTTTTTTTTTCCTTTTCAAGTTTTCATTCCCCTTTTCTCGCAAGTAGCTTGTTTAATCCAAGGAAGTGTACTTCATTGTCAGGCAAGTTCGTGAGAACGGGCACTAGCTTCCTAATTGGATGTTTGTTCGTTCAAACAATCTCAATTTATTAGCAAGGGCTCATTTCTATCGAAATCATAAGCCGTTCAATTGAAGTATTTCCTATCTAGGATTTGAATTCGGGGCCTTTATGACTTGAAATTTGTTTGTTGAATGATGGTGAGAATCACTCGGTCTTATTATGCGCAAGTTTTATTTCCATTGTCTGCAAAAATTTAAATCGACATTTCAGCAATACATTTTATGTACTTTTATATCGAAAATAAAGCAAACATGTAATAATAATAAGGAACACAAGATTTATAGTGGTTCGGCCAGAAATTTGGGCCTACATCCACTTTATATTCATTCATTATTCACTTGCATCAGTTTTGCAATTGCTCTCAATTACAAGAATCATACATTCACAACTCTTTTACATTATTTCAACAAAATTTTCAAGTAAAATATGGACGCAAGTGATTGCTGTTCCATGCCCTTGGAATTTGAACTCCTTCAACAGTAGTGAGTTTGAATGTGCCGTCAAGAAGCTTCTGACCTATCACATATGGTCCTTCCCAATTGGGCCCAAACACACCTGTCGCGGTCATAATTCTTTTCAGGACTAGATCTCCAATTTCAAAGCTGCGTTGACGAACTTTGGAATTGAAATGTCTGGCTATCCTTTGCTGATGAGCTGCAACTCTGAGGTTAGCTTCATCTCTTTTTTCATCAAGGAGATCCAGCGCTTCAAGTTGTAGCTTTTCATTTTCTGCTTGATTGAAATGGATTCTTCTGTGTGAAGGGACCTCTGTTTCAACCGGGATCATTGCTTCCGATCCGTATGCTAACGAAAAAGGAGTATGCCCAGTCGCAGTTTTGTGAGTAGTTCTGTATGCCCATAGTGCAAGTGGTAGTTTATCGACCCAACCACCTTTTGCTCTTTCGAGTTGCTTTTTGATGGTTGATTTGATGATCTTGTTCACTGCTTCCACTTGCCCGTTTGCCTGCGGATGAGCTACTGCCGAAAAGCTTTTCTGGATTTTGAATCATTTGCAAAAATCCTGGAATTCCTCGCTTTCAAACTGAGTACCATTGTCTGTGATTATTTTCTGAGGCACACCGTATCTGCAAATGATATTCTTGGTCACAAAGCTTATCATTTTCTTAGAAGTGATAGTAGCCAATGGTTCAGCTTCAGCCCATTTAGTAAAGTAATCAACTGCAACAATAGCATATTTAATCCCTGATTTGGCAGTTGGTAGCGGCCCAATGAGATCCATTCCCCAAATCGCAAACGGCCATGGACTGACCATCTGTGTGAGTTCGGTAGAAGGTGCTCTAGGAATTTTGGCAAATCTTTGGCATCTGTCACATTTTCGGGAGTAATCTGCAGCATCTCGATTAATTTCTGGCCAAAAATATCCGTATCGGAGAATTTTCTTTGCTAATGTTTGGCCACCTGAATGATCACCACATTCGCCTCCATGTACCTCAGCTAGGATTGTTTTGGACTCTTCCCTGGATACACATCGAAGTAAAGGCATTAAGAATCCCCGTCTGTACAATTGGCCATCCTGAATTACATAGCGAGAGGTTTTCCTTAGTAGCTTTTGTCTCTCTCTCGCATTTTCTGGCAGAGAGACGTTGAGTAGGTAATCTAATATTGGAGTCATCCACGATTCTTGTTCTTGAGATACATTCATAATCCAGTCTATATCCATCTCGTCTATACTTGGTGCTGAGAGGACTTCTACGGGAACCAATCCAAATAGTTGAGCTTCACCAGAACTTGAATACTTTGCGAGGGAATCTGCCTTCGTATTCTCTTCCCGGGGAATATGGCTTATTGAATAATGATCGAGTTCACATAGAAGTTCCCAAGCTTTTGACAAGTAGGAAGGCAAGTTTCCACCTTTTGTTTGAAATTCCTTCTTGACTTGGCATACAATAAGCTGAGAATCACTGAAGATCTGTAATGCTCGAATGTTTAGCTCTTTAGCGATTTTCAGACCTGCAATAAGAGCTTCATATTCTGCTTCATTGTTTGTTGAAGGAAATTCCAATCTTAGTGCATAACATAATGATTGACCTTCAGGGGTTTCAAGTACCACTCCGGCTCCAGAACAGTAGTCATTTCTTGCGCCATCAACATACATCTTCCACTGGATTGGGGAATCATTGATCGTTTCTTCCTCACCATTATCTTTCTCTGTGAATTCTGCAATGAAATCAGCTAAAGCTTGTCCGTTGATTGCTTTTCGGGGGTGATAAGTGATGTCATATTGACTGAGTTCAATGTTCCATTTTAGAAGGCGACCCAAAGTTTCAGGGCGAAATAGGACTTGCTTTAGAGGTTGATCAGTGAGTACTCTGATAGGATGAGCTTGGAAATATTGCCTCAGTTTCCTTGATGCAACTAGTAGGCAATAGGCGAGTTTTTCCAACTTGGAGTAATTCAGCTCTGCCCCAGTGAGTCTTTTGCTGATATAGTAAACCGGATGTTGAATCCTTTTGTCTTCCCGTATCAGCGCTGCACTTAGAGCATGAGATGATACTGCCAAGTATATAAGAAGATCCTCACCATTGCCTGGCCTAGAAAGTATTGGAGGCGTTTCCATATGACGGATCAACTCATCGAAGGCTTTTTGGCATTCGGAAGTCCATTCAAAATTCTTCTTTCCTTTCTTCAGGGCGTCAAAGAATGGGATGCATTTATCAGTGGCTTTGGAAATGAACCGACTCAGGGCGGCGACCTTTCCGTTGAGACTCTGCAATTCCTTCTTCGTTCTAGGAGCTTTAACTTCTTTTAAGGCAGTAATTTGAGCTGGACTAGCCTCAATGCCCCTAGCACTAACAATGAAACCTAAGAACTTTCCGGACTCGACCCCAAATGTACATTTCAGAGGGTTAAGCTTCATTCTGTATTTCCGGAGGACTGCGAACATTTCTGCTAAGTGTTCAATGTGATCCGCTGCTTTCTTAGACTTCACTAACATGTCGTCGACGTAGACTTCCATAGTTTTGCCCAATTGCGGTTTGAACATAGCATTAACAAGTCTTTGGTAGGTTGCCCCTGCATTTTTCAATCCGAACGGCATAACTCTGTAGCAATAAAGACCAACATCGGTGATAAAGCTCGTGTCCTCCTGATCAGGTTCATGCATCATGATCTGGTTGTATCCGGAGTAGGCATCCATGAAAGACAACAACTCATGCCCCGCTGTTCCATCTACCAGTTGGTCGATCCTGGGTAAAGGGAAGCAATCTTTGGGGCAAGCCTTGTTTAGATCAGAAAAATCGATGCACACTCTCCATTTTCCATTAGCTTTCTTAACCAGCACAGGATTTGAAACCCAATTCGGATATGTAGATTCTTTGATGAAGTTATTTTCCATGAGTCGATCAACTTCTTCTTTTAATGCTGCTGACCTTTCTGGACCTTGGGTTCTTCTTTTCTGTTTAACTGGCGTAAACTTTGGGTCAATATTCAGAGCGTGTACTGCAACTTCTGGAGAGATTCCACACATATCGGCATGAGTCCAAGCAAAGACATCCAGATTTGCTTTCAGGAAAGATATCAAGATATTCTGAATTGACATATTAAGCTGTGAACCCACATTCAACACCTTATTTGGGTCCTTCGGGTCAACAGGTACCGGAACTGTCGTTTCCACCGGTACCACTCTATTCTCCCCTGCACTGGCTTTTCTGGGATCCATTTCTTTCCGTGCCCCGCTGTGCTCGCCAGTGCAGGGTCCGCCCCGTAATTGCTACAAGGCTGGTTCCTTGATGCGGACTGGGGTTGCCGCATCCTTTCCCATTTCTCTTTTTCTTGACTCTCGCAGTTCTGTCAAATAGCACTCTCGCGCAGCATTTTGATCCCCTTTTATAACTCCTACTCCATTGTCAGTAGGGAATTTAATAGTGAGGCACCACGGGGCTAGGATAGCTTTGAATGCTGCGAGTGTTGGACGGCCAAGAAAAGCATTATAAGCAGAAAACTCATCGACAATCACAAATGTTTGCTTGCGGACCACTTTCCTTTCTGCTTCCCCAAGTTCTACAAGCAGATCGATGGTCCCAATTGGTTGCTTTGGCTCCCCAGTGAAGCCAGCGATCTTCTGTGATGAGGCTTGTACATCGATCATAGGGATTTTCATCTGGTCAAATGTCTTCTTGAAGAGGATATTACATGATGCTCCGCAGTCAATGAGGACTCTTCTGACAATGGCCGGTCCAATACCAGCCGAGATGACCAAGGGATCTAGGGTAGGAGCTTCTATACCTGTGGAATCTCTGGCTCTGAAAACAATATCATCGCTGAAAGTTTTCTGTTGTTTCAGGGGCGTAGTGTCTTCTAAAACAAAGACGTCTTCTTCGGCTGGAGCATATTTCAAAGCCCTGGAATATCTCTCCATCTCACCCCAGCTCTTGCCAGCTGGGTGAGGCCCTCCTGTAATGACATTGATAACGGGCCTTCCAGATTCATGTCCCGTAGCTTTCTCACCTGTCCTAGGCTGATGAACAGGAACCTGTTGCCCCTGACTTGACGATGCAGGATTGTTGCTATTCTTCTTCACAAATTGCTGCAGTTTGTTTTCTCTTAGCAACTCTTCAATCAGATTTTTCAACTGGTGGCATTCATCAGTCTCATGACCGGGTTGATTGTGGAAGCGGCAGAATTTCCCACTCTGTATGGCTTTTTTCCCGGTTCTCAAAGGGATAGGTTTAGGGAAATCGACGGAATCTTTAGTGGCAAGGTAGATGTGCTCCGGCGTATGTGATAATGGAGTATATTCTGATGGCTTGAAGGATCGGGGCTTCTTCAGATTACCCTGTTTCTTCCCATTATTATTCTCCCTTTTTTGCCCCACCGATTCATTCTTGCGTGGAGCGACAGTGTTGTCTTCTGCTTTCTCCAACACTGTCTTTACTGGTAAAGGACGGCTTTCCAAGCGAATGAATTCATCTGCTTTTTTGTAGAACTTTTCGAGAGAGGTTGGCTCCTTCATATTTAACCATTTCCCAAATTCGCTTGACTTATCAATAGCCCTCATCAGATAAGTCAATATCATTCGTGGTTCAGCATTGTCCACCTCAGCCAGCGCTATATTAAAGCGGTTCAAGAAAGATCTGATAGACTCACCAGGATTCTGCTCTAAACTCGACAGTGACATGATGTCCTTGGCCTTCGAAGCATATAGTCTAAACTGCTCCTTGAATTTTCTGGTCAAGTCTGAAAACTGATCGATAGATCGGACTGGCAACTTGGTGAACCATAGTAGAGCCACACCTTCCAGGTATACGGGGAAATATCGACACTTTATTTCGTCAGAGGCTCTGGCGCCTGTCATGTGCCAATCATATTTATACAAGAATTCATTCGGATCACTTGTCCCTTTGTAAGCTGGGATAGTTGGAGGGACAAACTTCCTTGGAAACTCCGCCTTTAAGATTTTCTCAGTAAATGGAGTTTTATTTGGGGCGAAACCCCATTCTTTCTCATCTTCAACCCTTTGCATACTTTCTCTCATGATTTGCCGGACCATTCCAGAAAGATACTCCTCATCATGTCGAGTTCCAGATCCACCAACCTCAGGAAGCGTTTGCTCAAAGGGACTAGCAGCCCTTTCAGGAGCATTCCTTTCGTTAGCATTATGAATGTTTCCAGCATAATTCCTTTCATTACCAGCCGGTTGATTGTTTGCCCCGAGCAAATCATTCAACTTATTAAGAATTAAAGCATTTTGGGCACTCTGAGCCTCTAATTGTGCGTTTTGGGCGTTTATCTGCTGGTTTAGCCCTAGAATCACAGCATCCAACTCCGCTTTCGTAACTCCAACTGACGGAGTGGGTTGATTAGGTACAGGGGAAGCGGAGGTTCCCTCTTGAATGTTTCCAGATCTGACAGATCTACTTTTCCTTCCAGGAGCCATAATCTCAGATAGACTTCTGGTTTTTAAGGAAATTCTTTCTACAAATCTCTGTGAAGCAATGATGATAGTTTTCCTGAGTTCAGTTCTCAGTGAAAGCACCAAAAATGTTAACGCTAAAATGTGAACGCTAACACCCCGGTGTGTGAAGTGTAGTTGTGAAAGCACCACCTGATAGATCGGGAAAGAATTACAAGCAAGTAATAGCGGAAAAGCAGTAAACAACAACAATTTTATAGTGGTTCGGCTTAAGGGTATAGCCTACGTCCACTCTAAGTACTTTTATTAATAATCCCGTTACAAGCTGATACAATTCTTCTCAAGTACAATATACTTCAAGTTACAAGTGATTTGGAACAAGTCTTAAGCTTCAATGTCGATTAAAGTCCTTAAATTCATGTTGAAGATGTGCGGTTTCTTCGTGAAGTTCTTTGATGTATTCCTCTAATCTTGAAAGCTCTAAGTGTTGATGAAGTTCTCAATGCAGCAAGGTAACGGTGTATGAAGAGAATGTGCCAAAAGTCCTTTGAATGTTGGAGGTGGTTGCCTATTTATAGAGAGTTCTGGTCTGAAATTTTTGCCAAGTCCTAAACCGTGGCCGACTCAAGTTAAGCCGTAGCCGACTTAAGGTGAGTCGTGACCGGTCTAAGGTTACCTCCGAGTCAACACCACCTCTTCTCAGTAACATGGCATCGGGCTTATATTAGGTCGTGGACGAGTTAACTTGGTAAGTCGCAAGTCACGGTCCAAATGATAAGTCCTGGATCGTAATCGAGATAACTGGGGAGCTGGATCGGTTGTGACTTGGATCGGCAACTATTCTAGGTCGCCAGCTTGGTAAGGCATTAGATCGGTAACTCGGTCAAGTCACTGAGTCGGTATCTTTTTTAGACCTTAGGTCGGCCTTCTTATTAAGTCGGCATCCTCTGAGTCTTAGGCCAGTACCCACGTTAGGTCGGCAACTGTTTTAGCCTTAACTCGGTATTTCTTAAGTCGGTATGCCTCTCAATCCTACTAGGTCGGTAACCCTTTGAATCTTAAGTCGGTCTCCCTGATAAGGCAGTTAGGTCGGCATAACCATTAGGCGTTAGGTCGGCACCACTGTTGAGCCTTAGGTCGGCATCTCCTTGAGTCGTAGAGTCTAAACCGAGGCGGAGTTAACATATAACTCTGATTTGAATTTGTAAAAGTGTAATGACATGTTATTTGTAAAACAGCTTCATGAACTGTTTATTTGATTATTATATTTTGTCGTTACGCTGCGAGATTCTGTATTTTGTTTTTCTCTTTCCTTTTTCTTTTTTTTCTTTTTCTTATTTACCTCATTAACAATCCTCCCTTTTGAATGGTTTGATTCTGACAGGTGTGTTTATTGCCGATTTGAACTATCCAAAAAGGTGGGTTGTTACAAATTACATGTATAAATTAATTTACATTTTAATTTAACTAACACTTTAAATTTACTTATCATCTTACATTTGCAAATCCTGCTTAAGAATTTTAAATCAAATCTTAGCTTAAACTTGTCAACATTATTTATTTGATTTTAAACTTTGTTAACCAAATAACTTAAAGGTTTGTTAAGCTGACCCAAAGATGAAACCTGAGGCAAACACCTGTTTACTTGAGTAAATTACGCATCATCCCCTATTCTTTCCAGTGTCTCCTCTCTTCTCATACCCTTCTTCTTTTTCTACCTGATCTTTTTTTTAGCTTAAGTTAATAACTGAAGTATTTTAAACATACTCACGCACGCACCAGGTTCAAACTCGAAGCAAACCCCAAATATACTCGTACTACAACCCGCGACAACCACGACACCGAACAGACACCCAAATGCCACCGTACACGTGCACGGTGGTTCGCCACCCCTCCGGCAACCCAAGATGCCCTCTGCAAACCACAAATCAACCACACTTTTGAAATCAAAACCCAGTACTTCGCAAAAAGGTAGAAATCGAAAAAAAGGCCTGAAGCTCGGACCATCAACTCAAACAACCCACTGAAAATCGCCAAGACCTACCAACACTGACCACTGGTGGCGACGCGCTTCGGCCATACCACGCCCAAACTCTCCTCGACCATCTCCTAGAATCGCGAACCACTCGATCAAGCGACGACGACGAAATTTAATAATTTACCGAACACAGAAAATGTTGAACCCAAAACCCTATATTTAATTCGACCCCAAAATCCTTGCATTAGAATTTTTTTTTAGCATTTTTCCTGTCATCAACGAGTATCAAGCAAGCTCCAATACGAATTACAGCATCTAGAATCATCAGATATTCTCAAGAAAGCATTTTCGGTTCTCTTTAAAACTGCACCTTGAATATTGATCTAAAAATCATCTTTTTTTATTTTAAAAATCTTAGCTTTGAATATGGATTCAAGTTATGTAGTTGAATCAGCAAATTTGAATACTTGAGTTTAACACAAAATTAGTGATTTCCCTGTAAATCACTTCCCAGTGGATATACTCCATTGACAGGTTGAAGACAAGTTTTTAAAACTTGATTTGTATTCAAACAACTCACTTTGTTTTAAACGTACCCCTTTAAACGATTGAATGAAACTATTTTGTATTTTGATTGTTTACTTAGCTCTGTAACTATACAAAAACTGATATTCAAATTTGACAGAGAACTAATATATGAACACAGAACAGAAAAACAGATTCATATGCCATCATATTATTATCAATACATCATACACACGATTGAACTTAAGTCTTAAAGGTTTTGTTTACTCACCAAAATAATTGTTGAAACGGAAAGGAAAGGTTGTTGAAGAAAACTACAGTTTGAATTCCTGAAGATCCCCCGCCTTGTTGAACTTGTTTGAAAATACAAGATGATGTCTATTTTCTTTTTATTTCTCAGGTTTGCTTCTCAGTTTTGTAAACGAACTAAAACTAAATTGATGGATAAATAGAAATAACTTTGAACAGCTGTAGATTACAACTGGTACAAGCTCACCCTGTTTTGATCAGATTTGTATTTAATACACTGCAGTTTGAAATGATATTGTATATTTCGGCTGAAAGATTTCTTTGTAAATATGAAATGAAAAATTGTTGTGCTAATTTAATGCATGTCTTCAAATATGTTTACATCTAATTAATATTGGCTGATACTTTTATTTGGTAAAAAGATATTTTGGAACATGATGTGAATACTTTGTCTTCTTTGCATTGTTCATATGTATATACAGGTTATTCTTTTTAAACCTTTCTGATATGTTTATGTAAAGTTGTTCTAGATATGGATTTGGCTTATGCATTGATTTTTGTCCTGGCAGTTATATAAGTTTTGTTAACATAATTTTCCTAGTTTTATTTTCTATTTGCAGTTAAATTTTCAAATATTTGATTTATAACATTGTACTTGTATCTATATATTTTATGTTTCTATTTATATCTTATGTTTATATTTAATATTGATAGATTGTTTATTTTAAACATTATTGTTAAAGACTACATTATATATATTTATATATATTATCAAATATAAATAATATAGAACCTTTAATTTTAATCGAATAGGACTATTTTTATTTTAAATAGTCTGAAAGAATTTATTTTAAATCTTCAAATCAAAATTTCCTTTACAGACACATATATAACTGATAAATATTCAAAGATCTTATTTATTTATAAAATGAAAGGCTTGTATTTCATTTGAATTAAATTAAATATTTAGTAAAATATATTACCAAAATTCCGAGTCGTTACATTCCTCCCCCTTAAAAGAATTTTGTGATGACCCGCCCTTCTCACTACCAGAAAGACGCATCATCATTAAGAAAGAAAGGGATAGAAATAGAAAAGAATATAAAAGAAAGAAACAAAACATCTGAATCTCACAGCGGAACGGAACAAAATATAATATATCACATAACTATTACATAGAGTGCATATATCAGAGTTATACAATATCAATATACATGACAATCATACATACATCTGTCACTATATACATCAGAGATACAGTATACATCAACTAACACAGCGGAACTATATGTATATCTACAACGCTGAAGCCTCCTGCTCCATTGCTCCTCCAGAAGTCGACAAAGCCAACCTAAATCCCTTGGCTACCCATAAAAATTGGGTACCCGAGAGTTTATGAAAAACAAAATATAAACTCCGGGTCAGACATGGGTCTGGTATGAGTAAACGGTTTAAATTGTTTAATTTTGAAAACCTTTTAAAACAAAGGTATCACGTAAGACTCCCCACAAATAAATACGGGTATGTTTTTACCTTACGCTAACCAAAACATTTTATAGGAAATCCAGTGATATTATAATAGTGTCTAGGGTTTTCAAGTAAAATACAGAAATAGCTGAAATGCTTACATCTCACATTCCAACGTAGTTGGGCACAATCAAAACGTACGGCGCTTATTGGAAATTGGATCCCATACAATGGCAGGGCTACTGGGGTACCGCCCGTCACAGTACGTGGTCTAGATCACTATACCGAGGAGCCACCCTAACTCCCCTACAACAGAAGGCCGAAACCATTCCTTACTGAACAGTCCCGAACAAGATAACCCCGCAGTTGGTGCACATTTCCAACCGCCCACACAGCCGAAATAAAGGGACATCTAGACAGGGGTATATCTCGTCCTGCTTGGGCATGACCCACCTAACCTTTTTGCACCTCCCCTGTTTTAGCCATTCCCGGTTGATGAGGCTTGAGGCTGCGATTACCTTTACAGGACAAATATCTGAGAATGCTCATCGTCCGCCTAACGATGTGTTGAAAGCATTCAATCCATACAAGTTCGTTCCGGGTTTGAACGAAACCGAAGGCATTATCTCGTCACACTCATTTTGGAATCACCCTCAGAGTTAACGACGATAACCCTTGCATTCTGAAAGCACCATCTTGATCTTCACTTGAAAATTTACGACCTAACGTTAAATTTGGATCGATGTGGTTTTCGGAATATCAATTGGATACCCGATCCTGGTCTCATCGAAATCCAAACGCCATTTTAAAGGCCAAGTTGTCTAATTAACTTAACAGTTTAATTCAATGATTAAATTCATATAACATTTATCACAGATAAATCATACACAATTGCCATGGATATATTAAAGCATACCAGAGAGCATCACAAAATATCATCAATAAACATCACAAACAAATATACAACATATACAACATCCATAAGCAATCATCATGAATTCTAAATTTAATCAATTCAATTAAACCAATTACTTGAGGATTAACCTCTTAAACCTGCTAGATTAATTATTAGTTAATAACTCATTACTTATTCCATTTCAAATTATTTAATTAATAATCAACTCTTAATTAATAATTATATCTTAATTATTTAGTTAATTACCCTAATTATTAATTATTAACTTTAATTATTAACTTATAAAACTTAATTATCCATCAGTTACTTAATTACTTGAGAGTTAATCTCTTAACCCTGTTTAATCACTTATTTCCCTTCAAATTATTCAATCAACAAATCATTTCTTAATTAGTATATACATGTCTTAATTGCTTAATTACTTAATTACTTTATTCACATTATTTAACTAATTACTTTCTTAATCAAGTTATCTAATTTTAATTACTTAACTACTTATTTCTTAATCACTATTCTTCGACCTAAATAGAACTTAATCACCTGTTTATTTATTGCTAATTGCTTCATTAATCATTTTTCAATTCTTAATTAAATCACTTGATTAATTACTATTACTCGTTTATTAATTAATTAAGTGGTTAATTACAATTTCACTTATTCTTTTTATAATACATTACTAATTAAAATTACAAAGTAATTACTCTTAATTACTTTTGAATTCAATCAATCACTATTGATTATTTACTTAATTAACATTCGAGTCTTCTTGAATTTTGATATCAGTTATATTACTAACTGAAACAATATTTGTTAATTTACTTAATTTGTTACTTAATATTAAAAAGATTTTAAAAGCATGGTTAAGCTTAAACAAAAGTAATTAGTTAATTTAAATAATTAATCACAAGTTAAAACTGATGTTAAGTCTTAACTAGGCTAATTAATACTTGAATGAACAGTATTTACTTTATTATGAAACTTGCTGAAACCTTTTAATCACCAACAGATTTTACAACAACTTACCCTCAAATATAAAAACCCAAGATTTCCCCCTGATACAACTCGCGTAACTCTTCAAGCATCTCTCCCAATCCACCGAGTCACCACCCAGAAACGCAATCTCACTTCCTTCTTATTTTAATTTACAGCAAAATTTCATTTAAGCCTAAGTAAAAGATAAACATAAGAGATTTACGCACCCAAACTCACAAGAAAACCCGAAGCGAACAACCCATAGTCTCGAGAATGACTCGAGACAATCCCCCTTCCCTCACGCACTGATACGCCTAAGTGCTGTACACGTGTACATCACCGCTTGTGGCTCCGGCGATCATCTGACACTTCGCGCAAATCCAAACTAGCACGAGTACGTGAAATCCAAAGTCGCAAACCACCAAAAATTCCAATTCAAAATTTTTTGCAATTCGAATGAAAGGAACAGTCAACCCCACTGCAAACAAACGTCGCACCACCCACGCACGGTTCACCAGAGCGATGCCAACTTGACCACACCTTGTCAACGTCACCAGAAACCTTCCAACCAAGCCTTGATTCACTCGGTCACGTATACACGTCGTTTCCCTCAATTTTCCGATAGGTACAAAAACACACAGTAAACCCTATGTTGACCTCGTATTCGATTCCTATGCAATGGAAAAATAAATAAATATTTTTCCTAAGATCACTGACCTTCATACTAGCTTCGACTAGAATTTAAACATTTTATAATGTGTAATTTTCTCGAATTTGATAAAAGTTCAATTCTTGTTCAACATCAAACTGCTCTTAATATATTGAGCTAAAATTCCTCATTCAAATTTTAAAAATCATAACTTTTAGTCATAATTCAAGATATAAGTTTAAATTAGCTTTTTATATGATTGAATTTACCTATGTTTTTTTCTTTTTTTTCTTGATTGACTGTAAACAGAGAAAGCAACAAAAATAATAAAAGTTACTAATATAATGGAACAGTTTTCACACAAATATTTCTGATTGAAGTTCACGCAACAGGTTTTGATGAAAACAAATTTAAACTTACTATAATCAAATGAAAACAATTCAAAGTTTATTTGTTTTTATCCTGTAACATAGAGCAGAGAACATCATCTTCCTATTACAGCTTGTATAAAGTCTCAGATTCATATCAAAACAAAGCACATATAATTCCTATATAAATCCCATAAATTTTCTTACTGATTTAATTAACTTATGCTTAAAAAGTTAAGTTTACTCACCTCAAATAATTGTTGAACAACAAGCCCTCTTATGACTTGAAAACTGCAGATGGAACAACCTGAGTTTATCCATGAATCTGCCTTTTTCTTTTTGATTTGAATATGTTTTCTCTTTTTCTTATTTTAGCTTCTTCTGGTTTCTTTTTTTTCTTCTTTTTTTCCTTTTTGTTTTACGAACTTGCAGTAGCATGAGATATACATATAAATAAAGAACAGAATGAAGGCTTCAACTGGACAGAAACTTCTTAATTGATCAGATTTAAAAAAATATCTTGACTTGACAAAATGGAGGCTGAGATATTAGCATTCAATGGTTGCTTCCTAAATAGGTTTACACACTCATTATCTTCAGCTGCACATAATATTCGTATACTATTATTTTGTACTGTGCATAAGTATATTGATTTGTTCTTTATCATTTTGCAGGCCAGCATAGCTTGTACAAGAAGCTTTTATTAATTTATATTTGCTTTGTATCTTATTTAGTTTGTATAATTATTACAATATTTGCCGACAAAAGAAATTCATGTAAAGGCAATTACTTGCAGGTATAAGACCTGTGTTCCTCTTTTTCCACATTTGCAAAAGATTTGCTTAAGAAGACATTTGTTTAAAAGTATTTGTTTTAACAGCTTCTAGTTTGTACTTATGTTCAAGTAGACTCATGTTTACAACTATATTTTATGTTATACTTATATTACATATTTATAAGTTTATTTTATTTTAATTATATACATTGTTGCTTAGAAACACTACTTAAATCTTATTTTTTTTATTCCAAAGTTTAATCTTTCCAATATTTAATTTGTAACGTATTTATATTTAATATGAATATAATTGTATTATTGTACTTATTATTATTAACTGCATTTATATAACTGGTATTAAGTGTCATATTTCATTTTACTTTGTTTACTGATTTTAAGGTTATGTTGTATGCTTGTTTATCTATTTTAATTCTATTTATGTTATTTTATTTTATATTATGTTTTTATGTTTTTTTTTCTTCTACTCTATACTTTGTTCTTAATTTAGTTATATTCATGTGTTATACTTAATATCCTATATTTATATTTTAACTGTCAGTATTTAAATTAGATTCGTGAGTTTACTCATTCTTTATATTTATTTTATTTGTATTTAACTATAAATATTTAAATTATGTACAATATGATTTATTTACATTTAATTATTTTATATTCATCTCCATTTGTATTTTATTTAAATTATATGCCTAGGTTTGACTTATATTTCACATTTATATTTTGAGTCTATTTCAAACGTTATCACTCATATGTATACTTACCAAATATAAACAAAGTAAGATATTTTAATTCAATCATAAAAGACAAATTTTATTATGAACATTATTGGGAAAATTTATTAAACTTCCAAATCAATTTTCTTTTAAAAATACCATTTATATAAACAATGGCAACTATTTTCAAAATCACATCCGTTTCAAATGATTAAGTATACATTGTATTTAAATTGAGTTGAATATTTATTAAAATAAATAGGGCCGAAATCCAAGGTCGTTACATTCCTCCCCCCTTAAAAGAATTTCGTCCCCGAAATTTAAAACAAAGATAATTTAAAAGTTTTCATATCAACCATTCAAACATATATATCATCCATATATTAGCAAACAACCAACAATCTATCCTAACAAACATCGCTAACTATCCGGACACAAATCCAGATAAGCTTTCTTAAACTATCCTGAGTTTCCTGGGTGAAAACTCCGGAATCCTCGCTCCACTATACTATGATAAGGTACTCTACTATGCTCCTGATTTGCCTCTCACCTTAACTAACAATCCGAACTGAATTTCTATCCACGGTCACATTCGGCTCATCTTTCAAGTTTTCCTATACTATTGATTCTACAACTAATACTGAATCAAGAACAAATTTCTTAGATGAGTTACATAGAATACACTATGAATTCCAGACATCTGTTCTGACAATTCGACTCTGCAAGCTACAGTTCCAATCTTTTCAATATCCGAAATAGTCCAATATAACTCGGGTCAAGTTTTCCCGCCTTTCGAATCTAATAGTTCCTTTTTAATCGGGAAACTTTGTCCAAAACAAAATTTACCAATATCAAATTCCAATTGTCTCCTTCTTATCTGCGTACATATTCTAACGGACTTGAGAAGCTCTTATCTTTTTCTTTGATAAGCTCAACCTTAGCAGAAACTTCACAAAACAAAACTGGTCCGAACACAAGATAGTCTTCCATAATTCACCAAAATCCAAAACTCAAACTTGCCGCATATCTTCTAAAATACGGTTCAGTCTCTCTGTCCTTCCGTCTGAGGATAATAGGCTATACTAAATTTCAAACTCGATCCCAAAGTCAATTATAGAATCTTCCAGAATTTTGCTGATGAAAAATAGGGTCACGATCACTTATTATGCTAACAGGAACACCAAGCAATCTACTATTTTCCTCAAGAAATTTTTTTGGCCTGAAACTGTAGTCTGAGTTACCTTAACTGGTATATAATGAGCATTCTTAGTTAATCGATCCACAATGATCCATATTCCATCGTTTCTTTTCTTGGTTCTTGTCAAACCGTCGATGAAATCCATTGAAATCATCGCCCACTTCCATCTGAGATTTCTAAAGATTGCAATAATCCTGGACAACTTCTAATGATCACCTTAACTTGCTGATAGAAAGTACAACTATAAGCGAAAGCAACTACGACTCTCTTCATGCTCGGTCTCCAGAAAATTCTTCTCATATCTTTATACATCTTAAAGATTCTGGGTGAATATTCAGTTTGGAGTGATGTCATTCATCTAAAACTTATTGCCTCAATTCATCCATATCAAGCACACAAACAACCACTAATCCTTTAAGCACCTTGATCACCTACCTTACAATCTCAACACCTTCCATCCTTAGTTTAAGAATCAATTCCTCAAAAGATCTATCCTCCCTTAGCTTACTCATGATTCTGCCCTGGAGATAAGGAATAACTTCTAAAAGAACAATACCGCATTCCTACTAAGAGCATCAACTACCACATTCCCTTATCCTAGGTATACAGAATATCCATGTCATATGAGGTCAGAAATTCGACTCGCCACGGCTGCCTCAAATTAAAATCCCCTTAGAGAGAGAAAATTCCAATGGTTTGTGGTCCATTAATACCTCAAATTCTCTCCCAATAGATAGTGCCTCCAAATTTCAAAACAAACACAATGGCTAACTACTTAAGGTCATGCGTAGCGTAGTTCCCTTCATGTTGCTTTAATTGCTATCACGCATACGCAGTTACTTTCCACTCTTGCATCAACACTGCTTCCCAAATCAATTATACAAGCATCCGAATAAATTCCAAGTCAGCCCTTTTTCTTCCGGAATAATAATCACTGGAGCACTGGTTAGCCTCGTCTTCCATTCTTAGAATAGATTCTTCCTTTGCTGGGTCTACAGAGATATCTTCACCCAATATAATGTGCCCCAAAAATAACTTCCAGTTTCCAAAAATGGCACTTAGAGAACTCGCCTTCAAAACATGCTTCCTCAGTGTCTCCAACACTATCTTCAAATGTAGCTTGAGCTCTTCTTCAAACTTAGAATATACCAAAACAAACTTATTCATACTCTTATCGATCCTAAATCTGCTCAACTAACTCTACTCCCTTTCTCGGAGCCATTCTCCAACTAGACTAAATCACTAGCACTACCCTGAAATCAAATCAACATGAAACTCTATCTCTCGATGGGAAGACAAACAATTTGGATCACATCAATAACTTAAATCTTCTTTTTGAGAAGCCCCAACTCCAATAAAAGACTACTTAAAAGTATTCTAGAATTGTCACACGACAGTCTGGCAATTCTACCCAAACAAGTTTGTTCTCCCTTCATAATCCAGAACAGCCATATACTGTTTGGTAATGAAACCACTCTGCTACTTCTGAAATCACCTTAAGAAAACTGTTAATCATCAAACCTTCTCGACAGTACACAGAACACTTCAAGCTAAATGGCTAACCTCGATGTCCAAAGACTTCTATTCAAAGCTCTTCGAGAAACTCGGGCCTCAACCAAACAAAAATACCCTTCTGGACTTAGTCACAATTCCGAAACGGACATACTTCCTTAACTTGTTCCAAAGAAACATCTTCGGAGACATCCAAACTCACTGTGTCTCATTACATAGCTACTACACCTTGAGATATCAGGATATCATGACTCGCTCCTGTTCATCTGATAGATCCAAACTCAAGCTTATCCAAAATTACATTCCAACGATGAAATCCTCCCATTACCCAAAGATCACTCGAGACGGTAATAGGTCTACAGTCTCAACAGATACATTCCAACTACAAATATTCAAAACTCCAACCATCGGTAGTCGTGTTTCACACACCACTATCTTATCTACCTATATAACTTATATTGGAATACCCGAACAGGTAACCCAATAAATAGGTAGAAATAAATAAATAAATAAATAAATATATATCAAAATTACAAATACGCTCTCTCAAGAAAGAAATCACTCAAGGGCCTAGGTATTCACTCAACCTAGCGCTCTGATACCAAGTGTGATGACCCGCCCTTCTCACTACCAGAAAGACGCATCATTATTAAGAAAGAAAGGGATAGAAATAGAAAAGAATAGAAAAGAAAGAAACAAAACATCAGAATCTCACAGCGGAACGGAACAAAATATAATATATCACATAACTATTACATAGAGTGCATATATCAGAGTTATACAATATCAATATACATGACAATCATACATACATCTGTCACTATATACATCAGAGATACAATATACATCAACTAACACAGCGGAACTATATGTATATCTACAACGCTGAAGCCTCCTGCTCCATTGCTCCTCCAGAAGTCGACAAAGCCAACCTAAATCCCTTGGATACCCGTAAAAATTGGGTACCCGGGAGTTTATGAAAAACAAAATATAAACTCCAGGTCAGACACGGGTCTGGTATGAGTAAACGGTTTAAATTGTTTAATTTTGAAAACCTTTTAAAACAAAGGTATCACGTAAGACTCCCCACAAATAAATACGGGTAAGTTTTTACCTTACGCTAACCAAATCATTTTATAGGAAATCCAGTGATATTATAATAGTGTCTAGGGTTTTCAAGTAAAATACAGAAATACCTGAAATGCTTACATCTCACATTCCAACGTAGTTGGGCACAATCAAAACGTAAGGCGCTTATTGGAAATTGGATCCCATACAATGGCAGGGCTATTGGGGTACCGCCCGTCACAGTACGTGGTCTAGA
This sequence comes from Allium cepa, assembly GCA_030765085.1. NCBI lineage: Eukaryota > Viridiplantae > Streptophyta > Magnoliopsida > Asparagales > Amaryllidaceae > Allium > Allium cepa. The sequence goes on along the minus strand of CM060939.1, from coordinate 863,102,892 downwards.
TCACTATACCGAGGAGCCACCCTAACTCCCCTGCAACACAAGGCCGGAACTATTCCTTACTGAACAGTCCCGAACAAGATAACCCCGCAGTTGGTGCGCATTTCCAACCGCCCACACAGCCGAAATAAAGGGACATCTAGACATGGGTATATCTCGTCCTGCTTGGGCATGACCCACCTAACCTTGCTGCACCTCCCCTGTTTTAGCCATTCCCGATTGATGAGGCTTGAGGCTGCGATTACCTTTACAGGACAAATATCTTAGAATGCTCATCGTCCTCCTAACGATGTGTTGAAAGCATTCAATCCATACAAGTTCGTTCCGGGTTCGAACGAAACCAAAGGCATTATCTCTTCACACTCATTTTGGAATCACCCTCAGAGTCAACGACGATAACCCTTGCATTCTGAAAGCACCATATTGATCTTCACTTGAGAATTTACGACCTAACGTTAAATTTGGATCGATGTGGTTTTCGGAATATCAATTGGATACCCGATCCCGGTCTCATCGAAATCCAAACGCCATTTTAAAGGCCAAGTTGTCTAATTAAGTTAACAGTTTAATTCAATGATTAAATTCATATAACATTTATCACAGATAAATCATACACAATTGCCATGGATATATTAAAGCATATCAGAGAGCATCACAGAATATCATCAATAAACATCACAAACAAATATACAACATATACAACATCCATAAGCAATCATCTTGAATTCTAAATTTAATCAATTCAATTAAACCAATCACTTGAGGATTACCCTCTTAAACCTGCTAGATTAATTATTAGTTAATAACTCATTACTTATTCCATTTCAAATTATTTAATTAATAATCAACTCCTAATTAATAATTATATCTTAATTACTTAGTTAATTACTCCTAATTATTAATTAATAACTTTAATTATTAACTTATAAAACTTAATTATCCATCAGTTACTTAATTACTTGAGAGTTAATCTCTTACTTGAGAGTTAATCTCTTAACCCTGTTTAATCACTTATTTCCCTTCAAATTATTCAATCAACAAATCATTTCTTAATTAGTATATACATGTCTTAATTGCTTAATTACTTAATTACTTTATTCACATTATTTAACTAATTACTTTCTTAATCAAGTTATCTAATTTTAATTACTTAAGTACTTATTTCTTAATCATTATTCTATGACCTAAATAGAACTTAATCACCTGTTTATTTATTTCTAATTGCTTCATTAATCATTTTTCAATTCTTAATTAAATCACTTGATTAATTACTATTACTCGTTTATTAATTAATTAAGTGGTTAATTACAATTTCACTTATTCTTTTTATAATACGTTACTAATTAAAATTACAAAGTAATTACTCTTAGTTACTTTTGAATTCAATCAATCACTATTGATTATTTACTTAATTAATATTCGAGTCTTCTTGAATTTTGATATCAGTTATATTACTAACTGAAACAATATTTGTTAATTTACTTAATTTGTTACTTAATATTAACAAGATTTTAAAAGCATGACTAAGCTTAAACAAAAGTAATTAGTTAATTTAAATAATTAATCACGAGTTAAAACCGATGTTAAGTCTTAACTAGGCTAATTAATACTTGAATGAACAGTATTTACTTTATTATGAAACTTGCCGAAACCTTTTAATCACCAACAGATTTTACAACAACTTACCCTCAAATATAAAAACCCGATATTTCCCCCTGATACAACTCGCGTAACTCTTCGAGCATCTCTCCCAATCCACCGAGTCACCACCCATAAACGCAAGCTCACTTCATTCTTCTTTTAATTTACAGCAAGATTTCATTTAAGCCTAAGTAAAAGATAAACATCATAGATTTACGCACCCAAACTCACAAGAAAACCCAAAGCGAACAACCCATAATATCGAGAATGACTCGAGACAGTCCCCCTTCCTTCACGCACCGATACGCCTAACTGCTGTACACGTGTACATCACCGCTTGTGGCTCCGGCGATCATCTGAGACTTCGCACTAATCCAAACTAGCACGAGTACGTGAAATCCAAAGTCGTAAACCACCAAAAATTCCAATTCAAAAATTTTTGCAGTTCGAATGAAAGGAACAGTCAACCCCTCTGCAAACAAACGTCGCGCCACCCACGCACGGTTCACCAGAGGCGATGCCAACTTGACCACACCTTGTCAACGTCACCAGAAACCTTCCAACCAATCCTTGATTCACTCGGTCACGTATACACGTCGTTTCCCTCAATTTTCTGACAGGTACAAAAACACACAGTAAACCCTATGTTGACCTCGTATTCGATTCCTATGTAATGGAAAAATAAATGAATATTTTTCCTAAGATCACTGACCTTCATACTAGCTTCGACTTGAATTTCAGCATTTTATAATGTGTAATTTTCTCGAATTTGATAAAAGTTCAATTCTTGTTCAACATCAAATTGCTCTTAACATACTGAGCTAAAATTCCTCATTCAAATTTTAAAAATCATAACTTGTAGTCATAATTCAAGATATAAGTTTAAATTAGCTTTTTATATGATTGAATTTACCTATGTTTTTTCTTTTTTTTCTTGATTGACTGTAAACAGAGAAAGCAACAAAAATAATAAAAGTTACTAATATACTGGAACAGTTTTCACACAAATATTTCTGATTGAAGTTCACGCAACAGGTTTTGATGAAAACATATTTAAACTTACTATAATCAAATGAAAACAATTCAAAGTTTATTTGTTTTTATCTTGTAACATAGAGCAGAGAACATCATCTTCCTATTACAGCTTGTATAAAGTCTCAGATTCATATCAAAACAAAGCACATATAATTCCTATATAAATCCCATAAATTTTCTTACTGATTTAATTAACTTATGCTTAAAAAGTTAAGTTTACTCACCTCAAATAATTGTTGAACAACAAGCCCTCTTATGACTTGAAAACTGCAGATGGAACAACCTGAGTTTATCCATGAATCTGCCTTTTTCTTTTTGATTTGAATATGCTTTCTCTTTTTCTTATTTTAGCTTCTTCTGGTTTCTTTTTCTTCTTCTTTTTTTCCTTTTTGTTTTACGAACTTGCAGTAGCATGAGATATACATATAAATAAAGAACAGAATGAAGGCTTCAACTGGACAGAAACTTCTTAATTGATCAGATTTAAAAAAATATCTTGACTTGACAAAATGGAGGCTGAGATATTAGCATTCAATGGTTGCTTCCTAAATAGGTTTACACACTCATTATCTTCAGCTGCACATAATATTCGTATACTATTATTTTGTACTGTGCATAAGTATATTGATTTGTTCTTTATCATTTTGCAGGCCAGCATAGCTTGGACAAGAAGCTTTTATTAATTTATGTTTGCTTTGTATCTTATTTAGTTTGTATAATTATTACAATATTTGCCGACAAAAGAAATTCATGTAAAGGCAATTACTTGCAGGTATAAGACCTGTGTTCCTCTTTTTCCACATTTGCAAAAGATTTGCTTAAGAAGACATTTGTTTAAAAGTATTTGTTTTAACAGCTTCTAGTTTGTACTTATGTTCAAGTAGACTCATGTTTACAACTATATTTTATGTTATACTTATATTACATATTTATAAGTTTATTTTATTTTAATTATATACATTGTTGCTTAGAAACACTACTTAAATCTTATTTTTTATATTCCAAAGTTTAATCTTTCCAATATTTAATTTGTAACGTATTTATATTTAATATGAATATAATTGTATTATTGTACTTATTATTATTAACTGCATTTATATAACTGGTATTAAGTGTCATATTTCATTTTACTTTGTTTACTGATTTTAAGGTTATGTTGTATGCTTGTTTATCTATTTTAATTCTATTTATGTTATTTTATTTTATATTATGTTTTTATGTTTTTTTTTCTTCTACTCTATACTTTGTTCTTAATTTAGTTATATTCATGTGTTATACTTAATATCCTATATTTATATTTTAACTGTCAGTATTTAAATTAGATTCGTGAGTTTACTCATTCTTTATATTTATTTTATTTGTATTTAACTATAAATATTTAAATTATGTACAATATGATTTATTTACATTTAATTATTTTATATTCATCTCCATTTGTATTTTATTTAAATTATATGCCTAGGTTTGACTTATATTTCACATTTATATTTTGAGTCTATTTCAAACATTATCACTCATATGTATACTTACCAAATATAAACAAAGTAAGATATTTTAATTCAATCATAAAAGACAAATTTTATTATGAACATTATTGGGAAAATTTATTAAACTTCCAAATCAATTTTCTTTTAAAAATACCATTTATATAAATAATGGCAATTATTTTCAAAATCACATCCGTTTCAAATGATTAAGTATACATTGTATTTAAATTGAGTTGAATATTTATTAAAATAAATAGGGCCCAAATCCAGGGTCGTTACAAATTTCGTCCTCGAAATTTAAAACAACATATTCAAAAGCTTTTATATTAATAATTCAAACATACATATCATCCATACAAAAACAAACAATCAAACAGTCTACCCTAACAAACATCACTAGCTATCTGGACACAAATCCGGATAGGCTTTCCTAAAACTATCTAGAGTTTCCCAGGTGCAATCTCTGGGATCCTCACTCCCCTGCACTTTGACGAGTTTCACTACTTTGCTCCTAAGTTGCTTCTCGTCTTGATCCACAATCCAAACTGAATTTCTGACCACCGTCATGTTGGATTCTACTTCCGAATCTTCCTAGACTACTGGTTCTACAACCAGTGATGGGTCATGAATAAATTTCCTTAAATGGGATACATGAAATACATTATGAACTCCAAACATCCGTTCTGGCAATTCAATCCTGTAGGCTACAACTCCAATTCTTTCCAACACTCGGAATGGTCCTATATATCTTGGAGCAAGTTTTCCCGTCTTTCCGGATCTTATAGCACCTTTGATTGGGGAAACTTTTACAAAGACTAAATCTCTGATCTCAAATTCCAGTGGTCTTCGCCTTTTATCAGCATATTTCTTCTGACGATCCTGAGCAGCTTTCATCCTTTTCTTGATAAGCTCAACTTTCGCAGAAGCTTCTTGAATAAGATCGGGACCGAGGACAAGACGATCTTTCGATTCTATCCAATAGGATGAGGATCTACACGGTCTTCCATATAAAGCTTCATAAGGAGGCATCTTAATACTTGCCTGATAACTGTTATTATAAGAGAATTCCACTAAATGAAGATGGTCTTCCTATGATCCCCCAAAATCCAAAACACAAGCCCGTAGCATATCCTCAAGAATACGATTTAGCCTTTTTGTCTGTCCGTCTGTCTGAGGATGATAGCTGTACTCAATCTCAAACTCATTCCTATAGCTGATTGTAGAGCCTCCCAGAATTTGCTAGTGAAAATAGGGTCACGATCACTTACTATACTAACTGGAACACCATGCAATCTGACTATCTCCCTCAAGAAAATCTCTGCCAGAGAAGCTGCAGTACGAGTTGCCTTAAGGGGTATAAAATGGGCGCTCTTAGTTAAATGATCCACAATAACCAATATTCCATCGTTTCCTTTCTTGGTTCTAGGCAAACCGTCGATGAAATCCATCGAAATCATTTCCCACTTCCAATCTGGAATTTCCAAAGGCTGTAATAATCCGGCTGACTTCTGTTGATCTCCTTTAACTTGTTGGTAGATGGCACAACTATTCACGAACCTAGCTACATCCTTCTTCATATTCGGCCACCAGAAAACTCTCCTCATATCTTTATACATCTTCGAGATTCCCGGGTGAATATTCAATTTGGAGCGATGACTCTCTGACAACACTTCCTGCCTCAGATCCCTATCATTCGGAACACAAATCCTCCCGTTAATCCTTAATGTTCCTTGGTCATCAATTTCAAAACTGGGACACCGACCCTTCTTAACTCTTTTGATGATCCTTCTCAACATCTTATCATATGCTTGCTTGCTCGAAATCCTTTCAATAAGAGATAGGACCACTTCCAGAAGAGTAAGTACTGCATTCCTGCTAAGAGCATCAGCTACAACATTCGCCTTCCCCATGGCATACAGAATATCCAAATCATAGGATGCCAGAAATTCGACCCACCGCTCTATCTCAGATTAAGAACTTTTTGAGAGAAAAGATATTTCAACGGTTTATGATCCGTTAATAATTCGAATCTCTCTCCCAAATGATAATGTCTCCAAATCTTCAAAGAAAAAACAACGGCTAACAATTCAAGATCGTGCGTAGTGTAGTTCTTATATGGCTTCAATTGCCGACTCGCATACGCAATCACCCTTCCATTCTGCATCAGAACTGCTCCCAGACCAACTATAAAACCATCAGTGTAAAACTCAAATTTTCTCTTCCCATCCGGAATAGTAAGCACTAGTGCACTGGTTAGCCTCGTCTTCAACTCCTGAAAAGCTTCTTCACACTAGGGTGCCCATTTAAATTTAACTCCTTTCCTTGTCAGCTTGGTCAGATGCGAAGAAATCTTGGAATAATCCTTGATCAACTTCCTATAGTAGCCATCCAATCCTAGAAAACTGCGAACTTCAGTCGATGTCTCCGGCTTCTTCCACTCCAGAATAGTTTCAACCTTCGCTGGGTCTATGGAGATACCTTCACCAGAAACAACGTGCCCTAAAAATTTGACTTCCAATTTCCAGAAATGGAAATTTGAAAACTTTGCCTTCAAAACATGCCTCCTTAGAGTTTCCAACATAATTCTTAAATGCTACCTGTGCTCTTCTTCAGATTTGGAGTAGACCAAGATGTCATCAATGAATACCCAAACGAACTCATTCAGTACATCTCGAAAGACTCGATTCATCAGTTCAACAAAGTAGACAGGAGCGTTGGTTAACCCGAAAGGCATAACCAACCACTCATAAAAACAATTTGGTCCCCTAAATGCAGTCAAGGGAATACTGTCCTCAGCAACCCTCAACTGATGGAAACCTGAAGCTAAATCCAGTCGTGAAAAGATAGAAGCTCCATGCAACTGGTCAAAGAGATCATCGATACGAGGAAGAGGATATTTATTATAGATAGTCACTTTGTTCAATTCTCGATAATCCACACAGAATCTTAGCGATCCATCTGATTTAGTTACAAACAATGTAGCAGAGCCCCAACAAGAAAAAATGGGCCTAATCAACCCCTTCTCCAAAAGATCCTGAGTTTGCTTAATTAACTCCTCTCTCTCCCTAGGAGCCATTCTCCTACTAGGCTGAATTACCGGCACTTCTCCTGGAATCAAATCAATACGAAACTCTATCACTCGATGTGGAGGCAGACACTTAACTTCCTCAAATACATTAGGAAAATCTTGAACCACATCAATATCTTCTATCTTCTCTTGAGAAGTCTCAATTCCATGCAAAAGACTACTCAAGTAAATTCCAGAATTATCACAAAACACTCTGGCAATTCTACCCAAATCAGTTTCCAGAGAAACTGTTCTCTCATCACAATTCAGGACTGCTCTATACTTTTCAAGCCAATCCATTCCTAATATAAGATCAAATCCCTTAAAATTCAACACATAAGGGTCACAAGAAACTATGGGATAGATAAGAAATCTTCAAGTCTCTACAGATCGTATCTAATTTGGTCACCCCTCCTATAGGATTAGATATGAAGATGGGACAATCTACAGTACTAGGGGTAAGAAAGAACTTCTCTACAGATTCCAGAGAAATAAAACTCAAAGTAGCACCCAAATCAAACAAAACTTTAATATACTTGTCATCTAAAAGTAGTGTACCTTCCAATACTCCTTTGCCTTTAGATGGAGCAGATGGTGCACCTTCCAAAGCAAATACTTTATTCTGTTGAGCTTTATGAAGTAACGGGCAATCCCTGATTATATGACCTGGTTGGTGACAATTAAAGCATAGAGATCTCTGAACCAAAGCTGAACCCGGTCCACTATGATGCGATTGCTGTTGCTGATGCTGAAATCCTTTCCTGGGACACTTATTCGCCGAATGACCTTCTTGTTGAAAAATATTGCATTTGTGAGGTCCATTGTTACTTCCAGGCTTCTTCTTGATCGGCTTCCTCCAATTGGGTTGAACTTCCGCTTATTCGGATTAGTGAAATTCCCACCCGATGCTGCAACTGGTGCTACTGATTTCTTATTCATCAAATTCTCATGTCTCAAAGCCATATCAATTAAATCGACAAAAGATCCTTTTAAAAGCACCGTCATCTTTTCATGAAATTCTGGCCTTAATCCTTGCACAAACATTTCGTTCTTTTTGAGGGAAGTATCAATGAGCCCTGGTCCATAGCAAGAAAGTTCATTGAATTTGGTCTCATACTCAGCTATAGACATGTTTCCTTGCTTCAAATTCAGAAAATCCTGTTAAAATTGAGTTTTCCCTACTGTTGGCATAAACTTCTCCTCAAATAACTCCTTAAATCTGTCCCATGAAATGTCTTCCTCAGAAACATTTGCTACCATTGCATCCCACCAGGCTGCTGCGCCTCCCTGCAATTGCCACGATGCTATTTCCCTTTTCCATTCATCAGACAACTTCATACTCTTAAAGATACGCTCAAAAGAGCGTAGCCAAGATTGGACTTCAATTACGATTCTGACCCTTTAAATGGTTGGCCCGCAAGACCGATGAAGTCTTTGCATAAAGCAGCAAAACTAACCTGATGCGGTACTGGATTTACAGCCTCACTAGCATTTTGACTTCGTCCATCGTCAGTCGTGGTACTGCCCCTACCTCTGCCTCTTCTTCCAGAACTCATGTTGGCCACCTGGACTGGTAACTCAACAAATTTAGATAGGTATATAATTATATGAAAATACAAATACGCACTCTCAAGATAAATATCACTTAAGAGCTTAGGTACTCGCTCAACCTAGCGCTCTGATACCAAACGTGACGACCCGCCTTTCTAACCCCAGAAAGATGTATCATCGATAAGAAAGAAAGGGATAGAAATATAAAAGAATAGAAAGAAAGAATAACAACATCAGAATCTCACAGCGGAATAGAACAAAATATAATACATCACATAACTATTACATAGTTTTACATATATCAGAGTTATACAATATCATACAACAGGACAGCCATATACATATCTGTCAATACATACATCCTAAAATACAACATACACTAACTATCACAGCGGAACTATATAGATAGATACATACGTCTGGTCTTCTACTCCAAACTCCTCCAGAAACTCTATACTCCGAAAGCTATCACTTGGCTACTCAAAAAAATTTGAGTACGCAAGAGTTTATAAAAAACAAAATATAAACTCCGGGTCAGACATGGGTCTGGTGTGAGTAAACGGGTCAAAGTTGTTTAATTTTGAAAACCATTTGAAAATAAAGGTATCACGTAAGACTCCCCACACATAAACACGGGTAAGTTTTTACCTTACGCTAACCAAAACATTTTATAGGAAATCCAGTAATATTATGATAGTGTCCAGGATTTTCTAGTAAATAGAAAATAGCCGAAATTGTTACATCTATTAAATTCTAGCTACTAGCTACAAAAGTGGGTAATACAAATCAAAACCATAGGGTCTCGTAGGGAAAATGGGTTTCCATCAATGGCAGGGCTACTGGGGTACCGCCCGTCAAAGTACGGGGCCTAGATCACCGTACCGGGGATCACTCCCGACCCCCTACAACACAAGGCCAGAACCATTCCTTACTGAACAGTCCCGAACAAGATAACCCCGCAGTTGTGGCCAACAACTGCCCACACAACCGAAATAAAAAGGTAGACAGGGGTATACCTCGTCCTTCTTGGGCATGACCCACCTTACCTTGCTACATCTCCCCTATTTTAGCCATTCCCGGTTGATGAGGCTTGAGGCTGCGATTACCTTTAGAGAACATATCTCTTAGAATGCTCATCGTCCACCTGACGATGTGCTGAAAGCATTCAATCCACACAAGTTTGTTCCGGGTTCGAACGAAACCGAAGGCATTATCTCGTTACACTCATTTTGGAATCACCCTCAGAGTTAACGACGATAACCCTTGCATTTTGAAACACCATCTCGATCTTCAATTGAGATTTTATGACCTATCGTTTAATTTGGATCGATGTGGTTTTCGGAATATCAAATTGGTACCCGATCCCGGTCTCATCGAATCCAAACGCCATTTTAAAGGCCAAGTTGTTTAATAGTTTAAAACAGTTTAATTCAATACTTTGAATTCACAAAATAGCTATCACAGATATATCATACACAGTCATAACAGATATATCTTGAATATATCACAAAACATCATAGAATATCACCAAATAGATATCGGAGTCCATTAAACAAGAATCATCGATTCATATCAATATAGTTTGATTAACTTAACTAAATTAATTAATTAAGAATAAACATTAATATTATGTTTGATTTATCACTAATTAATCAACTAATTACCTTTATTAATTACTTCTTAATTACTTAATTTATTAATTATTAATTATTAATTATTAATTAACAACCTTAATTATTAATTAATAAAAGTTAATTACCTATTTAATTATCACTAATTATTTAATTATCACTAATTATTTAATTAGTCATTAATTACCAATTAATTAAGCATTTAATCCTTAATTAATCACTTAATTAGTTAACTTCTATTCATTAATTAACTTTAAGTAGTTAATTAAAATCTTAAGTTCAAATTGATTTAACAACAAAATTATTAATGTCAATCTTCAATTACAAATCTATTTATTCTTAAATTATTTAGTTAATTACATGTATAAATTAATTTACATTTTAAATTAACCTACACTTTAAATTTACTTATCATCTTACATTTGCAAACCTTGATTAAGAATTTTAAATCAAATCTTAGCTTAAACTTGTCAACATTATTTATTTGATTTTAAACTTTGTTAACCAAATAACTTAAAGGTTTGTTAAGCTGACCTAAAGAAGAAACCCGAGGCAAACACCTGTTTACTCGAGTAAATCACGCATCATCCTCTATTCTTTTCCGTGTCTCTTCTCTTCTCACGCCCTTCTTCTTCTTCTACCTGATCTTTTCATCCTTTTTTTAGCTTAAGTTAATAATCGAAGTATTTTTAACATACTCACGCACGCATCAGGTTCAAACTCGAAGCAAACTCCAAATATACTCGTTCAACAACCCGCGACAACCACAACACCAAACAGACACCCAAACTCCACCGTGCACGTGCACGGTGGTTCGCCACCCCTCCGGCAACCCACGCTGCCCTCTGCAAACAACAAATCGACCACACTTTTGAAATCAAAACCCAGTACTTCGCAAAAAGGTCGAAATCGAAAAAAAGGCCTGAAGCTCGAACCATCAACTCGAACAACCCACTAAAAATTGCCATGACCTACCAACACCGGCCACTGGTGGCAAAGCTGCTTCAGCCACACCACACCCAAACTCTCCTCGACCATCTCCTAGAATCGCGAACCACTCGATCAAGCGACGACGACGAAATTTAATAATTTACAGAACATAGAAAATGTTGAACCCAAAATCCTATATTTAATTCGACCCTAAAATCCTTGCATTAGAATTTTTTTTAGCATTTCCTGTCATCAACGAATATCAAGCAAGCTCCAATACGAATTAAAACACCTAATATTAGTAGAATCATCAAATATTCTCAAAAAAGCAATTTCTGTTCTCTTTAAAACTGCACCTTGAATATTGATATAAAAATCATCACTTTTATTTTAAAATTCTTAGCTTTGAATATGGATTCAAGCTATGTAGTTGAATCAGCAAATTTGAATACTTGAGTTTAACACAAAATTAGTGATTTCCCTGTAAATCACTTCCCAGTGGATATACTCCATTGACAGGTTGAAGACAAGTTTTTAAAACTTGATTTGTATTCAAACAACTCACTTTGTTTTAAATGTAGCCCTTTAAATGATTGAATGAAACTATTTTGTATTTTGATTGTTTACTTAAGCTCTGTAACTATACAAAATCTGATATTCAAATTTGACAGAGAACTAATATATGAATACAGAACTGAAAAACAGATTCATATGCCATCATATTATTATCAATACATCATACACACGATTGAACTTAAGTCTTAAAGGTTTTGTTTACTCACCAAAATAATCGTTGAAACAGAAAGCAAAGGTTGTTGAAGAAAGCTGCAGTTTAAATTCCTGAAGATCCCTCTGCCAACTTGTTTGAAAATGCAAGATGATGTTTACTTTCTTTTTCTTTCTCAGGTTTGCTTCTCAGTTTTGTAAACGAACTAAAAATAAGATGATGCATAAATAGAAATAATTTTGAACAGCTGTAGGTTACAACTGGTACAAGTTCACCCTATTTTGATCAGATTTGTATTTAATATACTGCAGTTTGAAATGATATTGTATATTTCGGCTGAAAGATTACTTTGTAAATCTGAAATGATAAATTGTTGTGCTAATTTAATGCTTGTCTTCAAATATGTTTACATCTAATTAATATTGGCTGATACTTACATTTGGTGCAAAGATATTTTTGAATAAGATGTGAATACTTTGTCTTCTTTGCATTTTTCATATGTATATACAGGTTATTCTTTTTAAACCTTTTTGATATGTTTATGTAAATTTGTTCTAGATATGGATTTGGCTTATGCATTGATTTTTGTCCTGGCACTTATATAAGTTTTGTTAACATAATTTTCCTAGTTTTATTTTCTATTTATAGTTAAATTTTCAAATATTTGATTTATAATGTTGTACTTGTATATATATATATATATTATGTTTCTATTTATATCTTATGTTTGTATTTAATATTGACAGATTTTTTATTTTAAACTTTATTATTAAAGACTACTTTATATGTATATTATCAAATACTAATAATATAGAACCTTTAATTTTAATTGAATAGGACAGATTTTTATTTTAAATAGTTTGAAAGACTTATTTTAAATCTTCAAAATCAAAATTTCCTTTACAGAAACATATATAACTGATAAATATTCAAAGATCTTATTAATTTGTAAAATGAAAGGCTTGTATTTCATTTGAATTAAATTAAATATTTATTAAAATATATTGCCAAAATTCTAGGTCGTTACAGAGAAGGTCCAGCGAGTTGCGATCGGTCTGTATTCTGCCTTCTTTTAGTTCTTCGCTCGCTAGTCCGCATAGCTGTTCGAAAGAGCTTGGCCGTGTTAATCAATTTCTAAAAAAGAGCGTGTCAATAAGTATCTTCAAATCAAGACACCATGGTTGGACTTCTCGTTCGAGTACTCTACTATGTCTGATATCGTCCAACCCTCTTCCCACCGTCTCTAGTAGATCGACCTACAAGTTGTAGTTACTTATTCAAAATTGGAAACATAATTCAAGTGAAAAAACTAAAAATATAATGATAATGTGAAGATTTACCACATCTCGCTCAAGCTGTGCACGAGCGGTGTATACTCGTTCATGAGAAGTTCGATCTGCAACAATGAATCTTCGATTAATCGACCAGTACCAAGTCATGTATCTCCAAACAGGAATGGTAGGAAACTATTGGTGTACGATACAGTTATGTCTCGTTCCACTGGACGATATTAAACTCCAAATCCGTCTTTGGTTTTCATTGATCAGGTATCTGTTGTTGAAGACCAAACTGTCGCATCACTCGATCAGGATTATACATTTCTACATCTCGCATGCATATGATAGGTGTCTTACAAAGCCAACTATGCATCCCACTTAGAAAAATCCATGGAAGATCGACTAACACATCATGTGTGTATGGATTCCATATAATAGCTTCATCTGTTAACATGTCGACCATGTTGCGATAGTAAGTGGCCACCTGTTTTGGAGACTCAACCCAATTCTTTGAACCAAACTACCTATATAAATAGTTATACAATTAGATTTTTATTATTACAAAAATATAAACATGTAAATGTAGTTGGAAATTAACTACTCTTGCACTACAAGGCAATGTTCTGTTGATCTGCATGGATGAAGTTACATTCGGACGAACAACGGGAAGATATGTCCATGCCCAAAGCTATAAAATCAATCAAAAATTTGGATACAATAGAATTAAATATTATATAAGTTTATAACAAATATATCCATGCATATTATACATGTAAAAGCGAGAGACAACCAGCTATCGATTTGGATTTCATGAGTGCAACATTGTTAACTCATTATACAATGTTGCAAATATAGCACTGCCCCAAGAATATCGTGCACAATCATCCAAATTTTGCAAAAATAATAGCCAAAAAAGGTTTAATCATCCTTTAGAATGATCAAGAAATAGACGACAATATATCAAACATAGAATAACAGCTCTCATATGATATTAAATTTCTACATCCGAAGCATCCGTTGATGGCTCATCTGCAAACATATCGCAAAGCCATATCAACTTAACTGTTGCACCTCTTATCTCACTTCGAGGTGGAACCACACTTAAACACTGTTGACAAATATCTTCGTAATTATTTAGCCGTCTAATAGTAACGTAATTTCCTTCTACCGTAACACCTAGAAAACAACTAACATCTGCTATGATGGTACTTTCACTAGTAGGAAAATGGAAGGTTAAAGTCTCGGGTCTCCATCTATCTACCAATGAAGTAACTAGCGCATGATCTACTTTGAAAAAGCCCAATCTAAATATTTTCCTGAATCCCGCTCTTTGTAATGCAAGTTGAACTCTTGGAGTATTAGACTTGATGAATTTTAATTTGCTTGGATGATCATGACACTCAAGTAGCTCATCACTCTACACATTCAGAAACGAACAAAAGAAAAGAACAAGTGGAATTAGTTACCAAATAAAAACATTCTAATGTAAGCACATACGTTTTAAAAAAATACATGCATGAAGTTCCTATTATTGCTTCGATGTTTGTTTTGAAGATACAAAACACTTGCATTCACGGGACCGCGTACCAAATCTAAAATTCAATTCATAAAGTCTATATACAAGCTAAATTTCTATATTTGAACAAATTACTTTCAACAAAGGTGTATATTTCTAATTTGAACAAAAGTGTATACTTCTAATTTGAAGTTTATACTTCTAACTTAGAGAAGATGATGACGATCCTTCCATTTTTAGCAGATTTGACGAAGAAATAATTGAAATTGATGTTTGGGTTTGGGAATTTATAAAATTTCGGGTTTTAGGGATTTTGAGTGAAAGGATTGATTAGGGTGAAGTGAGGAAGTAAGGCTATCTGCCTTTGTATATACACAGCATGGGGCGCATTTTGGAAGTGAACCTGTACAAAACTACATGGATGCACCTGCCAAATATGCTCTGGCAATTCTATTCAAATAACAGAGACTTGCTGCTGCAAATTTTCTACTACCGGAGACAATTTGGTGCTGCTATTTTTCTACTGCATACAACACGCACATACGTTTAAATCATCCAAACGAAATATCAAATGTTATTTCCTCTTTTCTGGCGACCTAAAGATAGCGGACCTAAGCCTTAAAAGGATGCCGACCTAAGGACCAAAGGGATACCGACTTAAGAGAGGTGCCGACTCAATGCTTTGACAAAGTTACCGACCTATGGCTTAACAGGGGTGCCAACCTAAGACCTAAGGGGTATGCCGACCTAACACTTCAAAAAGGATACCGACTTAACAGGTTAAGAGAGATGTCGACCTAATGCTTCAACATGGTTGCCGACCTAATGCTTAACAGAATGCCGACCCAACATAGCTACTGACCTAAGTCGCAGCCGACCTATGACCAATGTTAAGTCGTTCACGACCTAAGCAAAGGAAGGTAAGTTCAATGCAGCTACTTGGCACGGTGGTCTCTTAACTCGTACACGGTCCAGGTCTTACCAGTTGGGCCGTGACTTGCGACTCACCAAGTTAACTCGTCCGCGACCTAAAGACACTGAATATAAGCCCGATGCCATATTACTGAGAAGAGGGAGTGTTAACTCGGAGGCGACTTAGGACTTGTACAAATGAACTCTTGTGAAGCCATGGAGGGGCCAGATGAATCGGCCACGACCTACCTTAGACCGGTCACGGCTTACGACTTAGAGAGGGAGATTTTCCTATAAATACCAACCTACCTCAAGCATGAAAAGGACTTTTGGGCTGATCACTTTAAGCGCCGATACTCTGCTGAATTCTCGACTCACTCGACACTTCAAGTATGAAAGGCATTTCAACTAACTTCGGAAGAAAATCTAACGCAATCTACATGGATTCAAAGAATTCTTCTACATCAAAGTTCTAGTTGTTTGTCTCATCAGAATTGTAGTTGAAGATTGTTGTAAAGTTGTAATCGATTCAGTAATAAAGAGAATTAAAGTGGACGTAGGCTTACCCTAAGCCGAACCACTATAAAAACTGTTGTTTTTTCTGCTTTCTCTGTGATTTCTCTACTTGTTTTTTAGTTCCCGTTTTCACGGGTAGTGCTTTCGGTCAACTTCAATCTACACCGGGGTGTTAACGTCTGATTTTTATGTTAACATTTTTGGTGCTTTCACTGAGAACCCCCACTCAGGAAACTTCCACTATTGCTCCGCGAAGGATTGTTGAAAGGATTTCTTTTAAAACCAGAAGTTTTTTGGAAATAATGGCTCCTGGGAGAAAATGAAGTTCTGTAAGATCCGACAATGTTCAAGAGAATATCGCTACCTCTCCTCCTTCAAGTCAAGCAGCTCCAACTGTTGGAGTTACACGAGAAGAATTGGACGCTGTAGTTTTGGGATTGAATCAACAATTGAATGCTCAGAATGCGCAGTTGGAAGTCCAGAATGCCCTGATCTTGAGTAAGTTGAATGATCTACTAGGGGCAAATCTTCAACCGGTTAATAATGATGGGAACCCTACTGCGGGAGTTCAAGATGTTGAAGGGAATATTTCTCAAAGAGCCGCAGACCCTGTAGAAAGGACTCCTCCTCAAGCTGGAGGATCAGGGCCGCAGCCGACCCTCCGTGAACTATTGTCAAGGCAGAATTCAGAGAGAGTGGCTGATGTGTGCCCTTCAGAGCCTCTAAATGATGAAGAGTATTTTTCGGGTATGGTTCGTCAAATCATGAAAGAAAGTATCCGAAGAGATGAAGACGAGAAAGAGTGGGGATTTTCTCCAAGCAAAACTCCATTTACTGAAAAAATCTTGAAGGCGGAGTTCCCAAGGAAATTCGTTCCCCCTACTATTTCGGCCTACAAGGAGACGAGTGATCCAAACGAGTTTCTGTATAAGTACGACTGGCATATGACTGGTGCCAGGGCGTCTGATGAAATTAAACGTCGATACTTCCCAGTTTATCTAGAAGGTGTAGCTCTATTGTGGTTTACAAAGCTGCCGGTCAGGTCCATCGATCAATTTTCCGATTTGACCAGGAAATTCAAGGAGCAATTTCGATTGTATGCTTCTAAAGCAAAGGATATAATGTCGCTATCAAGTCTAGAGCAAAATCCGAGAGAATCCATCAGGTCATTTTTGAATTGTTTTAACATAGCATTGGTCAAGGTAGATAATGCTGAGCCACGCATGGTCCTAACATACTTGATGAGGGCGATTGACAAGTCGAGCGAATTTGGAAAATGGTTGAAAATGAAAGAACCAAACTCGCTCAACAAATTCTACAAGAAAGCGGACGAATTCATGCGCTTGGAGGGCCTCCAAACACCGGCTAAGGTGGTATCAGCGGAAGCCGGAAACAATGGCGCTGCTTCGAATAAGAAAGAACCTAACACTCAGAAAAGGGGAAACGATGGTGGGAAGAAACAGGGAGACGCTAAGAGAGGCCGTTCTTTCAATTTCACACCCTTGACCGATACCCCTGAAAACATCTTCTTTGCGACCAAAGATGATGTCAATTATCCGGCACCACCTAAAATGAGAGTTGCGATTAAGATGGAAAAAAGTGGAAGGTTCTGTCGGTTCCACAACCAGCCCGGCCATGACACCAACGAATGCCGTCAGTTGAAAAAGGTAATTGAACAACTCTTGAAAGAGAACAAGCTCCAGCAGTATGTGAAAAGGAACAGAAATGCCCCAGCTTCATTAACTCAAGGACAACAAGTTCCCACTCACTGTCCTGCCTCAAGTGAGAAGCCCGTAGAGCATGAATCGGAAAGACCTGTTATCAATATAATAACTGGAGGACCTCACCCAGCAGGCAAAAGCTGGGGCGAGATGGAAAGGTACGCACAGGCCTTGAGGCATGTACCAGCTGAAGAAAATGTTTTTGTTTTAGAGAATGATGCGCCTTTAAAGCAACAAAAAACTTCCACAGATGATATCGTGTTCAGTGCCAGGGATTTTTTGGGTATCGAGGCTCCGACCATAGATCCTTTGGTCATATCTGCTGGTATTGGGCCGGCAATTGTGAGAAGAGTTCTAGTTGATTGTGGAGCTTCATGTAACATCCTCTTCAAGAAGACCTTCGATCAAATGAAAATTCCAATGGCTGACGTTCAAGCTTCATCACTTAAGATTGCTGGATTTGCTGGAGAACCCAAACAGCCGATTGGGACCATAGATTTGTTTGTAGAACTTGGAAAGGGACCGAGGAAGGTGGCTCGAAAGCAAACGTTTATAATTGTTGAAGAATTCTCTGCCTACAATGCCTTTTTAGGCCGACCAACTCTTGCTGCGTTTAAAGCTGTTCTTGCCCCATGGTGTCTGACTCTAAAATTCCCCACAGATAACGGAGTTGGTGTGATTAAGGGAGACCAAGATGCGGGGCGAGAATGTTACTTTGCAGAGTTGCGAGAATCAAGGAAAAGAGAAATGGGAAAAGGTGCGGCGGCTCCAGTCCACACCAAGGAACCAACCTTGGAGCAATTACAGGGTGGACCCTGCACTGGCGAATGTAGTCGCGCACGAAGAGAGATGGATCCAAGGAAACCCAGTGCATGGGAGAATAGGGTAGTACCGGTAGAGGTAACAGTGCCGGTGCCCGTTGACCCAAAGGACCCAAACAAAGTACTTAATGTGGGTTCGCAGCTCAACACAACAGTTCAGAATGTTCTGATCTCATTTTTGAAGGCTAATTTGGATGTATTCGCTTGGACTCATGCTGACATGTGCGGAATATCCCCAGAGATTACAGTACATACTCTGAACATTGATCCAAATTTTACACCTATGAAACAGAAAAGATGGACTCAGGGTCCTGAGAGAACAGCAGCGTTAAAAGAAGAAGTGGATCGGCTCATGGAGAATGGTTTCATCAGAGAATCTACTTATCCAAATTGGGTATCAAATCCAGTGCTGGTGAAAAAGGCAAATGGAAAGTGGAGAGTATGCATTGATTTTTCAGATCTGAACAAAGCCTGCCCCAAAGACTGTTTCCCACTGCCCAGGATCGATCAGTTGGTGGATGGGACGGCAGGACACGAATTGTTATCTTTTATGGATGCATACTCCGGATATAACCAGATTATGATGCATGAGCCAGATCAAGAGGATACTAGTTTCATCACAGATGTTGGACTCTACTGCTATAAGGTCATGCCTTTCGGACTCAAGAATGTAGGGGCAACTTACCAAAGGCTTGTTAATGCCATGTTTAAACCATAGATTGGCAAGACAATGGAAGTTTACGTTGATGATATGCTAGTAAAGTCTAAGAAAGCAGTGGACCATATGGATCACTTGGCAGAGATGTTTGCAGTACTCCGCAAGTACAGAATGAAGCTTAATCCCCTGAAATGTTCATTTGGAGTGGAGTCCAGAAAGTTTTTGGGTTTCATTGTGAGCGCTAGGGGCATTGAAGCCAATCCAGCTCAAATCACTGCCCTGAGAGAGGTCAAAGCTCCTAGAACGAAGAAAGAATTGCAAAGTCTCAATGGAAAGGTTGCTGCTTTGAGTCGGTTCATTTCCAAAGCTACTGACAAATGCATTCCATTCTTTGATGCTCTGAAGAAAGGAAGGAAAAACTTTGAGTGGACTCCTGAATGGCAAAAAGCCTTTGATGAGTTGGTTCGTCATATGGAAGTGCCTCCAATACTTTCAAAGTCTGACAGTGGCGAAGATCTCTTCGTATATTTGGCAATTTCCTCTCATGCTCTCAGTGCAGTGTTGGTACGGGAAGACGCAAGGATTCAACGCCTAGTCTATTATATCAACAAAAGATTCACTGGGGCAGAGATGAACTATTCAAGATTAGAAAAGCTCGCCTATTGTTTGTTGATCGCATCAAGAAAATTGAGGCCGTATTTCCAAGCTCATCCTGTCAAAGTCCTCACTGATCAACCTCTAAAGCAAGTCCTATACCGTCCTGAGACTTCGGGCCGTCTTTTGAAATGGAATATTGAACTCAGCCAATATGACATCACTTACCATCCCTGAAAAGAAATCAATGGACAAGCTTTGGCAGATTTCATCGCAGAGTGTACGGATAAAGGTGATAGTGAGGAAGAAGTCACTGATAGCATCCCAATCCAATGGAAATTGTATGTCGATGGCACGAGGAATGATTACTATTCCGGAGTAGGGTTTGTCCTTGAAACCCCAGAAGGGCGATCGCTATGTTATGCGCTGAGACTAGAATTCCCTTCGACAAACAATGAAGCTGAATATGAAGCTCTCATTGCTGGTTTAAGGATCGCTAAAGAACTAAACATCAAGGCATTACAGATCTTCAGTGATTCTCAACTTATTGTTTGCCAAGTCAGGAAGGAATTTCAAGCTAAAGGAGGGAATCTGCCCGTTTATTTATCAATAGCCTAGGAGCTCCTTCAAGATTTTGACCGTTATTCAATAAACCATATACCCCGTGAAGAGAACATGAAGGCAGATTCTCTCGCAAAGTATTCAAGTACCGGTGAAGCTCAACTATTGGGATTAATTTCCGTCGAAGTCTTGTCAGCTCCAAGCACAGATGAAATGGATGTTGATTGGATTATGAATGTATCCCAAGAACAAGAATCATGGATGACTCTGATACTTGAATATCTACTCAATGGTTCTTTGCCAGAAAGTTCAAAAGAACGACAGAAGTTGATGAGAAAAGCCTCCAGATATATAGTTCAAGATGGTCGTTTGTGCAGACGAGGATTTTCAATGCCATTACTCCGATGTGTAACAAAGGAAGAAGCTAAGACAATTCTAACTGAAGTGCACGGAGGGGAATGTGGGGATCATACAGGTGGTCAAACTTTAGCAAAGAAAATCCTCTGTTATGGATACTTTTGGCCGGAAATTAATCAGGATGCTGCTGACTATTCCCGAAAGTGTGATAAATGCCAAAGATTCGCTAAAATTCCTAGAGCACCTTCCACTGAGCTAACACAAATGGTCAGTCCATGGCCGTTTGCTATCTGGGGAATAGATCTCATTAGGCCTTTGCCGACTGCCAAATCGGGGATTAAATATGCTATCGTTGCTGTTGATTACTTCACTAAATGGGCTGAAGCCGAACCATTGGCTACTATTACCTCTAAGAAAATGATAAGTTTTGTGACTAAAAATATCATTTGCAGGTATGGTGTGCCTCAGAAGATAATCACAGACAATGGTACTCAGTTTGAATGTGAGGAGTTCCAAGATTTTTGCAAACGGTTCAAGACCCGAAAAAGCTTCTCAGCAGTAGCTCATCCGCAGGCAAACGGGTAAGTGGAAGAAGTAAACAAAATCATCAAATCGACCATCAAAAAGCAGCTGGAAAAAGCAAAAGGTGGTTGGGTCGATAAGTTACCACTTGCACTATGGGCATACAGAACTACCCACAAAACTGCGACTGGGCATACTCCATTTTCATTGGCATACGGATCAAAAGCGATGATTCCAGTGGAAAATGAAGTCCCCTCACACAGAAGGATCCATTTTGATCAGAATAAGAATGAGAAATTGCAATTGGAAGCACTTGACCTCCTTGATCAAAGAAGATAAGAGGCTAGACTTAGAGTTGCAGCTCACCAGCAAAAAGTAGCCAGGCACTTCAATTCCAAAGTTCGTCAGCGTAGCTTTCAAGTTGGGGACTTAGTCCTAAAGAGAATTATGACAGCCATAGGTGTGTTTGGGCCAAACTAGGAAGGGCCATATGTTATAGGCGCGAAACTCCTTGATGGCACGTTCAAACTCACAACTGTCGAAGGAGAACCAATCCCAAGAGCTTGGAACAACAATCATTTGCGTCCCTATTTTACTTGAAAACTTTGCTAAAATGTTGTAAAAGAATTATGAATATATGATTCTTGTATTGAAAGCAACTGTAAAGCAAGTGAATAATGAAAAGCTATAAAGTGGATGTAGGCCCAACTTTTGGCCGAACCACTATAAATCTTGTGTTCTCTACTATTATAAACTGCTTTGTTTTATTTCGACATAAAAAATACGTTAAGTGTGTCACTAAAATGTCGATTTAATAATGCAGGCCATAAAAACAAAGCTTACCCATCGCAAGACCAAGCGATCTCCGACATCACTCAGCAAGCAAACACGAAGCCACTCAAAATTTCCACACTCAAATCCTACAAAAGAAGTGCTTCGAACAAAAGTTAGCAATGTGGATGGAAGTGGACCATTTCTAACTAACTGCAAATGTTTGTACAAACAAACAACCAGTTAAATAGCCTGTGTCTACCACCACCAACTCGCTTAACTATGAAGTAAATTTCTTTGGATGAGGGAAATTATTGGCAACTAAAAAGGGATGACATTTGCAAAAGACAACAGGGATCGCCAACATGAATAGATGACAAAGAGACAAGGGCGAGCAAGCATCAAACAACAAAAGACCTCTTCGGAGGCACAAGCCCTCTTTGGAGGCGCAACTCTTCGGAGGATAAAGACCTCGAGCGGGCCTAGCCAGAAAAAGAGAGATCTTTCTCGATACAAAGTTGCGGAATGATCGGTGGATACACTCCCGTGAATCCGTCCAACCGAGAGAAGGAAACTCCAAACTTCCAGGCAAAAGCCCTACTCAGAGGCACACGTTTCACCAAGATTGAAATAAAACTTCCAAGTGTTGAAACATGAAAAGCCCTCTTCGGAGGCCCATTTCACCACAGTTGAAATGCTAAAAGACCTCGAGCGGGCCAAACCAGAAAAAGAGAGATCTTTCTCGAAACAAAGTTGCGGAATGATCGGTCGATACACTCCCGTGAATCCGTCCAACCGAGAGAAATAAACTCCAAACTTCCAGGCAGTAACCCTACTCAGAGGCACACATTTCACCGTGATCGGTCGATACACTCCCGTGAGGTGAAATGTGAAAAGCCCTCCTCAGAGGCCCGCTTCCCAGTGAATAGGGAAAAATAAAAGGCTCTCCCAAGGGGCAGAAACACAAAGACCTCTTCCCAGAGGCACAACCAAATAAAAAGACCTCTTTCCAGAGGCAGAAACAAAAAAGACCTCTTCCCAGAGGCAGAAATGAAAAGACCTCCTCCCGGAGGCACAATCGAACAGAAAGACCTCTTCGTAGGCACACGTTTCACCGAGATTGAAATAAAACTTCCAGGTATTGAAACGTGAAAATGCCCTCCTCGGAGGCACAACTCTTTGGAGGCACACGTTTCACCGAGATTGAAATAAAACTTCCAAGTGTTGAAACGTGAAAAAGCACTCCTCAGAGGTAAAACTTTTCAAAGAAGCATTTCGTCAGAAATGCAAAGCACATATCAAAGCCCTCCACTGAGGCGCAATATAAAAAAAAGGGAAGCCCTCTTCAAAGGCACACTTTAGCCTTCAAAGGAAGATTTGTTCTTCTATTCTTGGAAATACTCTTCCTCAAAAAGAAGTTAAAGTGTCCTTCAGATAGAAGAATTCACTTGGTAAAATGTGTGTATGCACAAAAGAAAAAGTGATATCTTCGAAGGATGAAGCGTAAAAACTTATATGGAGGGAGCTGTACTCTATTTTTAACGAAATAATATTCCTCCAAGTATGGAATAATTATTCTCTAGAAAATAAGAGTACAAGTCCCGTTAAAGTATAAAATATTGCAACGAGCTTATGGTATAGGGGCAACATGGTATAGCTACATACAACATGGTATAACTACATTGGTAAAATTACGCTCGAACAACATACCACAAGCTCACTGCAGTATCATATAAAGAAACTTGTACAAAAAAGTGAATAGTAAATGCATTCTCAGATACAGACAGAAGTTTGTACAAACAAAAAGAATCATTTTATTCAACACTGTCAAAATTTTGTACAGGTACAGGTTTCAAAATTAAAAGAAAAAAGAAAAAAGTAAAGATAAATCGAAGCAGGACCCCTTACTTCTTCTTGCCACCACCCTTAGAGCCTTCGCCTGACCTAATAGGCAGCTTTTCAGGACGACTTGGGAGAGTCGGGGATGAAGGAGAAAGGGTTACTACCGGATCAACAGTCGTTTCCTCTTTAGAAACAAGAATGCCTTTCCTTCTCTTCTTGGAAGTGGCACGCTTCCTCCTTCTCCTTGAAGAAGACTCACTTCCCGGAGTTACAAGAGCAGATAATTTTATGTTATCAGAAGTGGTTCGCTCCGGAGACTCATTGCCTTCTCCAAGCCCTTCTTCCCCGTGTTCTTGAGAAGCGATAGGATCATCTAAGCCATGAAGAGCTTCTATTTGCTCCTCTTGCGACCCAGATTGAGAGGAGGACGGAGGAGTGACCTGGAGAACCGAAGGAGGAATAATTGGAGGAGGGGAAGCTTGAACGATGCTCGGTGCTTTCTCTACAGAAGAAAAGAAGTTAAAGTCAGTAAAGAGAGGAGATAAAGGCTCGTTGAGGTTCAGAAAATAGTGGAGAAGCTCATCGAACTCATAAGAAGCAAATGAGCAGTCTACTTGGGCAAAATTAACAGTAGAGTTACCTGGAGAAGTCGGCTTCCTGATATCAACCTCATAAGCCTGTGCTTCAGCGCTCTCTTCACCTTCATCTCCACCCTGTGTACTCGTAATCTCAGTTGTAACTTTGACCAGGGATGGAGAATGAGAACTGGAGCCAATAATGTCGATTTCGGCCGAAGGAGAAGGCTGGACCGGAATAGTTGAAGTGGTCTTTCCTAAACGTTCCCCTTCGGCCATCTCAGCTCTTAACTTTGCAAGTTTTTCTTTTCCCTTGGCGAGAGCGACGCGAGCATCATCATCTAAGTAATGCTCCTCAAGAGCTAATTTGGCATAGCCAGCACCTTTACCGCCAAGCATGTCAAGTGCGGCCTCCCACACTTCAGCCAGAGTAATTTCGTACTTGGGGCCTAGAAAGGCGAGACTACCGCGCCCCAAGACGCTGTGTAGGTAGAAGTCAAATAGTGTCGAGCTGATGTTGGTCTTCGTTGCCTCATGAGATTCTTCAGCTGCAATTTTACCGGCAACGGCCTCATCACGCTCTCTTTCAGCTTTGGAGAGTTGAAGCTTTAGCATTTGAATTTCCGCCTCTTGAGAGTTGACTTTCTCCCGTAACTCTATTGCCTCAGCATGATACCTTCCCGCTATTTTCTGCTTAGCTTCAAGTTGTGCCTCGGCATGTCGCTGAGCGGCATGAGCATCGTGTACTTGCTTTTGAAGTACTTCTTCTTTTTGGGTATATGTGGTAGAAGAAGTAGCAAGCTCTTGTTTAAGTTCCTCAACTTTCGCTTCAAGCTCTTCATTGTAAGTAGTAATGCTCCTCATTTCGGTATCATGCTGCTCAAGAACTTTCTGCCATTCGGCCTTATCATTCTCCATAGTAAGCATGGCCCCTATATTCGCACGGTTGACCGTTTGAAGCTCGTCAACAAGCTTTTGCCAGTTCGACATCCTTTCAATATCAAGCCTGACGGCATCGAGATTTCGTAGCATGGCAGGCTTGTCAATAGGGACCAAGTCAAGATCGAACCGCACTCCCTTCAGGCACCAGTGTGGGAACCGGCTTTGCAGAGTAGCCGGGCCTGATCCAACTTGGAACTTAGGCCTGCTGATTATTGTCTGAATGTCTGTCTTCCCGAGAGCAGGGGAGCCAGAAGGAATGTCAAGTGAGACGGGGGCAGTGACCTTTTCGGGAGTTGTAGAAGCATGCTTTTCACCGTGCCAGGCACGCTTGCTTGGGTCCTCAACTATATGGCTTTTTCCCCGATCATCATGTGATTTTCTCTTGTGAGAACCGTCACCTCTTTGGGAAGAGTCGTGGCGCTCCTCCCTTTTTTTTCTCTCATAATGCTCTTCTTGAGCCCTCCTCTCCTGAGCCTTTCGGGCGGCTCTCTCTTCATCGGTTTCTCTGTGAACGGGGAGGTAGCGCCTATAATCATATTGGCTACGCCTCCCGTAGCGCTGGAAGTCGTCATAGTAAGAGCCACTGCGTCCCATCGGAGAATCTGAAATAAAAAAGAGAGACAAGTCTTAAAAGTCTTCAGAGAAAAGAAGCATAACTTTAGAATCTTCAAAGTACAAAGAGTTAGGAGTATAAAAGTGCCGAAGGATTCTAAGTGTGTGTGATGTGCAAACTACGCGCATCAAGCTACGAACCACTCTTTGATTGCGGAGTAATCACGGGGATAGTAATCAACGTCAACTCGTGGGTCGACGGAGCTTGTTGTAAAGAAGAAGTCGCTTCCACTACAGAAGAAGAAACTCTAGTAGTCGCGGGGTCGTCTTTAAAAAGCTCTTGTGAGGTGACGAAGAGATCTCTCAACCCTTCGAAAGTGTCGTCCCCGCTCTGCCTAACATGGCTTGTTCTCTTGGCTTCTTCGCCGGACTTCTGCGAACGTTGGGGAGATCCCTGAGGCTCTTCTTCCTCAATAACTGGGGCAAGTGTGAATTTTCCAAATGACCCCGCAACATCGACAGTAGTAGAACATTTCACTAGAGAAGCTTCGGAAGCGGGATCTTTTGGTACGGGTGCGTCAGAAGAAACGTGGGCATCTGATGCTCTAGCCGGGGAGTCTGGGATCTCATGAGGATGTGTAGAGCGTGAGATGTGTAAAAGCCCGTACTGATGTAAAAGTTCATCCCTCAACAAAATTTTTACACTTCTCTCTTCCACGGCCACGACACTCAGTCTCTCAAAAACTTGCTTATGGATTGGGTCTCTAGAAGGGAGAGGAAGTGCTGAAAAGAGCAAAGAATGAGATTAGCAATTGATAATTCGGATCTCGGAAAAGTTTGGAAACGGAGAAAATAGAAACAGGTAATCTTACTTCCTACTCTTCAGATGGCATAAAACTCTGGGGGGCAGCGAGCAAAGAAAAACTGGTTCAAAAATCCGTGAACACTTTCTGTAAGATCAGAAATAAGCTTGCGACTTCTAGCACTTCTCACGATAATGAGGGAAGGATGGTCTTTAATCTTTGCAAACGAGCATAAGTAGCGAATTTCTTCAAAACTCGGCAAGAGATCAAGAGTTCTCCTAAACAAAACACACAACCCCATCAAAATGGCGTAGCCATTAGGATGAAGTTGGAATGGAGAGATTGTCAACCGAAGGAGAAGGGTTCGAAGGAAGTCGTTGAAAGGAGGGATCGCTCCGCTTAAGCACATTTGACGATTAACTGCAACAAAACCATGAGGAGGACTATCGGCAGTATCATTTGGTCCGGGTAGTAGAACATCATTTTCAGCAAAGCCAAACTGAGTGCGTAGCTGAATAAACGCTCTCGGAGTTAAGATAGTCGAAGTTCTCTCTAGAGGGTTCTCTACGGGAATAGCTATCGGAAAGGTCTCTTCAGCTTGAGCTACCTCTTCTTCTTCTTGATGGGAAGTCATTCTACACAAACTACTGGATATTTAAACATGAAGGTGCACGTTTCCTAAAGTGTGTGGAGCGTTGTGTAAAATCAATCAAACAATAAGCAAATGCAACTGGAATAAAAACTAGCAAAATATTTGTTAGTTATAAAGTCCAGTGTTCATTGTCTTAACATGCAAGTGTAATGTTGATGCAAACAAATCAGCTCAAGTTAGCGATGCTTTGGATTAATACTTCACTTTAGTTGATTGGTTCACAGCATTTCATACAGTATATTTAAGTTGACTATGTTTTATGTCGACTAATTTGTCATTTGATGTGGGCGATCAGTGACAAGTATATTTGTCCCATTTTTCTGCAAAGTGTTGTGTTTAACAGGTCGATGGCAATAAAACTGGTGTAATGCAACAGAGTTCAAGCAATTTATCCTAGCAGTTCAAATTGAAAGTACAATCAAGTTCTATCAACATCTCTAAATTTTCAAATTCTGCTCAAGCCATTGAGTCACAATCCAAAAGCTCTCAAAGTCATGAGCCGTTCACGACCTAGCAGGGTGGGATGCAATTGGCTTAGACTAGACGAAACAATTCGGCAAGTAGAATATTGTTCAAGTAATGAGTCGTCCGCGATCTAAAGGTTGGGTCGTCTAAGACCTAGAAATTAAGTCGTGCACGACTTAAAAGATCTCCTGAGGGTTAAGTGGTTGACTCGGTTAAGTGGTTGGCCCCTTAAATTGTTGGTCCTATAGGCCGCAAAGCATATTGAAGAGATAGATCTTAACTCGGCCGCGACTCATAGCTTATGCCGTATCTAGTTAAGTCATGAAGGGTTATAGGTCGCCCAAAACTACTGAGTCATGTCCAAGTCGGCATTCCACTTCATCGACAAACCCCCCATCTAATCGAAAACCCTTCACCTTCTTAGCCCGCTAACCCGTTAGCCTCTCCACCAGCACAAGCCCTAATTTTCACCCGATGACGAATCATCCAAAAACTAAATCACCGCAAATTCAATGCCTGTCACTCCAACGCAATTCAAAAATCGATTAGCTTGAAGCATCGAAGCCCACCAATCAAACGCTTGAACCTAAATTCAGCCAACCAGAGTTCGCCAACTATGGAAATTTCACGACGACGCATTGCGTGAAAAAGTGAGTTAGGGTCAGGAGAAGAAAACGAAATCACTTACGCAATGAGAAACAAAGGTTGTCGGTAATCGATTGGAGTGAAATCGCCTTTTGGAGCTCAGGAAAATTGTTAATGGCAGAAAAGGATGTGGGAGAAGTTGACGAGGAGGAAGAAAACGAGCTAACGCGTATATAGGGCAGAAGCAAGTAAATGTGCAGATTAAGCCATCTCTTAGGTCGCCCGCGACTTAACAAAGTTTGGTCGAAGTACACGACCTACGACCTAGGCGCGCACTTCGAGGGGCAAGTGTTATTTCCTCTTTTCTGGCGACCTAAAGATAGCCGACCTAAGCCTTAAAAGGATGCCGACCTAAGGACCAAAGGGATACCGACTTAAGAGATGTGCCGACTCAATGCTTTGACAAAGTTACCGACCTAAGGCTTAACAAGGGTGCCGACCTAAGACCTAAGGGGTACGCCGACCTAACACTTCAAAAAGGATACCGACTTAACAGGCTAAGAGAGATGTCGACCCAATGCTTCAACACGGTTGCTGACCTAATGCTTAACAGAATGCCAACCCAAGATAGCTACCGACCTAAGTCGCAGCCGACCTATGACCAATGTTAAGTCGGTCACGACCTAAGCAAAGGAAGGTAAGTTCAATGCAGCTACTTGGCACAGTGGTCTCTTAACTCGTACACGGTCTAAGTCTTACCAGTTGGGCCGTGACTTGCGACTCACCAAGTTAACTCGTCCGCGACCTAAAGACACTGAATATAAGCCCGATGCCATATTACTGAGAAGAGGGGGTGTTAACTCGGAGGCGACTTAGGACTTGTACAAATGAACTCTTGTGAAGCCATGGAGGGGCCAGATGAATCGGCCATGACCTACCTTAGACCGGTCACGGCTTACGACTTAAGGAGGGAGATTTTCCTATAAATACCAACCTACCTCAAGCATGAAAAGGACTTTTGGGCTGATCACTTTAAGCGCCGATACTCTGCTGAATTCTCGACTCACTCGACACTTCAAGTATGAAAGGCATTTCAACTAACTTCGGAAGAAATCTAATGCAATCTACATGGATTCAAAGAATTCTTCTGCATCAAATTTCTAGTTGTTTGTCTCATCAGAATTGTAGTTGAAGATTGTTGTAAAGTTGTAATCGATTCAGTAATAAAGAGAATTAAAGTGGACGTAGGCTTACCCTAACCCGAACCACTATAAAAACTGTTGTTTTTTCTGCTTTCTCTGTGATTTCTCTACTTGTTTTTTAGTTCCCGTGTTCACGGGTGGTGCTTTCACTCAACTTCAATATACACCGGGGTGTTAGCGTCTGATTTTTACGTTAACATCAAATACAAAATACGTTCAAATCATTAGCTACAAAGTACGTTTAAATGAAATATTAAATACATAATATGCAAATTATTTTGACAGACAAGTTGATGTTTTATGCCCTTTTTGACCATATTTGCTACAAGTATTTTATTTACTTCCTCCCATCTTATCCATCATGCCTTTGATTCTTGTCAGCCGTAGACGTCCCGTCTTTCTTTTTGTAGACGGTGGCAATATGGTCGGACCGTGATATGCATCCCAATATCTACTATCTGGAATAGAATAAAAACTTGGAGTGTAACGACCTGAAATTTTCGAACCTGAAAATTCCAGATAGTTATGAAAAAGAAGAAAGAGATAGAAGAAGAAGAACAGAAACACCAAACATCTCACAATCGCAGCGGATAAAATATAATAATAAATAATAATAGCTTACAAAAGGATTCTATATCAGTCGATTACAATTATATACATCAGAGTTTTACATATATATACAGTCACGGAATATTTACAATTATTCTGTCTCAGATTAACAATAGTATAAATACAGCGGATATACTCTATATGATATTTCCATCCAGCTCGCCTCCTGAGCTCCAGAACGTACCTACCTGAAAATCTTTAATACTCGGTCTGACCCGAGCATTACATCACAGTAACACCCGGGTCAGGCTGGAAACCAGCGTGAGTAATCCCAACTAATATGGAAAGCTAAAGCAATCAACTTATATAAACCCGGGGTAACATATCAATTGAACCAATTCACAAATTGCTATAGACAACACTTATTTCACATATCAATTTCTAAGTACCAAACTTAGATACAATAACCCACTTCACTTAAATTATTTCATTCCAACCTATTGATTTTTACTCATCGATTTATTTTTAATTTCGAAGTGGTTTCGGGACTTTCCTAATACCCGACCCCTGTCTCTTCGATACTCACGATAAACTAACCCAAGTTACCCAAATGAAATACACAACATTTCATATCAGAGACATCAACTTATTCATAACATCCAATATCATTTAATCATCCATCACATACAAATCAGTTCAATTGTTCAAATTAAATTTCTAACCTCAATCACTTAGATTCTTTCATTTAACGTTAATTAATTCCAAATCAATTAATTAGTCAACCCATCATTACTCATCTTAATTAATCACCCTGGATTAATTATTTTACAAGTACATTCATGTAATTATATTTAATTACCCTCACCATATTAATTATCCTTAACCAAGATCAATAAGAGATCTCAATTACTTCATGAATTAATTAACTATTTTAATTACATTAATCCTTAATTACTATTAATTCACTTCATAAGTCACCTATTATGGATTAATCAATTTAATTAATCAATCTTTGATTGCATCATTAATTACATAAATTAAGGATTTTCCATTATATTTTAATTTATCCCAATCAAGTTTAATTATATTTATGAAACCACAGTATTAATCATTTCCGGTTAACCCCAAACTGTAATTAACTATCTTTCATTTTACCTTATTCATAAATTAATTACTTCTTACTTAACTATCTCAATTAATCTCTTGACTAAATTCTCGAAGTAATTATATTTTATTTAATTACATGAAGTAATTATTTATTACACCATCGAATGATTATTCTAAATTACTTATACTTAGTTAATTAACTTACCATTTAATTTATTATTTATTCAACTCGTTAATTCCTAAGTTAAATAATCCCAAATTGTTTTTAATTACTTTAGTGATTTAATGAGTCCCAAATCATTAATCCTTTAGTAACTTAATAACGAAAACATTTTTCTTGCTTATATTTTAAGTTTTAAACAACTTAGAATTCCCAGTATTTTCGAATTAAGCAACAACTAACTCGAGAACCATCCCAAAATCACAAAACATTTAACGTTATTTGTAAACTAATTAAATATTAAATATCCTTTATGTGTCTAACATATCAACTGTCTTGATTTAAGTTTGAAAGGTACATAACTTAAAGGATTTATGAATGATTTAACAATTCCATTTCCTTTATTACCTTTTTATTTATTTAGTTAGCCTAGGTTTTTAAAACAACAAAACTGAAATAAAGGAAAGCAATTTACTCACAGAAGATGGTTGTGAGAAAACCCTAACACGGCTTCAACAACGCTGCCCCTAAATCTGAGAACCCATCGCCCTCCACACCGCGAGCCCCTCCAACGACATCGCGACCACAACCAATTTATCGCCAGCCCTAGCCCACCGTACTCGAGTCGAACCGAAATGCTTCCTTGAATCGCGGCTTCACAACCAATCCACAAACTCATCAACCTTAATCCCCTTAATAAAGCTTCAGTTGATCTGCATCTCGCTCACGCGAGCGACTCCCATGTCGCGAGTCTCCTCCTTCACGCGATCGTGCTTGAGTCTCCCCCCCAGAACAGAATTCGAACCCCCTTGTCACACACGACTGCGTCGCCATCTCCTTCGAGGGCTTCGGCCATTTTTTTTTTTTTTTAACTGGGTTGAAATTGAAATAGAAGAAGAAAAGGGGGAGAAGGAAACGATCGGCTTTTATTTCAATAAGAATGAGCGGCCATTTCCCTTTTGTTTTGATTTTGATTTTTTTTTAAGCATCGGCTTCTCCTAGAAGATTTTAAAGCGGACGTTGATAATTATAGATTTTGAGAAAGCTTCCCGAGTAAGCCTTAGAAAAAATATCTCTAACATATATTACTTTAAATTTATAAAACTTCCAAACCGTCCCGTTAATTGCCAATAAAAATTTAAACTCTCCTTAAGGAATACCGCTTGACTAATATAAGGTTTTACCCACATTCCGAACACAATGGAACGTGTTTTGGAGGCTAATTTGATTGTATGTGCGAGTTACAAAAGAAAAACGATCAAATTAAAATTAAATCGATTAAAATAGTTCTAAGCGTTTTGAGCTGCCAATGTCAAACGACAACTCCGATTGTTACGAAAATGGAAATCCGATAATAACTAACTATTACGGATCCAATGGGGCTGGTTTCGTCGAATTCCGAGACTGTGCCTCGGAAGGCTATTTTTAAATTCAATTTAAACGATATATTATTAAAATTGAACAAAATGCCTTTAAATTAAATTTCAACCATTCTATTATCTTCAGTATCCTCATTATATATTTTATAAGCCTTCAAAGTATTTGAAACAGGCTTAGAATCTCAGATTCAACAATTTAACCAATTTCTCAGATTCAACAATTCAATATTTAAGCTATACAATTCAATGATTTCCTTATCAAGTAAATATTGATATCTTAAATTCAAATTAAAATTAACTTTTTAAATATTTAAAACCAATTAACTATTCAAATTTAAACTGCTAGAAATTCCGGGTCATCACATTCCTCCCCCCTTAAAAGAATTTCGTCCCCGAAATTACTAATTAGGAAGAATTGACCAATACCCGCTTATCTTTTTCAAAATTCACAATTCAACATCCTATCACTTCTCTTTTAATAAAGGTCCACTAACACCTTATCCAACTTTCCCAAAACCTTCTATAGTTTCAATCAATACTCTTCTGCTCAATCAATTAAATTTCAATTTAAAACCAAATTTTGAATTATCAAGATTTCTTAAAAATTTTCTAACTCTCTAAATTCTCGAAAATTTTTGCCAGCGTCTCCTTTGCGCGGCTAGCTCGGTACTACTACAAAAGGCCTCTAGGGGCTCCTAAATTCCAAAAAGAAAACAAAAGCCAAGTGGCTACATCAAAAACCCAATCCAATATCATACAGAATCACAATACGTACCTTTCAGTCGGGCAATTCAAATTTATCATTTAGAACCAAATCCAATTTCCTCTTTCCTTTATAACACCTGCATATTCTATTTAACAACAATATCCAATCGAAATCTTTCAAATCATTGTATACATTTTCTTACAGAAGCCTTCACATTACTTCTATTCAACTTAGTTTCCACCGTTTCATATGAATTCAATTTATTTTCGATTTCTAATATAGAGTTATATCCTTCATTTAAACTGATTCATATTAGTTTCATTTACTAGTTTATTTTAAGTTTCCCATTTGAAATTGTTTTGTCGTTAACCAAAATTTTCTATCTCCCAAAATTTTTGAAATTTTTTGGCAGAGTCTCCTTTGTACGGAGGAGCTTTTGCAATTTGACAAGAGATATAAATATATATACATCGACCCACACGGTCGGAAAAAGCAAAAACAGTTCATATTTCCTATTTTTATTGCGTAGGCGTACCTTATTTAGCAATTTAAGCAAGCAGCTTATAAATTTTAGCAATTAGCATACCCAAATCTAGCCAAACGGCTTCCCTGTACCTGTACTTACTCAATTTAAATACGTAAGTGTCATACATAGAAAATCTATTAACATTTCACTTACTTTTAATAGCCAAACACAAGCATTACATAAATAACAAGCACCAAACACTTCCAATAAGCAATTTATATGTTTTAAAGCACATCTAATTGTATCCAACCAAATTTATATGTCTTTTCATTCAATTTTAATGGTTTACACACAATTACTTGCATTCAACCCAACCTCATACATTCAATCTATTTTAAATCCAAACAAGATCATATTCCCTTCAATTGATTACAAATTCAAGTTATCTAACCTTTCTCAACTCAAAGAATTTTAATTCCTTTTATTCACGTCAACCGACAATTCATTTTATGCAAATTCGACAATATTCGCCTAATAGAGAATTTATTTTAGTTTACAACTTCTTAAAATTAATTTTCAACTCATTTTATATCTAATTCCATTCATTTTTAATTTATTCACAAACCAAACATACGCATTTCATTTCTTCTCCGCATTGACTTCATTCAAACTATTTATTAAGTTTGGCACATTCAATACTTCTAAATTAATAACCATTTCCAAATTAATTTAATCCAAGCTTTTACTTAATAGGTTTTAATCCATATTCGAAACCAAGCTTAAATAAATTTAAACTTAAGTTAATTACTTTAATTTATTCCAACATCAACTTAAGTGTACTTCCATTTGATTCTCACCTAATCAAGTTCCATTTAATTTAGTTAGCCCATCCATTTTAAATTTTAAATTTACTTACTTAATTCATTTTCAAATTTATTTTATTAATTCGAAGCCATTTTCAATTTATTTTTATTCACTTGGGTTTTGTTTGCAACCCAAACCATTTTTATTATAATCCACTTTCATTTCATTCAACAACACTTCCATTTTATCAAATTTACTTGCAAATTACACTATATATTATTCAAATCACACTTGAATTTTATGTGTAATTCAAACCATCGCTATTTCGATCCAACTCTATTTATTTTTATTTACATCTCCTCTTATTTAATTCATTATCAAACCCAAGTCGAATTCTATTCACAATTCGAATTCATTTCCAACTTCATTATTAACTTACAATCCATTTTATTTAGACGAGTTAAATTTTATTAACATACTCAATCAAGTAATTATTTTGTTAATTAGCTTACTTCCAACTTTCAAATCAATATGCGATTTTATTTCAAAGAATCGCTTCATTGAAATTTCCCGAGTCCAATTTTATTTTATAATTCCAATTTGAAATCCCCGTTTTACTTTAAAATCTAGGAATGCCTTCAAATTTAGACAATACAATTAAAATAGCTTTTTATAAAAATATTTCTTATAACTCGGTGTCTCAACCAGTCCATCCTTGTTCTCACAGAAATTCAGTCATACGTTGATCAGGCGTAGGACTGAAAATCTATAAGTACTTGGTAAACCCGTTTTCAACACCCAGTGAAAATACTTGAAAAACAATTTTATTGAAATATAGAAAACAATTTTGAAAATAGAGGAATTTTTTTTTAGTGAGGATGCTCTGGAAATCATCACCCCTATTCCATGGTCACAGTTACATACCAGGGTTACGTTGCAGTCGCAACAAAAGTCCATGTAACTGTTGGCTCTCCGCGGCAATCACGATTACGCCATGGAACCCACACAACAGATCACAGTTACATCCAGGGTTACGTTGCAGTCACAACAAAAGTCCATGTAACTGTTGGCTCTCCGCGGCCTCTGATCTCGCTATCAAAATGAAACTTCTCCACTCCTACATAGGTCGCAGTCTACCGAGATAAACTCAAACGCAGACTGTTGGCTCTCAGCGGCACACACGACTTTCGAAATGTTACCATAGGTCGCAGGTACATCCTGGGTTACGTTGCAGTCACAACAAAAGTCCATGTAACTGTTGGCTCTCCATGACACACACGACTTACGCTATGGTAAACTCAACTCATAATCCTCAGGAACTAGTTTTGTCCGGACTCCTCACAGGATCAACTTTAGAACCCCACTTGGGCTCAAGGCAGCGCCACTCAGTGGCACTCCTGAGAAGTCCATTCCAAGGGAGCGCCTTTTTCCCCAGAGCTATCATCAAAACACTTTATACTATACACATATAGTATCTTTCAAATCATACACCTAGTATGAATTTTTATCAAAGCTCCTTTACACAAAATCGATTATTCCCAAAATCAATAATTCTCAAACTAGGCTTTCCCAAATTCAATATTGATTTTACCCAAAAATCAAAAGCCTTTCCAAATCCAAAAGTTCCCAAAAACTTTTCCAAAAATCCTCATAAGATCCTTTATATATATATACAGATATATATAATTTTTAAAACCTTGGATCACTTTAAACTCGTATAAAATTCCTTTTATACTTCAAACACTTCCAAAATCCTTTTCCTCCCCACAATAGATTCAACAAGGGAAGAATATATAACAAAGATATAACTTTGTTTGCCCAAAATCAAATATTCACATTTGATTACTCTTTCCAATATCAATTCCTTTCTATTCACATTCACTTAAATTTCCATTCACTTATTCGCATTTGCCTTAATCCCCATTTGGATTATCACCTAAATTCTTATCCCAGTTGGGTATTTAATCATAAACAGTTTAAACTCCGACCAGTTTAGAGAATAGCTTGAATTTTTTTTAAAAATAGATAAGTAGTTGAAAAATAATCAATAGTTTGCAAAATAGTTGTAGAATAATTGACTAATTGTAAAAGAGTTGGAAAATAGTTAAATAGTTATAGAAATCTTAAATAATTGCGAAATAGTTGTAAAATAGAAATTTATTCATAACTTAGTTGAAAATTAGTAATTAGTGTATAAAATAGTTGTAAAATAGGTAAAGAGTTCCAAAAGTAGTGGCAAAACCAGTATAAAATAGTTTAGGTTTTAAAAAGAAAGTTGTATAGTAAATAGATAAGAAAATAGATTAAAAACTATTTATATTAAAACAATTTACATTGAAAATGGTCTAGAGTCAAAACTGTTCACTTCCCCAACAATCCAATTTAAATTTCCACTCCATTTAAATTAACCCAATCCCAATTCAAATTGAATTGATTCTCAATTTCCTTCCAATTTCAGATCAAATTCCATTTGATCTTTAAACTTATAACCTTAAGTAAAATTTTCAATTTTACACCTTCTATTTATAATCAATTACATTCACATTTACTTTTAACTTGGAGTTATACATTTTATTTATCCAATATATTTTATTATTCCATAAACATTTTAATCAAGAACCTAGAGTTTAAACAAATTTCCAAAATTCTTTGGCAAATTCATTCATCCTTTTGAATTTCAAAACCAAACCCAGTTCACAAACAATTCTAATTTAAAATAATTTGGTAGCAATTTCTCTTCTAGAAACTCGAAAACGAACATCGATGATGATGCAGTCATCACCGACGTTATTTTCCAGTGACCGAAAGAGTTTAACGCTTTTATCTCTCTAAAAACACTTCCAATATTTTTGAAATAATGCTATTATTTCTCCAAAACCTTTGGAAACCACTTTCAACCCAAAGGAATTTTAGATTCTCCCAAAAATTCCAAATTCCCAATCCATCCAATTCATAATTAAACATTACTCTAGAATTTTCATCCTAGTTTATTTTCAAATATTCTTTGGAATTCTATTCCAAATTATAATCTCATTTATTTATGAAGTTTATTTCAATTTATAAATTACATTTACAATCTATATTTCAAATTCCCTTTTTTTTTTAAACCAATTCCACTTCAATTTCAATCATTACAATTCTATCCAAATCTTCCATTAAATTTTTGAACCTATACATCTTTCATCCCAAATCCAATTAATTCAAATCGGATTCAATTTGAATGAGTTCAATTCCAACTTCAAATTTAAACCATCTCGAATTATATAATTCGAGCTAAATTCTCAAAGATTGGTTTATCCTTTT
The DNA here is from genome assembly GCA_030765085.1 of Allium cepa. Classification (NCBI taxonomy): domain Eukaryota; kingdom Viridiplantae; phylum Streptophyta; class Magnoliopsida; order Asparagales; family Amaryllidaceae; genus Allium; species Allium cepa. The sequence goes on along the minus strand of CM060939.1, from coordinate 863,064,508 downwards.
TAAACCAAATTTAACTTTGTTCATTTGAAGTTTCAAACAATTCTAATTTCTGAGTTCTAATTCTAAAATTTCATTTTTAATTAATTTAATTTTAATTTGGTTGTATTATAGTCCGTCTTAAATTAATTCCAATAATTTAATACCCAATCACCTTAATATTTATTAGAAGAGAATATTTCTTTATATATCAAAATATACTTTTATATAAAATCATTTAAAATCTTTATATAACAAAATAACAAGTACGCGCTCGTATATATATACACTCAACTCATTATAGAGTTCTACGAACTCTACTTAATGAGTAATCCCCACCAGAGCCAAGGTTCTCGCTTAACCTCCAGCTCTGATACCAAATGTAACGACCCGAAATTTTCGAACCTGAAAATTCCAGATAGTTATGAAAAAGAAGAAAGAGATAGAAGAAGAAAAACAGAAATACCAAACATCTCACAATCGCAGCGGATAAAATATAATAATAAATAATAATAGCTTACAAAAGGATTCTATATCAGTTGATTACAATTATATACATCAGAGTTTTACATATATATACAGTCACAGAATATTTACAATTATTCTGTCTCAGATTAACAATAGTATAAATACAGCGGATATACTCTATATGATATTTCCATCCAGCTCGCCTCCTGAGCTCCAGAACGTACCTACCTGAAAATCTGTAATACTCGGTTTGACCCGAGCATTACATCACAGTAACACCCGGGTCAGGCTGGAAACCAGCGTGAGTAATCCCAACTAATATGGAATGCTAAAGCAATCAACTTATATAAACCCGGGGTAACATATCAATTTAACCAATTCACAAATTGCTATAGACAACACTTATTTCACATATCAATTTCTAAGTACCAAACTTAGATAAAATAACCCGCTTCACTTAAATTATTTCATTCCAGCCTATTGATTTTTACTCATCGATTTATTTTTAATTTCGAAGTGGTTTCGGGAATTTCCTAATACCCGACCCCTGTCTCTTCGATACTCACGATAAACTAACCCAAGTTACCCAAATGAAATACACAACATTTCATATCAGAGACATCAACTTATTCATAACATCCAATATCATTTAGTCATCCATCACATACAAATCAGTTCAATTTATTCAAATTAAATTTCTAACCTCAATCACTTAGATCCTTTCATTTAACGTTAATTAATTCCAAATCAATTAATTAGTCAACCCATCATTACTCATCTTAATTAATCACCCTGGATTAATTATTTTACAATTGCATTCAAGTAATTATACTTAATTACCCTCACCATATTAATTATCCTTAACCAAGATTAATAAGAGATCTCAATTATTTCATGAATTAATTAACTATTTTAATTACATTAATCCTTAATTACTATTAATTCACTTCATAAGTCACCTATTATGGATTAATCAATATAATTAATCAATTTTTGATTGCATCATTAATTACATAAATTAAGGATTTTCCATTATATTTTAATTTATCCCAATCAAGTTTAATTATATTTATGAAACCACGGTATTAATCATTTCCGGTTAACCCCAAACTATAATTAACTATCTTTCATTTTACCTTATTCATAAATTAATTACTTCTTACTTAACTATCTCAAGTAATCTCTTGACTAAATTCTCGAAGTAATTATATTTTCTTTAATTACATGAAGTAATTATTTATTACACCATCGAATGATTATTCTAAATTACTTATACTTAGTTAATTAACTTACCATTTAATTTATTATTTATTCAACTCGTTAATTCCTAAGTTAAATAATCCCAAATTGTTTTTAATTACTTTAGTGATTTAATGAGTCCCAAATCATTAATCCTTTAGTAACTTAATAACGAAAACATTTTTCTTACTTATATTTTAAGTTTTTAAACAACTTAAAATTCCCAGTATTTTCGAATTAAGCAACAACTAACTCGAGAACCATCCCAAAATCACAAAACATTTAACGTTATTTGTAAACTAATTAAATCTTAAATATCCTTTATGTGTCTAACATATCAACTGTCTTGATTTAAGTTTGAAAGGTACATAACTTAAAGGATTTATGAATGATTTAACAATTCCATTTCCTTTATTACCTTTTTATTTATTTAGTTAGCCTAGGTTTTTAAAACAACAAAACTGAAATAAAGGAAAGCAATTTACTCACAGAAGATGGTTGTGAGAAAACCCTAACACGGCTTCAACAATGCTGCCCCTAAATCTGAGAACCCATCGCCCTCCACACCGCAGGCCCCTCCAACGACGTCGCGACCACAACAAATTTATCGCCAGCCCTAGCCCACCGTACTCGAGTCGAACCGAAATGCTTCCTTGAATCGCGGCTTCACAACCAATCCACAAACTCAGCAACCTTAATCCCCTTATTAAAGCTTCAGTTGATCTGCATCTCGCTCACGCGAGCGACTCCCATGTCGCGAGTCTCCTCCTTCACGCGATCGTGCTTGAGTGTAACGACCCAGAATTTTTAGTAATTAAAATTTGAATATTTACTTAATTTTAAATATTAAGAAGTGAAATTTATTAGTCGAATAAATTTTATTTTGAATTATTGAATTTAATTGAATAATTAAATCGATAATTTAATATGTTAAATTATGGAAATAATTGAAAATTGGGTAAAATATGATTGAAAATGATTTGTAAAATTTTATTTTTTTCATATTGGAGTTAGAACGATATTTTAGAACTTTTAAAATTGAATTAAAAGTTAATTTGTGAAACTTGAATATTTTAATATTTAAATCGACTAGTGAAAATAGTCAATTTTTGAACAGTCTCAGAATTGAACGAAACCAGTTCCATTGGATCCGTAATAGTTAGTCATTACCGGATTTCAATTTTTGTGTCAATCGGAGTTATCGTTTGGTCGTGGCAGCTCGAAACGCATCGATTTATTTTTAATTTTAATTTAGCGAGTTAAAATAGCCATTTTTCAAAAAGTCTCGGATTTCAACGAAACCAGTTTCATCGGATCCATAGTGTGATATTATTGTATGGTTTCAAATTTCGTGTCAATTGGATTTACCGTTTGTCCGGTACAAATTAAAACGCCTAGAAATCGATTTAAATCGGTTTAATTTAAATTGAACGTTTGCAGCCATAACTCGCACAGATGTCCGAATTAGCTTTCGAAACCTGTTCCATTGTGTCCGGAACGCGGGGTAAACCCTAGAAACGCTGGTTACGGCGCGTAAATCGGAGTTCGGAATTTCCGGATGAATAGTGTTCGAAAATTCTCTATAAATACACCTTAAAATTTCTAAAAAAAAATAAAAAAGCTAAACCCTAATCTATAAGCCGGCCGCCAGTTGCAACCTATGGCCGAAATTCCATCTCGTTTCCCCTTCGATTTCTTCCAATCCACTAACATTTAGAGAAAATTTCCAACTGCAAAGACGAAGAACAAGATGAGAGCTATGCATCCAACGGTGGAGATCGTCTGAAGTGTTGTGGATTGGTGGCAAGTCGTGTTGGAAGTACGGCCATTCGGCCTCGAACTACGTGAAGACGTGATGACCGAGCTCCATAATATTCCAGCCGAGCATGGCTCTGGGGGAGGCGCACGCGATGGAACCCTCTGATCGTCGTGGAAGTGAAGCGTTGAGGTGCAAAATTTAAACCCTAAATGTGAGCATATAGGTTTCTTGTTCGTTCGTTGCCTGGGTATAACACGCGCGTGAGAAGGAAGATGGTGGGGGGGCCGTTGGATATGGGATGAACGGTTATGATGAGAAAATGGTGAAAATTTAAATAAATGTTGTAATTTATATGCTTTATAAAATCGTGTAACTTCAAAAATTCATATCTTTTTCATACGAGGTCGAAAACGCGCGAAACCAGTTGCATTGGAATCGTATGGACGAGCACTACGCGATGAAATTGGATTGGAGTCGTTTCGAGTTAGTGCAAATTTTGGGTAAAATTAAACGTCCGTTTAATTTTATTCGAAATAAATTGCTAAAACGAAATTGAAACCAAGGTGAGAACTTCTCACTCAATCGAATCAGTTTCGATTTTATTTTAAATAGTTAGATTTAAAATATTTGAATGCATGTTTGAATGTTGATTGATATCTGTTGATTGTTAAAATAGACATTATACGCCGTTAGTAAGCGGATGTTATTTAATAAAAACATATACCGCGAATATTTCATAAACAGTGAAATTGGTATTATATATATATAGCAATATATATATATATATATTGGCATATGTATATATTGGAGTTATTGATTTCCTGCATTTATTTGTTTAGCGGATGAGACCCTATTGCGCCGTCTATTAAGCGGATAATATTTAAATCCCATATACCGCGATAATTTCGTACTGGAGCGAAATTGGTATTGTGCTAATGTTTGTGGATGCAGGAAAATAGGTTGGAGGGATCCAACTGGATTCCTCAACAGTTTTTATTTGATTTCAGATATTTTGATATTTGATGGATTATCATATCGATATATGATATTGTTGTTGTCGTGATTGACTATTTGGTATGTAGCATCATTGGACCAAATTTTGGAACTTTAAAATGATTTTTAAAGTGATTTTTGAAAATATACTATATGTTTAGAAATTGATCCATTTTAAATAAATAAACGTCATAATTTTAATGTTATAAAAAATTATGAAATTTTGAGAAATATAGTAAAAGGATGATTTTTGAAAATATGGGTTATTAACTTTATAAAAAGAGTTTAATCGGGATTTTTGAATTTATTATAAAAAGTTGAAATATAGTGTTAACGCTTAAATTTGAACGCTAACACCCCGGTGTGTGAAGTGTATTTGTGAAAGCACCACCCGATAGATCGGGAAAGAATTATAAGTAAGGAGATTGCAGAAAAGTAGTAAAAACACAAGTTTTATAGTGGTTCGGCCCAAAATCAGGCCTACGTCCACTTAGATTCTCTTTATTGCTGATATGAGTACAATTTATATCACTTTCTTCAATTACAATCAACTTCAGACAAATGGTTCAAACTCCCATGAAGAATAATCTTTCGAATTCATCTTGAATGATTGTGATTCTTCTTTGAAGTGTGTAATAGCGTCCTTGGAGTTTGGAGTGCTTGGAGTGTTGCTTGAGTTGAGAAAATGGCAGAGTAACGGTGCTTCGAGAATTAGCCAAAAAAGGGTCCCCTCCACATTGAATGTGGCCATGTATTTATAGGCAAATTTTTAGGCTGGAACTTTCAAGTCATGAGTCGTGACCGACTCATCATGAGTCGTGAGTCGTGGCCGACTCATCGTGAGTCGTCTGCGAGTCAAAAGTTGCCGTCTAAGATGAGGCGACCCTGGTCTTCTACACAGCAGCTTCAGGTTGAGTCATCAACGAGTCATCATGTACGACTCATCTTAAGTCGTAAGTCATCAACGAGTCATCCCCTTGCAGCATGATTCTGAGCTTGTCTCTGAGTCGTGTGTCGTGAATTGACCTATCTTTTGAGTCGTAGCTGCCTTAGGTCATAGACTCCTTAAGTCGTAAGTCTTTTGAGCCATAAGGTTTTATGACTCGGATCTCTCCTTGGGTCGTTGAGTCGTTAATGAACTTGAGTCGTAAGGTTTTATGAACCGTTCATCTCCTGAGTCGTAAACCCAATGGAATACTTAAGGGCCTCGAATGGATGAGTCGCGACCAAATGAGTCGGTCTTTGATGAGTCGGAGCCAGGTCAGATGAGTCGGTGATAGAATGAATCGTGAGGTTTCTTGAGTCGGCAGCTTAATGAGTCGGCCTGTATCATTGAGTCGCTACTAGTTGAGTCGGGGATTCTTTGAGTCGGTCCTTTCCTTAAGTCGTGAGGTCTCCTAAGTCGTTAGGCACCTTAAGTCGTAGGTCGTTTCAAGTCTTAACCCGTTGACGCCTCTAACTCGTAGGCCTTTTAGCTCGTATGCTGGAACGGGGTTAACATTTGCCCCTCGAAGCACACGCTTAAGTCGTAAGTCGTGTGCTTCGACTCATCATGACCCGTGCCGAATCGAGTCCCAACATTTCCAGGTATAAAAATGCTTGAGTCGCTTCTCCTCTTTCTCACTTCTTATTACTTATCCCAGAGCCGCATCTGCCATTAGAGACCTTTCAACCTTTCGAAGGCGAATCCAAGTTAGCTGATCATCAATCCATCCTTTCCACTACATTGCGTAAGTGATTTCGAACTTCAATCCAACAACGTCCATTGCTAGGGCACAAATTTTCGCTTCCTGTTCCCAAATCACCGCCGCATGTCTCACTTGGGCTTTGATTTGAGTTGTGAACGATTCTGATCATTGTTGGCTACGTTGTTGTTGTGATCCTCTAGATTATAGCATCGCGTTTGATTCGCCGTACACTTGAAGCGATTCGAATTGGTTTTTTGGGTGCTTTTTGATGATGTGAGGGGAAGATGATGAATTACAATGTCTTGATTTGACTGGCCCGTGGGTTCGGAGGAGATGAGGAAGTTCTTAACGGGTTAACGGGTTAGAAAGGGGTTGACTGGTTGAGGAAACGACTTAGGATCTCACGACTTAATTGGTTTTGCTTTTCGGCCACTGATTCTGAAATACCTTGCAATCACAACCGTACACGACTTAATGCTTTTAGCCATAAACCACAAACGACTCAAGCTATAAGTCGTGAACGACTTAAGCCATAGGCCGTGAATGATTCAAACCATGAGCTGTCAACGACTCAGTACTTGCTACTTTCCCGTGACTTATCCTTTAAACCGTGCACGACTTAAACCATAAGCCGTGTACGACTCAGTGGCTTCCATGCGACCCAGTAGCCTTTACTATCGACTTTATTCCGACTTAGCAAATTTTACGACAAAATCCATGAGTCGTAACCGGGTTAGAACTTAGAAGGTTTCTTATTGCTTTGATCTGGAGCCTTCCTCCTGTTCTTTGACTTACGACTCATAGTGCTGCCGACTTATAACATCAGCGGTTTAGAGTTGGAGTAACCTAACTTAACTCGCCTCGCTTTCCTTAGGTCGTAGTCGAGCCACCTAAATAGCCAACGACTTAGCTTAACCCGTACAAAGAATCCTTGAGTCGTTTACGACTTAGTACTTGTAAATTTTGTTTGAATTGTAAATTTTGTTTGAACTCCGAATTATTGCATGGACTCTGAACTGCTATACTGCTGCATTCTTTTACAGATTACTTCAACTTGTAAGCTAATAATCTGTTAATACAACATTCACAGAAAACTGGGACGAATATACTGTCATTGATTGTCCACATCGAACGACAGATTAGTTAATGATATATAATTAACTTAAATAAATCGTGTGAACGAAGTGCTACCAATTTCAAGTGGAATATTAAAGCAGCACTGGATTAGTCAATTGAAACTGACCAGCCCGCATTAATATTACGCTTGAGCTTTAAATAACAAGTTCCGAAATTACCATAGTCAATCAATCGTCAACCAGTTTAATTCCAGTTATCTTTACTTGTTATTATTATTATTTTTATTAGCTTTGCACGACACTTCACACTTTTTAGGAAACGTGCACCTTCGCATTTGAACATCCAGTTGCTTGTGTAGAATGACCTCTCATCAAGAAGAGCCGATGGGTCAGGCTGAAGATGTCTTTCCAGTAGCCATCCCTATAGACAACCCTCCGGAGAGAACACCCACAACTTTGAATCAGCGGGTGTTTAACCAACTGCGCATCCAGTTTGGCATTGATGATGCTGACACCTTATTTCCGGGGCCAAATGACACTGCTGGCAATCCTCCCTACGGCTTTGTTGCAGTCAATCGCCAAATGTGCTTAAGTGGGGCGATTCCTCCTTTTAACGACTTTCTCCAACAGCTTCTGCTTCGGTTGTCTATCTCTCCATTCCAATTACACCCCAATGGCTACGCCATTTTGATGGGGTTATGTGTTCTATTCAGGAGAGTTTTGGATCGGTTACCAAGCTTCGAGGAGATCTGCTATTTTTGCTCATTCACGAAAACTAAAGACCATCCCTCCATCGTGGTTGTAAGAAGCGCTCGAAATCGCAAACTTATTACTGATCTCTCCGAAAGCGCTCACGGATTTTTGAATCAGTTTTTCTTCGTTCGCTGCCCTCCAGGGTTTTATGCCATCTGGAGAGTGGGAAGTAAGATTTCCTGTCTCTACTTTTTCCGTTTTGAAACTTTCTCGAGATCTGAACTCTCAGCTGCTAATTTCATTCTTTTTCTGTTTTTAGCACTACCACCCCCTGCTAGGGACCCAAGTCTCAAGCAAATTTTTGAAAGATTAAATGCCGTGCCGGTAGAAGAGAGGAGCATAAAGTTTCTGCTAAACGATGAACTTTTACATCAATACGGACTCCTCCATCTCTCTCGCTTTACTCGGCCTCGTGAAGCTCCAACGGAGGTTCCTGACTCTCCGGTGAAAACTTCTGATCTTCCGATCTCCACTAAAGAGCACATACGAGGAGAAATTTCTGCAGAAACCTTATTAGTAAAGTGCTCTACTCCCAGAGACGATACGGGACCCTCCGAAAAGCCCGCACTTGCTCCCATTATTGAAGAAGAAGAGGAGCCCCTTTCCCAAACCAGGGAGAGTGCTGACAAAGGAGATGATGGAGGGAATCAGGTTGGGCATGCCGGTGATGACGTCTTTGGGGATTTAAGTGACATAATTATTACTTCCCAAGAGCTCTTTAAAGAAGACCCTGCTCATGGTAAAGCTATACCTCCGACGATTGAAGCAACATCTGCCCTCCAACAGACTCTTACTCCTTCATCTCAAGAATTGTCATCAACAGTGAAATCTATCACTTCCCCCCAACAGAGGAGTGGTTCGTTAGTCCAACGCGAGTAGCTTGCACTTCACACACAACTAAGAATTTTCCAGCACATTTATGCACTTATCTTCTTATACTTTAGAGATCTCTAAAGCTTATCTTTTCTTATTTCAGATTCTTCAATGACACGCGGCGGATCGTATTATCAGGATTTCCAACGCTACGGGGGGCGTGGTCAATATGATTATCGGCGTTACTTTCCCTCTTATAGAGAGTCTGACGAAGAGAGGGCTGCTCGAAAGGCTCGTGAAAGGAGGGATGCAGAAGAGCGTTATGACAGAAGGGATAGGGATGAGCACCATGATTCTCTGCAGAGGGGTGATGACTCGCACAAAAGGAAATCTCACGACGACCGAGGAAAAGGTCATGTAGCTGAAGATTCAGGCAAACGAGCTCGACATGGTGAGAGACATGCTTCCGCTATTCCTGAAAAGCCTACTGCCCCTGCCCCTCTTGACATTACTTCTGACTCTCCTGCTCTTGGGAAGGAGGAGATCCAGACAATAATAAGTAGGCCTAAATTTCAAGTGGGACCGGGCCCAGCCACTTTACAAAGTCGTTTTCCGCAGTGGTGTTTAAAGGGTGTGAGGTTCGATCTCGACCTAGTCCCTATTGACAAGCCTGCTATGCTACGAAATCTTGATGCCGTTAAACTTGATATCGAGAGGATGTCAAACTGGCAGAAGCTTGTTGATGAGCTTCAACGAGTTAACCGCGCCAACTTAGAGGCTATGCTCACCATGGAAAACGATAAGGCTGAGTGGCAAAAGGTCCTTGAGCAGCATGATACCGAGATGAGAAGTATTACTTCCTACAACGAGGAGCTCGAAGCAAAGGTTGAGAAGTTGACAGATGAGCTTGCTGCTTCCTCTACTTCATACTCTCAAAAAGAAGAAGTGCTTCTCAGACAAGTTAGAGATGCTCATGCCAGTCAGAGAGACGCTGAGGACAGGCTTGAAGTACAAAAAAGAATCAGTGACGGCTATGTCTCTGATATTGCCGAGCTTCGAAAGAAAAACAACTCCCAGGAGGCGGAGATACAAATGCTCAAGCTTCAGCTTGCCAGAACTGAAAGGGAGCGCGATGAGGCTGTCGCCGGCAAAATCGCAGCCGAAGAATCTCATGAGGCGACCAAAAACAGCTTCGGCTCAACATTATTCGACTTCTACTTGCATAGCGTCTTGGGGCGTGGAAGCCTCGCCTTTCTTGGTCCCAAGTATGAGATCACTTTAGCTGAAGTATGGGAGGCCGCCCTCGATATGCTTGGTGCTGAAGGTGCTGGTTATGATGAGCCAGCCCTGGAAAGGCATTATTTTGATGAAGACGCTCGCGCTGCTCTCGCCAGGGGAAAGGAACAACTTGCCAAACTAAGAACCGAAGTGACGGAAGGGGATCAGCTGGGGAAAACCACTTCAACTACTCTAGTCCAGCCACCTTCTTCGTCTGAAGTCGACATTATTGGTTCCAGTTCCCATCTCGCTTCTCCCACCAAAGTTACCGCTGATATTACAAGCACACAAGGTGGAGACGAGGGTGAAGAGAGCGCTGATACGCAAGCTTATGAAGTCGATATCAGGAAACCAGCTTCTTCAGGTAACTTCACTGTTAATTTCGCTACTGTCAATTCTGCTCAAGCTGGTTACTCGCTTATTTCACATGAGTTTCACGAGCTCCTTGGCTATTTTCTCAACCTTGACGAGCCTTCATCTCCTCTCTTTACTGACTTCATTGGTGAACCCTCATCTCCTCTTTTTACTGACTTTAACCTTTTTTCTTCTGTAGAGAGAGTACCAAGCACTGCTCAAACTTCTACTCCTCCGGTCATCCTTCCTTCGTCTCTTCCGGCGGTGCCTCCTTCTGCCTCGCAACCTGGATCACAGGAGGAACAAATAGAGGCTCTTCACGGCTTGGATGATCCCATCGCTTCGCAAGAGCAGAAAGATGAGAGACCTGAGGGAGGTGACATTTCCCCGGAACGGACTCCTTCTGACGACATTGTTCTATCAAAACTTGTCACTCCGGGGAGTGAGTCTTCCTCACAAAGGAGAGAGAAGCGTGGGACATCAAAAAGGAGGGGGAAGAAAATCACCGCCACTGAAGAGGAGCCGGAAGTTGAACCGGTTACACCTGCCTCTCCTACTTCCCTTATACCCACTGGCCGACCTGAAAAGATGGTTATTCGACCGAGCAAAGGGTCCAAAGGAGGGAAGAAGAAGTGAAGATTTTAGTTTTTTGCCTTTTGTATGAACTGGCCGAGAGTTGTGCGGGTATCGGCGCCCGCTTTTATTTTGAAAACCTGTATCTGCATTATAGTTGAATAGAATGATTCTTCGTTTGTACAAATTTCTGTTTGAATTTGAGAATGCATTTACTATTTATTTTTGCACAAGTTTGTTTATATAGTGTTGCAGCGGGCTTATGGTATGTTGCTTGAGTATTACTCTACTGATGCATCTATACTACTATACCATGTTGCCCCCATACCTTAAGCTTGCTGCAATATTTTACACTTCGAGGGGACTTGCACTCTTATTTGCTAAAGAATAATTATTTTATTCTTTAAAGAAAATTTTTTATAGAGTACAACTCCCTTCGTATAAGTTTTTACGCTTTGTCGTTCGAAGAAATCACTTTTTTCTTTTGCTTACGTGCATATTTCACCAAGTGAATTCCTCTATGTGGTAAAGCGGACCTCTGAAGGGTACTTTAACTTCTTTTCTTTTTACAATCATTTCCCATAGTAGGCAAATTACTTTTCCTTTGAAAGTTAAAGTACGCTTTTGATGAGGATTTTTTTTTTATATATAGAAAGTTGTACCTCTGAGGAGGGATTTTTTCACGTTTCAACACTTGGAAGTTTTATTTCAATCTCGGTGAAACGTGTACCTCCAAAGAGTTATGCCTTAGAAATCCTTTTCACGTTTCAACACTTGGAAGTTTTATTTCAATCTCGGTGAAACGTGGGTTTCCGAAGAGGTCTTTCTTCTTAATTGTGTCCCCGGGAGGGGGTTGTACCTCTAAGGAGGGATTTTTTACGTTTCAACACTTGGAAGTTTTATTTCAATCTCGGTGAAACGTGTACCCCCAAAGAGTTGTGCCTTCGAAGAAAGCCTTTTCACGTTTCAACACTTGGAAGTTTTATTTCAATCTCGGTGAAACGTGTGCTTTCAAGAAGGTCTTTGTTTTTGCATTTCAACTTTGGTGAAGTGAAATTCCGAAGAGCGGTTGTTACACTTCAACTCCTGGCGAAATGTGCCTCCGAAGAGGGCTTTTATTTTGTTTACATTTCAACTCTGGTGAAGTGAAATTCCGAAGAGCGGTCACAACACTTCAACTCCTGGTGAAATGGGCCTCCGAAGAGGGCTTTTATTTTGTTTGCATTTCAACTCTGGTGAAGTGAAATCCCGAAGAGCGGTTATAACACTTCAACTCCTGGTGAAATGTGCCTCAAAGAGGGTTTCCATCGCCTGGAAGTTACTCTCTCATGGTTGGAGGGTCATGACTCCTCCAATCTTTTTTGTTGAGTAGAGAACTTTCTTTTTTGTGGCGTATGACCCATTAGAGGTCTTTTATCCTCCGAAGAGTTGCGCCTCCGAAGAGGACTTGTGCTGCTGATGGTAGCTTTGGTTGTTCCTTTGTTCACTTGCTTATGCCTTTTCAGCGATCCCCTTCCCCTTTTTTTTTTTTTTTTTTTTTTTTTTTTTTTTTTTTCTTTTCAAGTTTTCATCCCCCTCTTCTCGCAAGTGGCTTGTTTAATCCAAGGAAATGTACTTCATTGCCAGGCAAGTTCGTGAGAACGGGCACTAGCTTCCTAATTGGATGTTTGTTTGTTCAAACAATCTCAATTTATCAGCAAGGGCTCGTTTCTATCGAAATCATTAGCCGTTCAATTGAAGTATTTCCTATCTAGGATTTGAATTCGGGGTCTTTGAGACTTGAAATTTGTTTGTTGAATGATGGTGAGAATCGCTCGGTCTTATTATGCGCAAGTTTCATTTCCATTGTCTGCAAAAATTTAAATTGACATTTCAGCAATACATTTTATGTATTTTTATATCGAAAACAAAGCAAACATATAATGATAATAAGGAACACAAGATTTATAGTGGTTCGGCCATGAAATTGGGCCTACATCCACTTTATATTCTTTCATTATTTATTTGCATCAGTTTCACAATTGCTTTCAATTACAAGAATCATACATTCATAATTCTTTTTACAATTTTTCAACAAAATTTTCAAGTAAAGTATGGACGCAAGTGGTTGCTGTTCCATGCCCTTGGAATTTGATCTCCATCAACGGTGGTGAGCTTGAATGTGCCGTCAAGAAGCTTCTGACCTATTACATATGGTCCTTCCCAATTTGGCCCAAACACACCTGTCGCGGTCATAATTCTTTTCAGGACTAGATCTCCAATTTCAAAGCTGCGTTGACGAACTTTGGAATTGAAATGTCTGGCTATCCTTTGCTGATGAGCTGCAACTCTGAGGTTAGCTTCATCTCTTTTTTCATCAAGGAGATCCAGCGCTTCAAGTTGCAACTTTTCATTTTCTGCTTGATTGAAATGAATTCTTCTGTGTGAAGGGACCTCTGTTTCAACCGGGATCATTGCTTCCGATCCGTATGCTAACGAAAAAGGAGTATGCCCAGTTGCAGTTTTGTGAGTAGTTCTGTATGCCCATAGTGCAAGTGGTAGTTTATCGACCCAACCACCTTTTGCTCTTTCGAGTTGCTTTTTGATGGTTGATTTGATGATCTTGTTCACTGCTTCCACTTGCCCGTTTGCCTGCGGATGAGCTACTGCCGAAAAGCTTTTCTGGATTTTGAATCGTTTGCAAAAATCCTGGAATTCCTCGCTTTCAAACTGAGTACCATTGTCTGTGATTATTTTCTGAGGCACACCGTATCTGCAAATGATATTCTTGGTCACAAAGCTTATCATTTTCTTAGAAGTGATAGTAGCCAATGGTTCAGCTTCAGCCCACTTAGTAAAATAATCGACTGCAACAATAGCATATTTAATCCCTGATTTAGCAGTTGGTAGCGGCCCAATGAGATCCATTCCCCAAATTGCAAATGGCCATGGACTGACCATCTGTGTGAGTTCGGTAGAAGGTGCTCTAGGAATTTTGGCATATCTTTGGCACTTGTCACATTTTCGGGAGTAATCTGCGGCATCCCGATTAATTTCTGGCCAAAAATATCCGTATCGGAGAATTTTCTTTGCTAGTGTTTGACCACCTGAATGATCACCGCATTCTCCTCCATGCACTTCAGCTAGGATTGTTTTGGATTCTTCCCGGGATACACATCGAAGCAATGGCATTGAGAATCCCCGTCTGTATAATCGGCCATCCTGAATTACATAGCGAGAGGTCTTTCTTAGAAGCTTTCGTCTTTCTATCGAGTTTTCTGGCAGAGAACCCCTGAGTAGGTAATCCAGTATTGGAGTCATCCATGACTCTTGTTCTTGAGATACATTCACAATCCAATCTATATCCATCTCGTCTATACTTGGCGCTGAAAGGACTTCTACAGGGACCAATCCCAATAGTTGAGCTTCACCAGAACTTGAATACTTTGCGAGGGAATCTGCCTTCATATTCTCTTCCCGAGGAATGTGGCTTATTGAATAGTGACCGAGTTCACATAGGAGTTTCCAAGCCTTTGACAAGTAGGAAGGCAAATTTCCACCTTTTGCTTGAAATTCTTTCTTGACTTGGCATACAATAAGCTGAGAATCACTGAAAATTTGTAATGCTTGAATGTTCAGCTCTTTAGCGATTTTCAGACCTGCAATAAGAGCTTCATATTCTGCTTCATTGTTTGTTGAAGGAAATTCCAGTCTTAGTGCATAACATAATGATCGACCTTCAGGAGTTTCAAGTACCACTCCGGCTCCAGAGCAGTTGTCATTTCTTGCGCCATCAACATACATCTTCCACTGGATTGGAGGATCATTGACCGCTTTTTCCTCATCATTATCTTTCTCTGTGAATTCTGCAATGAAATCAGCTAAAGCTTGTCCGTTGATTGCTTTTCGGGGGTGATAGGTGATGTCATATTGACTAAGTTCAATGTTCCATTTTAGAAGACGACCCGAAGTTTCAGGGCGAAATAGGACTTGCTTTAGAGGCTGATCAGTGAGTACTTTGATAGGATGAGCTTGGAAATATTGTCTCAGTTTTCTCGATGCAACTAGTAGGCAATAGGCGAGTTTTTCCAACTTGGAGTAATTCAGCTCTGCCCCAGTGAGTCTTTTGCTGATATAGTTAACTGGATGTTGAATCCTTTTGTCTTCCCGTATCAGCGCTGCACTTAGAGCATGAGATGATACTGCCAAGTATATAAGAAGATCCTCACCATTGCCTGGCCTAGAAAGTATCGGAGGCGTTTCCATATGACGGATCAACTCTTCAAAAGCTTTTTGGCATTCGGGAGTCCATTCAAAGTTCTTCTTTCCTTTTTTCAGGGCATCGAAGAACGGGATGCATTTATCAGTAGCTTTGGAAATGAACCGATTCAAAGCGGCGACCTTTCCGTTGAGACTTTGCAATTCCTTCTTCGTTCTAGGAGCTTTAACTTCTTTTAAGGCGGTAATTTGAGCTGGGCTAGCCTCTATGCCCCTAGCACTGACAATAAAACCTAAGAACTTTCCGGATTCGACCCCAAATGTACATTTCAGAGGGTTAAGTTTCATTCTGTATTTCCGGAGGACTGCGAACATTTCTGCTAAGTGTTCAATGTGATCCACTGCTTTCCTGGACTTCACTAACATGTCGTCGACGTAGACTTCCATAGTTTTGCCCAATTGCGGTTTGAACATAGCATTAACAAGTCTTTGGTAGGTTGCCCCTGCGTTTTTCAATCCGAAGGGCATAACTCTGTAGCAATAAAGTCCAACATCTGTGATAAAGCTTGTATCCTCTTGATCCGGCTCATGCATCATGATTTGGTTATAACCGGAGTAGGCATCCATGAAGGATAACAATTCATGTCCCGCAGTTCCGTCTACCAGTTGATCGATCCTGGGTAATGGGAAGCAATCTTTGGGGCAAGCCTTGTTTAGATCAGAAAAGTCGATGCATACTCTCCATTTTCCATTAGCTTTCTTGACCAACACAGGATTTGAAACCCAATTCGGATACGTAGATTCTTTGATGAAGTTATTTTCCATGAGTCGATCAACTTCTTCTTTTAATGCTGCTGACCTTTCTGGACCTTGGGTTCTTCTTTTCTGTTTAACTGGCGTAAACTTTGGGTCAATATTCAGAGTGTGTACTGCAACTTCTGGGGATATCCCACACATATCGGCATGAGCCCAAGCAAAGACATCCAGATTTGCTTTCAGGAAAGATATCAAGACATTCTGAATTGACACATTAAGCTGCGAACCCACATTCAACACCTTATTTGGGTCCTTCGGGTCAACAGGTACCGGAATTGTCGTTTCCACCGGTACTACTCTATTCTCCCCTGTACTGGCTTTTCTGGGATCCATTTCTTTCCGTGCCCCGCTGTGCTCGCCAGTGCAGGGTCCGCTCTGTAATTGCTACAAAGCTGGTTCCTTGATGCGGACTGGAGTTGCCGCATCCTTTCCCATTTCTCTTTTTCTTGACTCTCGCAGCTCTGTCCAATAACATTCTCGTGCAGCATTTTGATCCCCTTTTATAACTCCTACTCCATTGTCAGTAGGGAATTTAATAGTGAGGCACCACGGGGCTAGGATAGCTTTGAATGCTGCGAGTGTTGGACGGCCAAGAAAAGCATTATAGGCAGAAAACTCATCGACAATCACAAATGTTTGCTTTCGGACCACTTTCCTTTCTCCTTCCCCAAGTTCTACAAACAAATCGATGGTTCCTACTGGTTGCTTTGGCTCCCCTGTGAAGCCCACGATTTTCTGTGATGAGGCTTGCACATCGATCATAGGGATTTTCATCTGGTCAAATGTCTTCTTGAAGAGAATATTGCATGATGCTCCGCAGTCAACGAGGACTCTTCTGACAATGGCTGGTCCAATACCAGCCGAGATGACCAAGGGATCTAAAGTAGGAGCTTCAATACCTGTAGAATCTCTGGCTCTGAAAATAATATCGTCACTGAAAGTTTTCTGTTGTTTAAGGGGCGTAGTGTCTTCTAGAACAAAGACGTTTTCTTCGGCTGGAGCATATTTCAAAGCCCTGGAATATCTCTCCATCTCACCCCAACTTTTACCAGCTGGGTGAGGTCCTCCTGAAATGACATTGATAACGGGCCTTCCAGATTCGTGCCCCGTAGCTTTCTCTCCTGCCCCAGGCTGATGAACAGGGGCCCGCTGCCCCTGACTCGACGATGCAGGATTGTTGCTATTCTTTTTTACGAATTGCTGCAACTTGTTTTCTCTTAGCAACTCTTCAATCAGATTTTTCAGCTGGCGGCATTCATCAGTTTCATGACCTGGTTGATTGTGGAAGCGGCAGAATTTCCCACTTTGTATGGCTTTTCTCCCAGTTCTCAACGGGATAGGTTTAGGGAAATCGACGGAATCTTTAGTGGCGAGGTAGATGTGCTCCGGTGTATGTGATAATGGAGTATATTCTGATGGCTTGAAGGACCGGGGCTTCTTCAGATTACCCTGTTTCTTCCCATTACTATTCTCCCTTTTTTCCCCCACTGATTCATTCTTGCGTGGAGCGACAGTGTTGTCTTCTGCTTTTTCTAACACTGTCTTTGCTGGTAAAGGACGGCTTTCCAAGCGAATGAACTCGTCTGCTTTTTTGTAGAACTTTTCGAGAGAGGTTGGCTCCTTCATATTTAACCATTTCCCAAATTCGCTTGACTTATCGATAGCCCTCATCAGATAAGTCAATATCATTCGTGGTTCAGCATTGTCCACCTCAGCCAGTGCTATATTGAAGCGGTTCAAGAAGGATCTGATAGATTCACCAGGATTCTGCTCTAAACTAGATAGTGACATAATATCCTTGGCCTTCGAAGCATATAGTCTAAACTGCTCCTTGAATTTTCTGGTCAAGTCTGAAAACTGATCGATAGATCGGACTGGTAACTTGGTGAACCACAATAAAGCCACGCCTTCCAGGTATACGGGGAAATATCGGCACTTTATTTCGTCGGAGGCCCTGGCACCTGTCATGTGCCAGTCATATTTATACAGGAACTCATTCGGATCACTCGTCCCTTTGTAAGCTGGAATAGTCGGAGGGACAAACTTCCTTGGAAATTCTGCCTTCAAGATTTTTTCAGTAAACGGAGTTTTACTTGGAGCGAAACCCCATTCCTTCTCATCTTCAACCCTTTGCATACTTTCTCTCATGATCTGCCGGACCATTCCAGAAAGATATTCCTCATCATGTCGAGTTCTAGATCCACCGGCGTCAGGTACTGCCTGCTCAAAGGGACTAGTAGGCCTTTCAGGAGCATTCCTTTCATTAACATCATGAATGTTGCCAGCATAGTTCCTTTCATTACCAGCCGGTTCATTGTTTGCCCCGAGTAAGTCGTTCAACTTATTCAGAATCAGAGCATTCTGGGCACTTTGAGCCTCTAGTTGTGCATTTTGGGCGTTTATCTGCTGGTTTAGCCCTAGAATCACAGCATCCAATTCCGCTTTTGTAACTCCAACAGACGGAGTGGGTAGATTAGGCACAGGGGAAGCGGAGGTTCCCTCTTGAATGTTCCCAGATCTGATAGATCTGCTTTTCCTTCCAGGAGCCATAATCTCAGATATACTTCTGGTTTTTAAGGAAATTCTTTCTTCAAATCTCTGCGAAGCAATGATGACAGCTGTCCTGAGTTCAATTCTCAGTGAAAGCACCAAAAATGTTAACGCTTAAATTTGAACGCTAACACCCCGGTGTGTGAAGTGTATTTGTGAAAGCACCACCCGATAGATCGGGAAAGAATTATAAGTAAGGAGATTGCAGAAAAGTAGTAAAAACACAAGTTTTATAGTGGTTCGGCCCAAAATCAGGCCTACGTCCACTTAGATTCTCTTTATTGCTGATATGAGTACAATTTATATCACTTTCTTCAATTACAATCAACTTCAGACAAATGGTTCAAACTCCCATGAAGAATAATCTTTCGAATTCATCTTGAATGATTGTGATTCTTCTTTGAAGTGTGTAATAGCGTCCTTGGAGTGTTGCTTGAGTTGAGAAAATGGCAGAGTAACGGTGCTTCGAGAATTAGCCAAAAAAGGGTCCCCTCCACATTGAATGTGGCCATGTATTTATAGGCAAATTTTTAGGCTGGAACTTTCAAGTCATGAGTCGTGACCGACTCATCATGAGTCGTGAGTCGTGGCCGACTCATCGTGAGTCGTCTGCGAGTCAAAAGTTGCCGTCTAAGATGAGGCGACCCTGGTCTTCTACACAGCAGCTTCAGGTTGAGTCATCAACGAGTCATCATGTACGACTCATCTTAAGTCGTAAGTCATCAACGAGTCATCCCCTTGCAGCATGATTCTGAGCTTGTCTCTGAGTCGTGTGTCGTGAATTGACCTATCTTTTGAGTCGTAGCTGCCTTAGGTCATAGACTCCTTAAGTCGTAAGTCTTTTGAGCCATAAGGTTTTATGACTCGGATCTCTCCTTGGGTCGTTGAGTCGTTAATGAACTTGAGTCGTAAGGTTTTATGAACCGTTCATCTCCTGAGTCGTAAACCCAATGGAATACTTAAGGGCCTCGAATGGATGAGTCGCGACCAAATGAGTCGGTCTTTGATGAGTCGGAGCCAGGTCAGATGAGTCGGTGATAGAATGAATCGTGAGGTTTCTTGAGTCGGCAGCTTAATGAGTCGGCCTGTATCATTGAGTCGCTACTAGTTGAGTCGGGGATTCTTTGAGTCGGTCCTTTCCTTAAGTCGTGAGGTCTCCTAAGTCATTAGGCACCTTAAGTCGTAGGTCGTTTCAAGTCTTAACCCGTTGACGCCTCTAACTCGTAGGCCTTTTAGCTCGTATGCTGGAACGGGGTTAACATATAGGATTTATAAAATTTGATTATTTTATAAATCAAAAGGATGAAATTATAAAGGAGATTAAAGATGTTTTAAAAGAATGATATAAATTGATTTATATAAAGGATTTATAAATTGATATTTATAAATTAAAACATTTGAAAGTTTTTATAAGTGTTAGAATGAATTGTGAATGAATTTCATAAATGAATGAAATTTATAGAATTATAAACGGTGAAGTTATAAATAGAATTTTATAAGCAGTAGGTTTATAAAATTTATAAAGTTATTGAAAGAATAGATTTGGATAAATAATTGAATCTTATAAGTTATAAGATTTATAATTATGAAGTTCAAAGGAACGATTTTGCAAGCAAATAAATTATAAGTATTTCACTTGTAATATGAACTTTTAGTATATCATTGAGGTATGAATTGAATAGGTTAATAAAGGAATTTATAAAAGGAAGTAGTTATAAAACAAATAGAAATAGAATTTATAAACGTTGTTTTATAAATTCGCAAACAACTTATTTTGATAAGTAAATTGTTATAACTTATGTATGGAGTTATATTCACGTTTTAGACTGTGAATAATCCTTTGAAATAAAATGAATAAAATGATGAAATTTGTTAACGTAGTATATTCACGTTTTTGAATAGTGAATAATATGTTAAAGAAATTGTTTTGAATGAGATGTTTAAACAGAATTAAAACGATCTAACGATGTTTTAAATGTGTTGAGATTCGAAACCATAGATTTCAACATTCATTTTTGAAATAGACGTTTTCGAGAAATAAAAGGAAATGGTGGATTATAACACTGTTGTTATAATAAATGATTTCTGAAAGGAAATGTTTTGTATAGTATTGGAATTTATATATCTATTTTAATTTCGAATCCCTATACTAGTGATTTTGGGTTGTCGTAACGGTGTTTTACGCAACATTCGTTTTGGCCCAAATAAATATGTTTAAGAGAATGATTTCCTTAAAGAATGAAATATATACTTAATCTCGATTTAAGTATATTGAATATTTTCTAAGTGTTGAAAATAAATAAAATTTGTGAATTACTTATGAATAAATAAGTATGGAAATGTTTTTTCCAATATAAAGTGAATATTAGAGAATTTATCTTTTTGAAGATAAATTGAAATGAATAATTGAAATCATATATGCATGGATATTGTGAAAATATAAATTCACTATGGAATTTATAAAAGGAAGTGGAATTTTTTTAAAAATAAATATCGATTTATTTTTGAAGTATTGAAATTATATATCTAGTGAAGATATTTTGGAAAATAAATAATTTGGAAAATTATTTGGAAACTGGTGATGTGTGCATATCCATTGATAGTTCAATAACCGACTATCAATATTTCCCTTTGAATGGGTATTTGATGTGATTTGTTTGAATTTGAATGCCACACTTATTTTTGGATAAGCGCTCACTATTCGGGTTAACCGGGAAAGGACCATGGGGTCGTATAACCCATTCCGAATATGTGATACGTCGTTGTGAATTGCATTGAAGATCGGTGTTGAAGACCGAGTATTTGCAAAAGTGATAGGATGACCTATCGATTGTCTCTGCACTGGGTAGCTCCTGGTATAGAGATTTCCTTAAGTGATGGGAAATTCGATCGGGATTGTGAATACCCGGATTGCAAGGGCTTCGTAAGAAGTGCCTTCGGTTTTGTTCGAGCCCGGAACAGACTTGTATGGATTGTATGTCTGACATTACAAATTGAGATATAAAGCTGATTTCTTTCAAATATATTTCTGTTGGTGGCGGAGAATTTATTCTTTTAGCTTAACACCCTTCTCTGAGACGTACGAGCTCAGAGGTTATGTAGTTGAATGTTATCAGCGATATATTCCCAATTTGGTAATGTGACATGCTGAGTGTTGCTGTAAATGATCATTGTGTTGATTATTTGTGATAGGATCGTTTATTTGATCGTCTATCTTTGTGATCATCTCTATGATCATTTGTTGACCCAAAGCATGGCTTTTGTATAAAGTATGTTTTTGTGGACGTGAATTCGTCGAGCCTCACACCCCGTGAATGGTCAAAACAGGAAAGAAGCAGCAAGGTTATGAGGGGTAGCGCCCTTTAGGATGTGTGCATTTCCTTCTGGAAAAGGGTGGTATCATGGTATGGAGCCCAGATACTTACTCATGTTGAAAACACTTTGTTATGATTGTGTGAATTGATTACGAGCGCTCGGTGAAAAGGTCCCAAAGGACCGGGAGATGGCATATTCGGTCAGTTGTTACTCAGTTAGGGGTAACCCGGCCTTGTGTTGGTAGAGATCCGGTTTGGTTCTCGGGGATGTCCATCCAGAGGCATTCTCATGTGGCAATGGGAAGTTCCTTGGCCTGATCATTCGTTGGAAATCCAAAGAAACAATACGTGACTTGTACGGTTTTAGTTGTATAACCTGCTATGGAATGTGGCGGTAACCTGCTATTGAACATAGTTAGCTATAGTAGGCATACGATAATGGTCGTATGTTGGCTAAGATTTATATTCTACTTTCGAAATGAATTTTTCCTACACTATGCACTAGTAATAATATAAAATGTTCTTTTTAATACGTATCAAGCATCTTTGACTATCATAAGGAGAAATCTACTCCGATTCTGCGTTTGCATTGTGTGTGTGTGCGGGAGGCCTTATGGTAGTCTCATTTTTAAAAGCATTGCGAATTAATTTAAAAATATTCTTCTATTTTGATTTTAAAAATAAATAAACTGTTTTGAGTTCTCACACCAGTCACATGACTGACTCGGAGTTTATTGTTTTCCTTCCTAAACTCTGGGTGCCCACCAATTTCCACACGGGCAGTCAAGAGTTAGGTTTATCAGGATATTCATGATATTCTGGAATTGCAGGAGGCAAGCTGGATGGCATGGCGTATTACTAGTATATAGTATTTCTTTTCCGCTGCACTGTTTGTTGTTGTATATTGTTGTACACTCTGATGATATGATGTAAAGTATAAAATGTAATAACTGATATAGTTCTTTATTTAAAGATTATTCATTTATTATTATATGTTGTTCCGCTGCGAATTGTGAGATTCTGATGTTGTTCTGTTGTTTTCTGTTCCGTTCTATTTTTCTTTTCCCTCTATTCTCTTTTCTTTATTTTCTTTCTATTTTCTATCTTTTCCCCATCTTTTTCTATTCTCTTTTCTCTCTATCTTCTATCTTTTTCTCTTCTCTTTTCTTAAATTCTTTTTCTTAAACCATAACATTTCGGGTTTTCTGCCTTCGATTTCTCGGCAGTCGATAAAGTGAGTATCGATGTTGAATTTTCGAAAGTCGAAAATTTTCGGGGTGTTACATTTGGTATCAGAGCTTATGGTTAAGCGACAACCATGGTTCTGTTGGGTATTACTCATTAGAGATAGAGTCAGTAGTACTCTAGAATGAGTTTGAGTGTAATAATAGCTATGAGAGCGTATTTGTTAGTGAATATATAAAATTGTTTTATATTGTGATGGTTGGTTTATTGAGTGGTATATGAACTTTCGTCAGCGTGGTCCGCAAGACTATGCCGAAGGGGTTTCTAAACACTTGAATAGAACAATTCGACACAATATTGTTTAAAATTGGGTATATGAAATAAATTTTACCTTGATTATATTTTTATATATAAAGAAATAATTTTTCAGAATTATTAAAGTGTATATAAGTTGATTGTTTAGTTGTTTGAATAATCTAAATTGAAGAATTGTATAAGCAAAAGAATTATAAGAGTATGAATTATAATTAAAGTGATTTACAATTGTGAAATAAACTTATATATATAAGAAGTGAAACTATATGAATATATTTATGAATATGAGTTGTAAATAATAATAAAATGAATTTAAAGTAAATAAAAATTTACTTAGAATTGGAATCTGAATTGATTTATAAATGTGAACTTAAGTTAAGTGAATGAAGTTCAACTTTTGTAATTGAATTGAATTAATGGATTGAATGATGATCAATTGAATGAAAATAATTGATATGGAATAATGAATATAAGCGTTAATTCATTAAAATCTAATGTTATTGAAAGTTGAATAATTGAATGAAAATCAATTTAATTAAACCAATTAAAAGTGATGGTGTTAAACCAATTATAAGCAAAGGAATTTGGTTGTAATTGATATACATTGGTTGTTATATGATTGTTAGTTGATTGTATATAATTCATTAAGAATTAATGAAATTGAAAGCTAAAGTAATTAAAATTCAATTGGAAGTTAAGTGAATCTTGAATAGAATTGAATTTGATTTGGAAGTGAACCAACTTGAATATGAATTAGTGAATATAAACTAATTGAAAATGAATGTTAGTATAAACATCCACTGTAAATGAATCAAATGTGATTAAATTGAAAACCATTTCATTAAATATTAATGAGAATATGAATGAATATTTATTGATTTGTTGGATGATAGTTGGTTGATGTTTGCATTTGTTGCTTTAGAATGCATTGCTATGTTGGCATATATAGTTATTATGTTGCTATATGATGTATATCGATACTATTATCTATATGCATGATTCTCATGTTGTTTGTTGAGTGATTAGTAGGTGCGGATCGCGGTTGCTTCGCATTTGGAGCTCGCTTTCGCGCTATATTAGCCGTATATGCTCGCTAATAAAATATAAGGTACATATCTCGGATTACATACCGTACTTTTGTACTTTTTCCCTTCGGGATGCCTCATTACTTGATGAGATGTATATTTGTGATATATATACTGACATTTTTTTCGGATCGAGCTGCGCAAAGGAGACTATGGCGAATTTTTCCGAAAATTTAAGGCGTTAGAAATATTTTTTTTTGAGAAAATTGGAAATTTTTTGAAAACTATAACTTTGATTTGGAGTTGAAGTCAAACAATAGTAGTTGTTTTTAAAAAGATAACTAAGTATGATTTGGAAACTTAGTAAGTTATTGTAAGAAGTTTGACTATGGATTTTGGAAAATTAATAAATTCTATAACTTTTCTTACTAGTTAATTTCGAGGACGAATTTCTTTTAAGGGGGGAAGATTGCAACGACCCAGAATTTTTAGTAATTAAAATTTCAATATTTACTTAATTTTAAATATTAAGAAGTGAAATTTATTAGTCGAATAAATTTTATTTTGAATTATTGAATTTAATTGAATAATTAAATCGATAATTTAATATGTTAAATTATGGAAATAATTGAAAATTGGGTAAAATATGATTGAAAATGATTTGTAAAATTTTATTTTTTTCATATTGGAGTTAGAACGATATTTTAGAACTTTTAAAATTGAATTAAAAATTAATTTGTGAAAATTGAATATTTTAATATTTAAATCGACTAGTGAAAATAGTCAATTTTTGAACAGTCTCAGAATTGAACGAAACCAGTTCCATTGGATCCGTAATAGTTAGTTATTACTGGATTTCAATTTTCGTGTCAATCGGAGTTATCGTTTGATCGTGGCAGCTCGAAACGCATCGATTTATTTTTAATTTTAATTTAGCGAGTTAAAATAGCCATTTTTCAAAAAGTATCGGATTTCGACGAAACCAGTTTCATCGGATCCGTAATGTGATATTATTGTATGGTTTCAAATTTCGTGTCAATTGGATTTACCGTTTGTCCGGTACAAATTAAAACGCCTAGAAATCGATTTAAATCGTTTTAATTTAAATTGAACGTTTGCAGCCATAACTCGCACAGATGTCCGAATTAGCTTTCGAAACCTGTTCCATTGTGTCCGGAATGCGGGGTAAACCCTAGAAACGCTGGTTACGGCGCGTAAATCGGAGTTCGGAATTTCCGGATGAATAGTGTTCGAAAATTCTCTATAAATACACCTTAAAATTTCTAAAAATAAAAAAAAAGCTAAACCCTAATCTATAAGCCGACCGCCAGTTGCAACCTATGGCCGAAATTCCATCTCGTTTCCCCTTTGATTTCTTCCAATCCACTAACATTTAGAGAAAATTTCCAACTGCAAAGACGAAGAACAAGATGAGAGCTATGCATCCAACGGTGGAGATCGTCTGAAGTGTTGTGGATTGGTGGCAAGTCGTGTTGGAAGTACGGCCGTTCGGCCTCGAACTATGTGAAGACGTGATGACCGAGCTCCATAATATTCCAGCCGAGCATGGCTCTGGGGGAGGCGCACGCGATGGAACCCTCTGATCGTCGTGGAAGTGAAGCGTTGAGGTGCAAAATTTAAACCCTAAATGTGAGCATATGGGTTTCTTGTTCGTTCGTTGCCTGGGTATAACACGTGCATGAGAAGGAAGATGGTGGGGGGGGGGGGGGGCGTTGGATATGGGATGAACGGTTATGATGAGAAAATGGTGAAAATTTAAATAAATGTTGTAATTTATATGCTTTATAAAATCGTGTAACTTCAAAAATTCATATCTTTTTCATACGAGGTCGAAAACGCGCGAAACCAGTTGCGTTGGAATCGTATGGACGAGCACTACGCGATGAAATTGGATTGGAGTCGTTTGGAGTTAGTGAAAATTTTGGGTAAAATTAAACGTCCGTTTAATTTTATTCGAAATAAATCGCTAAAACGAAATTGAAACCAAGGTGAGAACTTCTCACTCAATCGAATCAGTTTCGATTTTATTTTAAATAGTTAGATTTAAAATATTTAAATGCATGTTTGAATGTTGATTGATATCTATTGATTGTTAAAATAGACATTATACGCCGTTAGTAAGCGGATGTTATTTAATAAAAACATATACCGCGAATATTTCATAAACAGTGAAATTGGTATTATATATATATAGCAATATATATATATTGGCATATGTATATATTGGAGTTATTGATTTCCCGCATTTATTTGTTTAGCGGATGAGACCCTATTGCGCCGTCTATTAAGCGGATAATATTTAAATCCCATATACCGCGATAATTTCGTACTGGAGCGAAATTGGTATTGTGCTAATGTTTGTGGATGCAGGAAAACAGGTTGGAGGGATCCAACTGGATTCCTCAACAGTTTTTATTTGATTTCAGATATTTTGATATTTGATGGATTATCATATCGATATATGATATCGTTGTTGTCGTGATTGACTATTTGGTATGTAGCATCATTGGACCAAATTTTGGAACTTTAAAATGATTTTTAAAGTGATTTTTGAAAATATACTATATGTTTAGAAATTGATCCATTTTAAATAAATAAACGTCATAATTTTAATGTTATAAAAAATTATGAAATTTTGAGAAATATAGTAAAAGGCTGATTTTTGAAAATATGGGTTATTAACTTTATAAAAAGAGTTTAATCGGGATTTTTGAATTTATTATAAAAAGTTGAAATATAGGATTTATAAAATTTGATTATTTTATAAATCAAAAGGATGAAATTATAAAGGAGATTAAAGATGTTTTAAAAGAATGATATAAATTGATTTATATAAAGGATTTATAAATTGATATTTATAAATTAAAACATTTGAAAGTTTTTATAAGTGTTAGAATGAATTGTGAATGAATTTCATAAATGAATGAAATTTATAGAATTATAAACGGTGAAGTTATAAATAGAATTTTATAAACAGTAGGTTTATAAAATTTATAAAGTTATTGAAAGAATAGATTTGGATAAATAATTGAATCTTATAAGTTATAAGATTTATAATTATGAAGTTCAAAGGAACGATTTTGCAAGCAAATAAATTATAAGTATTTCACTTATAATATGAACTTTTAGTATATCATTGAGATATGAATTGAATAGGTTAATAAAGGAATTTATAAAAGGAAGTAGTTATAAAACAAATAGAAATAGAATTTATAAACGTTGTTTTATAAATTCGCAAACAACTTATTTTGATAAGTAAATTGTTATAACTTATGTATGGAGTTATATTCACGTTTTAGACTGTGAATAATCCTTTGAAATAAAATGAATAAAAGGATGAAATTTGTTAACGTAGTATATTCACGTTTTTGAATAGTGAATAATATGTTAAAGAAATTGTTTTGAATGAGATGTTTAAACAGAATTAAAACGATCTAACGATGTTTTAAATGTGTTGAGATTCGAAACCATAGATTTCAACATTCATTGTTGAAATAGACGTTTTCGAGAAATAAAAGGAAATGGTGGATTATAACACTGTTGTTATAATAAATGATTTCCGAAAGGAAATGTTTTGTATAGTATTGGGATTTATATATCTATTTTAATTTCGAATCCCTATACTAGTGATTTTGGGTTGTCGTAACGATGTTTTACGCAACATTCGTTTTGGCCCAAATAAATATGTTTAAGAGAATGATTTCCTTAAAGAATGAAATATATACTTAATCTCGATTTAAGTATATTGAATATTTTCTAAGTGTTGAAAATAAATAAAATTTGTGAATTACTTATGAATAAATAAGTATGGAAATGTTTTTTCCAATATAAAGTGAATATTAGAGAATTTATCTTTTTGAAGATAAATTGAAATGAATAATTGAAATCATATATGCATGGATATTGTGAAAATATAAATTCACTATGGAATTTATAAAAGGAAGTGGAATTTGTTTAAAAATAAATATCGATTTATTTTTGAAGTATTGAAATTATATATCTAGTGAAGATATTTTGGAAAATAAATAATTTGGAAAATTATTTGGAAACTAGTGATGTGTGCATATCCATTGATAGTTCAATAACCGACTATCAATATTTCCCTTTGAATGGGTATTTGATGTGATTTGTTTGAATTTGAATGCCACACTTATTTTCGGATAAGCGCTCACTATTCGGGTTAACCGGGAAAGGACCATGGGGTCGTATAACCCATTCCGAATATGTGATACGTCGTTGTGAATTGCATTGAAGATCGGTGTTGAAGACCGAGTATTTGCAAAAGTGATAGGATGACCTATCGATTGTCTCTGCACTGGGTAGCTCCTGGTATAGAGATTTCCTTAAGTGATGGGAAATTCGATTAGGATTGTGAACACCCGGATTGCAAGGGCTTCGTAAGAAGTGCCTTCGGTTTTGTTCGAGCCCGGAACAGACTTGTATGGATTGTATGTCTGACATTACAAATTGAGATATAAAGCTGATTTCTTTCAAATATATTTCTGTTGGTGGCGGAGAATTTATTCTTTTAGCTTAACACCCTTCTCTGAGACGTACGAGCTCAGAGGTTATGTAGTTGAATGTTATCAGCGATATATTCCCAATTTGGTAATGTGACATGCTGAGTGTTGCTGTAAATGATCATTGTGTTGATTATTTGTGATAGGATCGTTTATTTGATCGTCTATCTTTGTGATCATCTCTATGATCATTTGTTGACCCAAAGCATGGCTTTTGTATAAAGTATGTTTTTATGGACGTGAATTCGTCGAGCCTCACACCCCGTGAATGGTCAAAACAGGAAAGAAGCAGCAAGGTTATGAGGGGTAGCGCCCTTTAGGATGTGTGCATTTCCTTCTGGAAAAGGGTGGTATCATGGTATGGAGCCCAGATACTTACTCATGTTGAAAACACTTTGTTATGATTGTGTGAATTGATTACGAGCGCTCGGTGAAAAGGTCCCAAAGGACCGGGAGATGGCATATTCGGTCAGTTGTTACTCAGTTAGGGGTACCCCGGCCTTGTGTTGGTAGAGATCCGGTTTGGTTCTCGGGGATGTCCATCCAGAGGCATTCTCATGTGGCAATGGGAAGTTCCTTGGCCTGATCATTCGTTGGAAATCCAAAGAAACAATACATGACTTGTACGGTTTTAGTTGTATAACCTGCTATGGAATGTGGCGGTAACCTGCTATTGAACATAGTTAGCTATAGTAGGCATACGATAATGGTCGTATGTTGGCTAAGATTTATATTCTACTTTCGAAATGAATTTTTCCTACACTATGCACTAGTAATAATATAAAATGTTCTTTTTAATACGTATCAAGCATCTTTGACTATCATAAGGAGAAATCTCCTCTGATTCTGCGTTTGCATTGTGTGTGTGTGCGGAAGGCCTTATGTAGTCTCATTTTTAAAAGCATTGCGAATTGATTTAAAAATATTCTTCTATTTTGATTCTAAAAATAAATAAACTGTTTTGAGTTCTCACACCAGTCACATGACTGACTCGGAGTTTATTGTTTTCCTTCCTAAACTCTGGGTGCCCACCAATTTCCACACGGGCAGTCAAGAGTTAGGTTTATCAGGATATTCAGGATATTCTGGAATTGCAGGAGGCAAGCTGGATGGCATGGCGTATTACTAGTATATAGTATTTCTTTTCCGCTGCACTGTTTGTTGTTGTATATTGTTGTACACTCTGATGATATGATGTAAAGTATAAAATGTAATAACTGATATAGTTCTTTGTTTAAAGATTATTCATTTATTATTATATGTTGTTCCGCTGCGAATTGTGAGATTCTGATGTTGTTCTGTTGTTTTCTGTTCCGTTCTATTTTTCTTTTCCCTCTATTCTCTTTTCTTTATTTTCTTTCTATTTTCTATCTTTTCCCTATCTTTTTCTATTCTCTTTTCTCTCTATCTTCTATCTTTTTCTCTTCTCTTTTCTTAAATTCTTTTTCTTAAACCATAACATTTCGGGTTTTTGGCCTTCGATTTCTCGGCAGTCGATAAAGTGAGTATCGATGTTGAATTTTCGAAAGTCAAAAATTTTCGGGGCGTTACATTGAGTCTCCCCCCCAGAACAGAATTCGAACCCCCTTGTCACACACGACTGCGTCGCCATCTCCTTCGAGGGCTTTGGCCATTTTTTTTTTAACTGGGTTGAAATTGAAATAGAAGAAGAAAAGGGGGAGAAGGAAATGATCGGCTTTTATTTCAATAAGAATGAGCAGCCATTTCCCTTTTGTTTTGATTTTGATTTTTTTTAAGCATCGGCTTCTCCTAGAAGATTTTAAAGAGGACGTTGATAATTATAGATTTTGAGAAAGCTTCCCGAGTAAGCCTTAGACAAAATATCTCTAACATATATTACTTTAAATTTATAAAACTTCCAAACCGTCCCGTTAATTGCCAATAAAAATTTAAACTCTCCTTAAGGAATACCGCTTGACTAATATAAGGTTTTACCCACATTCCGAACACAATGGAACGTGTTTCGGAGGCTAATTTGATTGTATGTGCGAGTTACAAAATAAAAACGATCAAATTAAAATTAAATCGATTAAAATAGTTCTAAGCGTTTTGAGCTGCCAATGTCAAACGACAACTCCGATTGTTACGAAAATGGAAATCCGATAATAACTAACTATTACGGATCCAATGGGGCTGGTTTCGTCCAATTCCGAGACTGTGCCTCGGAAGGCTATTTTTAAATTCAATTTAAACGATATATTATTAAAATTGAACAAAATGCCTTTAAATTAAATTTCAACCATTCTATTATCTTTAGTATCCTCATTATATGTTTTATAAGCCTTCAAAGTATTTGAAACAGGCTTAGAATCTCAGATTCAACAATTTAACCAATTTCTCAGATTCAACAATTCAATATTTAAGCTATACAATTCAATGATTTCCTTATCAAGTAAATATTGATATCTTAAATTCAAATTAAAATTAACTTTTTAAATATTTAAAACCAATTAACTATTCAAATTTAAACTGCTAGAAATTCCGGGTCATCACATGGAGCGTAACTTGCTTTAGAATTTTCGACTTAACCACACTGAACAAAAATCTTAATATGATCTATTCGCTCCTCCAATGGTTCGAGCACAAGCGGCCATCACATGCAAACATAGAAACTTTTACAATAAAGGTATGTTGCAAGTGCAACTACATTTATTATCTTGTAGTATCACTGTAAACGCTCTTCCAAATTGATCATTCACTTGTTATTCGGTTTGATTGAATCTAACAATTCCACGATATCTTGCTTGTTTTGCTCTTTTGGCTAAAAGAGTTTCAACTTTTGAACTCATTTGCGTTTCAAATCCCTCGGCATCGGAACGACATTTCATGAAATAGTCGTTTAAACGATAAAACGTTCTTGCTACTAATAACTTAACTGGCAAAGCACAATCACCTCTTTGAACTCCATTAAAACTTTCGTACACATTTGTTCCCATCATTATAAATCTTCCACCATTATCCTTGCAAAGAGCCCAATTTTCCTATGCACCTCGTAAACTCTTTTCAATCTACGCATGTGCATCTGGAGCAATAGTTTTCAAGTGTTCCCTTAAATCTTTGTACTGCAAATCATATGTAGCACTAGCTCATGAATAAAACAAGTCTATCAAATTTTTTTGAGAAAATCCAACAACTTGGAAGTTAGCTTTGAGATGTCTAGTACAATGCGGTGATGGTGTTCTTGTGGCCAATTATCTAATGCTCTCGGAATACCTTACATTCGATCGTATATAAAGGTTAAACACCTATTGCGAACACTATGTATGTAGTAGTACATGCATCTAAGAAACCAATCCCAATTAACTTTCGATTCAGAGTCTCCGATTGCATATGCTAATGGAAATATACCATCATTTGCATCTACTCCAGTCGCGACTATCAACGTACCTTGATATTTACCATATAGATGAGTTCCATCAATGCAAATCAATGGTCGACAATGTGGAAAACCCTCAATAGATGCACCGAATGCACAAAATGCACTCTTAAAAATTACTTTATCATTGGTGATTCTTTGGACATCAACTTTGAAAACTGTTCCCGAATTATGTTTTTTAATAGTAGCTAAATATTATGGTAACTCAACATATGATGTTTCCCAATCTCCAAAAACTCTCTCAAGTACTTTACGCAATGCTCTATATGCCTTGAAGTAGCTGATTTTGATAAAAAAGTTTCAAACATAAGAACTTGAATAGCAGAAGGAGTGATATTCAGATCCGATTTCACAAAAGGAAGTATTTTATTAGCAATAAATCTGCTTGTAGCTTGTTTATAATTTGAATTAATATTCGGATTAACACAAGTATAATTGCCATCATATTTTCTAATTTTCCACCACCCCATCAATGATTTTTAGGGGTAATTGCATGTATTCTCCAATGGCAATTTTTATCAACACTACAAATCGCGGTGTATTCTGTTTTGCGGGATTTTATGGGTTTAAAGGAAACAGAATTCTTGATGGACCACTCACTTAACTACTAAATAAGTATCTCCTTTGTTTGAAATTGCATTCGCACTTGAAAACCAGAATCAACACATTTTGAGGTAAATATATCTCTAATAGGAGTAACATTTTCAATCAATGATGTCACAATAATTTTTGCACTACATAAATCATCTGTCAAAGGCACCTCGAATTCCATATGTTCATCGTTATCATCATCATCTTTTTCTTCCACCAAAGATAGTTCATTATTTTCATTTTATTTCTCATGTTCAATTTCAAACTCTAGAGCTTCATTATTAACTTCCCTATTATCCATCCACGACATATCATTATCCATTGAAGCAATTTGCATACTATCTATATGTGTTGAACTACGACCTCCGTCATCATTGTTAACATGTCTAGCATTTGAAGGATCGAAGTGTAAAAATTGATCATTTGCCAATCTAGAGCTTGAACCACCCGGATGCACCGTAGAATTATGAAAAAAAGAGTATGAGATCAAAACACTAAATTTCAACTACTCAACTGTAAATACTTTAACAAATTACTTTGTATTCACACAAGCAGGAAATACTGGACTTGGATTGCTATGATAAGGATAACTTGGAATAGTACCAAAAATTTGAGTAGAATGCTGGTCTAAATTAGTAGTAACCGCCTCTTCAAAATGTCTCAACTCCTCTTTTATTACAAATAATTCAATCACTTTCATATTAACGGAAAACATAGCATCGCATCTTCATCATCATTTACGTCGGTAGCAGAAGATCGAAAATCCGTTATCACTTGCTTACTAATTTTACATCATACTCTTGTAAATCAATTTTTGTAACCTTATACAGCGTTTCTTTTAGTTCATGATACAAGCAAAAAAAATTAGCCTTTGAACCTTTTTGTTTACCACCAACATATACTGGTGTATTATTTTCTTTCATAGTCAATTTTTCATCGAAGTAGCAAATAATTGGGATGAAATCCGACATACATCTAAAAAGGAAAACATAATTAATTTTAGAATAATTAATTGCTAAACAAATACTAATGACATAATAAAACATAAAAATGAGAAGATAAATATGTGAAAAGTAGAATTATAAAATAACTAAAAATTGAGCTAGGGTGTAACATCCCTGAAATTTTAGTTAAGATAATTTAATAATTATTTTAATTTTCGAATTTAATTGTGAATTAATGGTGAGTTAATTTGAATTTTTCCAAATTTTATAAAGATATGTGCTTGGTTTGTGTTTAAATATATATAATAATTTGAAACTTAAATTTGGAATTCAAATGCTAATATATTGAAATTTAATTGGACTTAAAGAAATTTTTATATTTGAAACAAAAATATAATAAGTATGATTACTTAAGTTTAAAATGAAAATTTTAAAATAAATATTTGTTAATAAGTTTAATATCTTAAGCTTAAAAATATAAATGTATTGAATATAAAAATTGTATTTACTAACTTATAAATATTTATTAGCAATGTATAATTTAATTTCAAACCATTTACTTTAATTCGTATAAGTATAAGTAATACATAAGAAAGTATTTAATAATTGGTTTTAAAATTTAAAACATAATAAGTATAATTTAAGGATATATATATATATATATATATATATATGTGAATATAAAGAAATTTAGATGGGGTTAAAACAAATTTGAAGAAAGGATTTAAACATAAAAAAAACACAATAGCTCAAAATTTGAATAGGGTTTGATAAAAGGATTTGATAAACATTTTTTCTTTTAAAAGTTACATGTGATAAAATCAAATTTGTATATATATTCAATAATTAATATAAAAATACAAATTTAAAAAGAATACATTTGAATTAGCATTTGTAAATTTGAGAATTCATACATTAACAAGTGTAGGCAAGAGGAGATAGGTAATGATCAAGTGTTCATTTAATTTACAAGTAATTTAACAAGTGGCATTTATGTTTTAATTTGAATTAAATAAAACACTTTCTCATATCTGAAATATTCTAAACAATTCAAAAAGAAAATCTCAAACAAGACTATCTTAAAACCAAAATCTGAAAGGAAAATTCAAAAGAAATCAAAATCAAAATCAAGTGTTCAAAAAGTGCAACATGGAAACTCAAAAACCAGCAAAACAAAATCAAAAAACCTAATCAAAACACGAACAAAAATAAAACTTGAAATGGATTCAAGTAAGCATGTTTAAAATCTGAAGCATGTTGAAAACCTGGAAACAAAGAATCAACAAGTTCAAAACAAACAATCAACCTGGAAATGAAGATTTGAATCAGAGTTCAAACTCAATCCCTGATTAAAGCAAATGCAAATTTCAATTCTCAAATTTAAAAGCAAGATCAAATCTCAGTTTCAAAAGTGGTAGAAATAATTTCCAGTTTTGCAAAATTAGTTCAAGCTTCTCTATTCCTCTATCTTCACCAATACAAGGTGAGCAACCCCACTAAAACTATTTATATCTCTTGATTTTCTGGATTAATGATGGAAGTATATTAGGAAAATGTTTTGTTTTTGCCTGCACGTTTAAATGTACATTGAATATGATGTGTGCATATTAAGACATATAAATTATTCATTCTCTGTTTCTGTTTGTATTCTTTCAGACCAAATTTTATTTGAAATCAATCCTCTTCCCCAAATCTTCTATAGTTTGTGATGGTCAAACGAAATATGTTGAACAAACTATGTACCATTTTTTTTATGTTCAAAAATATTATTATCAAACATTTTATCTGAGAAGGAAAATAAAACAGTGAAAACACAGTAAAGTCTGAAACTTGATTATGTATAATTTATATTTTGATTCTATAATATGATTCGTCTTTAAAATAGTGAATTTAGATAATAGTATCAAGATTTTTAGTTTCGTGTTGGTTAAGAATTTCAAGATGAACGAAATCGAGTTTTTCTGTCGATTTCTGGCGATCGACATAGCGATGGTTCTTGGAATCGTGGGTGAAGATAGCTTGGACGTTGGCGATTCCAGGAAAAATACGCGAAATTTTTTTCATCCATTATGATGGCCAAGCGAGGTGATTTTAGGGTTTTGTGAGATGGTTGAGGGGACGAGGTGTTTGAGTTCGCTGTGGTGTCAAAATTGGACCGGACCCCAACGCAAGTAGTGGAATTGGAGATGGAGCTAGGGACGGGGTTGCGAGGTCTCCAGTGACCTGAGGTGATGGGTCGAAGGAAGTTTCTGATGAACTGTTTTGTTCAGGGGCAAGTCAAGTAGCTCGATTTTTTTTTTGGTTCGAATCGTTGATCTGGGTAGTTGATGGAGTTAAGGTGGTCGTAGGCGATGTGCCAGAGGGTGTGGTGATGTTCGGAGTTGCTTCATGTGGTGGTGCATGTGCACGATGATATTTGGTATCGGTGTTTTTTGGGGTGTGGTTGCTCGAAGAAGAGAACGGGATGGGTTGCGAGGTCTCCGGTGACCTGAGGCGATGGGTTGAAGGAAGTTTCCAATGAACTGTTTTGTTCAGAGGCAAGTCGAGTAGCTCGATTTTTGTTTTTGGTTCAAATCATTCATCTGGGTAGTTGATGGAGTTGAGGTGGTCGTAGGTGATGTGTCGGAGGGTGTGGCGATGTTCGGAGTTGCTTCAGGTGGTGGTGCATATGCACGATGACATTTGGGTATCAGTGTTTTTTTAGGGTGTGGTTTGCTCGAAGAAGAGATCAGGATTTGGAGTGGATGACTCGAGTTGATACTCGTGTGGGTTTTGTACGATCACCTGTACATTTTAAAAACTTAAAATTTTTAGCTAAGTGTTGGAAAATAGGGAGAAGAAAGGAAACTCGGGTTCCAACCGAGTAGCCTTCGGTTTTGACCCGAAGTAGGGTGATTGAGAAAATTTAAAAAGTTTTAAAAACAAGGATTTTTGAAATTTAATAATAAATTTAGTTTAAACTTTTTCTATAAATTAATTTTTATATAATAAATGTTTCTTAAACATTTTAGTAGTTTGAAGTTTGTTAAATTTAAATTTTGTTAATAAATTTA
This sequence comes from Allium cepa, assembly GCA_030765085.1. NCBI lineage: Eukaryota > Viridiplantae > Streptophyta > Magnoliopsida > Asparagales > Amaryllidaceae > Allium > Allium cepa. Next base: position 863,027,610 of record CM060939.1, on the reverse strand, counting down.
AAGTGGTATTTAAATTGAGTTATGAAAGTAATTTAAAAAAGTTTATATAAAAAGACAAGTTTTTAAATTCAAATTGAAAATAGCTTTAAAAACTATTAATTGATAAATGTTTAAGTAAATTAATTAAAGTTATGTTTTGATAACTTTAATTTATCAAGATAAACGATAATTTATATTTAAACTGAATTAATGATTTAATTATGTAAAGATAATTTGTAAGATAAATGGTGTAATTATGTTAATGTTAATAAAGGTAATAATAATAAAATGTTTATCTTAATTAAGGTTAAATGTCTTGATTAAAATAATTAAATTAATTTAGGTATAATTAATTATTTTAGTTAATTATAAAGGATTAATTAAGAAATTAATTAAGGGTAATTAATTTACTCGATTTAATAAATGGTTAAGGATTAAAAGTTAATTAATTTAAAGATTAATTAATTTGTAATTAAAGATCATTAATTAGATAATTAAAGATTATTGATAAATGATTAGAGATTAATTAATTAAGCAATTAAGTGTAATTAAGACTTAATTTATCAAGTGATTAAGATTTATTAATTAAGTACTTAATGAGTAATTAATTGAGTAATAAAGGTTGCTTAATTAGTAATTAAGAAGTGCTTAATTTGTAATTAAGTTTTATAAACAGGTAAATAGACACAGGGAAGAAGTTGCAAAAAAATTTAGTCTTAGGGACAAAAGTTTGCTTTTTGGTCTGAAGGACACTTTTTAGTGTAAACTGACAATGATAGTTACAACTATCATTCTGTGATTTACAATAAAAAGTGTCCTTCAGCCGAAAAAATAAACTTCTTGTCCCTGAGACTAAATTTTTCTCTAACTTTTTCCTTGTGCCATAAAACCTCTTTTATAAATTAATAATTAAGGTTTTATTAATTAATAATTAAAGAATAATTAATCCGTTATTAAGGATTAATTAAGAAGTTGTTAAATGGTAATTAATTGATTAATCAATGGTGATTAAGGATTAATCAAATGATAATTAAGGATTGGTTAACTATTAATTAAGGATGGGTAAACTGTTAATTAAGGATTAATCAACTGATGATTAAGGAGTAATAAATATGTGATTATGTTTTGTCAATTAATAAATATTAATTAAACAGGATTAGTGACTAATCTGATTAAAAATTATCAGATGAGTTAATGATCATATTTATGGATGTTTGGATGGTATGGAATGCTTTGATTTATGTGATATTCCTGATGTGTGATGTTTTATGATATGTTTGAGCTGTGGAATGTAAATTATTTATCTATAATGCATTTATATTATCTATCTGTGATTCTGTGAATATAGATAAGCGTTATAAGATTATACCGCTTATCAATATTGATATGCTTGAATCTGTGATGATTAATGATGTTGTACTATTATGTAAAACCCCTGGACTACACCTTGCATATACAAATATTGATTGCACGAGGAAATTGGCTAAGTCATTGATTATGAATTGGTTTTAAATTTGAATTTTAAATCCTAAATAGTTTTGGAAATGGAATTGGATTTAATATGAAAAGTTTTTGAAAAAGGGTTTTAGGATAAAAGTTATTTTGAATAACTTGATAAAGTTTTGGAATTTAAATAATTTAATTTAAATTTGAATTCAATATTTGAAATTGAATTCTATGATTTGGAAACTATGGTTTAAAAAGTTATACAAGTTATAAGGGTGTATTAAACCATTTTAAAAGTATTGCTTTGGGAATTTGAATTCAAACCAAATTTTATATTTAAAGAGCTTTAACTTGTGAAAATGAAATCGGATTTTTCCGAAACGAAAACTATTTGTTTTCAATTAATAATAGCTTTCATATAGGGAAAGGGTTTCCAATTTGTGTTGAAAGATTTAAAATCAAATGGAAATAGTTTTGAAAACTGTTAACTAATCTTTGTGAAAGATAGTCAAACCTTGATTAGAAATTGAAGAGCATTTAAATGGTGTATCTTTTATATAAAAGATTTGGAATGGAATTGTTTGTTGAAATGATTTTGAAAGCTATGAAATGAGTCTTTGATTTAATACCGGATGAGCTAATCCAACTTGAATGCAATTGTTTTAAAAGGCTATGAATGATCTTTGTTAAAGATTGGTGATCCTTGTTGTAAATTGAAAGGGGTCTTAAAAGCAAATCTTTTATTTAAAAGATTTAAGTGTGGAAATTGTTTAAACCATTGAAGGTTTTCGAAACGAATCTTTTTTGTTTAAAAGATTTGTCAATGGTAATTTTTTTAGCCATTTGAATGAAAAGTTTTGGGTTTTAAAAGTTATGACTTAACTGAAATCCATATCCATATGTTTTTAAATATTGCGCTCATTATTCGGTTTAGCCGGGAGAGGACATTATGTCATCTAACCCATTCCGAATAATGATACGACGATATGGATAGCATTTGAAGACCGATGGTGAAGGCTGGATACTTTCGAAAGCGAAAGGATGACTTGTCAAATGTCTCTGCACCGAATGGCCCCGGTATAAAGATTTGAGCACCCATTGTGATGGGGAGTCCGGACGTGATTAGAAATTATCTGGATTGCAAGGGCTTCTTCGGAAGTGCCTTCGGTTCCGTTCGATCTCGAAACGGACTTGTATGGATGTGTGTCTGACGTTACACTTTAAGATGTAAAAACGGTTTCTATCAAATACATTTGTGTTTGGTGGCGGAGATTTATTCTCTTAGCTTAACACCCTTCTCTGAGACGTACGAGCTCAGAGGTTATATAGTTGATGGTTACTAGTGATACATTCCCAATTTGTTAATGTGGTATACGAAGTGCTACTGATCATCTGTTGATCAAAGTGTGGCTTTGTAAAAAGCATAGCTTTGTGGACGACACTTCATCGAGCTTCACAACCCGGAATGGTCGAGACAGGAAGAATGCATCAAGGTTATTTAGGGATAGCTCCCCTTGAGGGTACGTTCATTTCCTTCTGGATAGAGGTGGTATCATGGTATGGAGCCCAGATACTTAACCTATGTGGTTGCTGCAAATTTATTACTTTGTGGTTATTGGTGAACCCCGGGATAAAGTTTGGTTATGACAGGGGGATGGCATACTCATGTCAGTAGTTACCTAGTTACAGAGGTAACCCTGCCTTGTGTTGGCAGAGATCAGGTTAGATTCTCTGGGTGTCCCTCTAGAGGCGTACCCATGTGGCAATGGGAAGTTCCTTGGCCTGACCATTTGTTGGAAATCCAATCATCCACGTAGGCATAGTTCGGAATGTCTATGCTGGCTAGGATTAATATTATACTTTCGAAATGTTTTCCCACTGTGCACTTTGTAATAACCCGGATTTCTGGGCATTGTAATTAATAATATAATTGGGTAAATTAATAGAAATGCTGAATTTATATATAAATAAATTTTTAAATATCATTATTAATTACACATTGAATTAGGTTTGTTTAAAATATTGTTGACCTGATTTTAAATTAGATTTTTCAAATTTAATTTGGATATGAATTTGGATTTATTAAGTAATTCAAAAGATAGATATTTTAAATATTCAGATTTAAAACATATGTATAAGCTTTTATTAATAAATAAATTGTTTGTTAAATTTTCAATAAAAAGAAATTTATATATACATAACAATAAATAAATTAAGCATTTTTAAAATTAAATATAAGTTACCTAATTACAAGTGTATATATTAGGTTTTCATTTTAACAAATGTTGATTTATAAACTTTAGTGAAAGACAAATGTAAGATTCAAGCCATTTGTCAAATTTTAGTTTTAATTTTTCTTTAATTTTAATTTAAATCATAAACATAGTTATATAAACTCATGCATTCTTTCTTTCCTTTTCCTTTTTCTCATTTGTTTCAATTCTAAAAACAAAGAACTTTCAGCTGAACATTCCATTTTAAACCATCTCCAAATCACAAATCTGAAAAAAAATCATAAAATCAAAATAACCTGGAAATTTCCTCTAACCTAAATCTAAGGCCTGAAATTCATCTTCTCTTTAACAAATGCAAACCAGATAATGGTGCCAAACCTGTAAGACAAAGTCAACGAATTCGAGCAAAGCAACTCCCTATAAATCAGTCTTTGGGATTTCTTCTCCAAGATTCAGATTTTTCAGGGATCAGCCACCTCAAAATATAAACAAAGAATTCCAAGCTCAAGTTTAGTTTTCACAGTTTCAAACCCCAGATTTTCTAAAGCATGGTTCTTCTCAAACCTGTGAGTAAACATTTTTATTAAAGTTTAATAAGTTAATGATTGTTGCTTGTGTAATCTTTGTAATGATGATGCCTGCATGCGTTTAAGTAAGTGTAAGATCCGTATATGAATATATTCTTGTGTGCATGACTGATTTTATTTATCTTCTCTGTTCCATAGTATAGAGTTTAAATTCAAGAAAAAAAAGAAAGAGAAAAGATCCCAATTCTTTTACTTGGTTGCTGTTAAACTTCGGATTTCAAACAGAATAACATAATTTATACACAATTTAAGATATAAAAATATGTTCAAGTATTTTAAAGTTTGAAATATGCTAGAATTTGGTAATGCAGTAGAAAATCTTAATAATTTGATAAAACAAAATTGTTGAAATTTATCGATTTGAGGGCATATCTTGAATCATTTCTGGAAGATAGGATTTTTAAAATAAAAATCAAGATTTTTAGTACTAAGATGAATGGGCATTTTGGAAATGACAAGAATTGGGTTTTTGAAGGAATTCTGATGATATAAGTAACCGGGATGGTCGGGGTTTCATCTAGGGGTGGAGGAGGGACTAGTGGTTCAGGGAAAAATAGAAGGAAGGGTGATAGTTCACCGTGGCGTTAGTGGTTTGGCGATCCCGTCTTAAACCCTAGTTTGGATTGGGGTTGGATTCGGTGTCTGTGCGTAGTCTCAGGTAGATCGAGTTCAATGGGACCAAGTGTAATAGCTTCGTGGATGATCGGTGATGGGGTGGTCGGGGTCGCGTGTCGTCCGATGGTCAGGAACGTGTGTTCGAGATGGTCTTTGCCATGGGGATTGGTTATAGTTTTAACTGGACTACTTAAATTTTGGGTCGAAGCCTGTGATGATGATTTGATGATTGGAGAGGTTTGCTGCATCGATGATCGATGTGTGGAGGGTGCCGTGGATGGCCGGAGATGTCTCTAGCGATGGTGCACGTGCACGAGGATGGATCTCGTGTCAATGCTGTTTTTTTACTGTGGCTTTGAATTGTTTCGAGTTATTCTCGGGGGTTTGGAGGGATTTGCTCGAAGGAGATAAGGTGGTGACCCGAAGTCATTTTAGAGTAGACTGGAAGTAAAATCTGCTCGAGTATTATATGTGACAGGTTTTGGAAACAAACAGAAAACCTGTTCTGTTTTAAGCTTTAAGCAAGTCTTAAAATGTAAACTAAAAATTTAAAACTAAGTTAAAAATCTGAATTTGAATCTGAATTCAAAGAATTGAATCTGAGATTTTGAAATAATTTAAGTTTTGAAATCTAAATTTGGGATTTAAAACTTTTTAGTATAGAGTATATGTGGGTTAGAATTTAAACAGTAAGTTTTAAATTATAAAATAGAGATTTCAAATAAGTTTAAATTCTAGTTTTAAAATCTAGAAATTATAAAATCGAGTGATTAAGGATTAATTAAGTTGTATTAATTAGTAATTAATTGGTAATTAATGATGGTTAATCTGAGTTATTTACTTAAGAAAAGTAATTAAAGAATTGTTAATGAAGGTCATTAACTTTATATTATTTAACAATTAATTAATGTGATTAATTTTGATAATTAATTAGATTAATTAATTAATAATAATCATTTAAGAAATTGTTTATGTTTAATTACTTAATAGAAGTAATTAATGGATTAATTACTTAATGTAATTAATTGGGTTAATGTGTAAACACTTGATGATTGATGAATAATTACTTAATGTAATTAATGGAAGTGTAATTACTTAGGAAAGTAATTAATTGATAATTAGTGAATGTAATTAAAGATGATGAAAGTAATTTGGATATAATTACTTTGTAATCAATCAAGGGATTAATTAAGGGTAATTAATTTATGGAATGAGTAATTAAGGGCAGTTAATTATTAAATGAGATTAACCTAGGGCGATTAATAATTATGGTTAGTAATTAATTAGCGAAGTAATTAAATGCTAATTACTGTATTTGGTTAAAGACAAATTAATTGAGATAATTAATTAAGGGATAAATAGAATGAGATGGGAAGCCTTTGATTAATTGTTATCCCTAATATGTAGTTCGTGAGGCTATGTGACAAAATATGTTTGATTTAAACCGTAATGATGTGATTATCTATTGTTGATGAATTACTATGACATTCTGTATTTAGAGTTGAATTTTATTTCACTTGGATAATATAAGTTAAGATGATACTGGTTTTGAAGAGACCGGAGTCGGTTATTAGTAAATACCCGAAACCACTTCGATTCTTTATAATTTGATGTGTGGAATCAATAGAATGAAATGGAATGATTAAAGTGAATTGGACCATTTAATCTAAGTTTGGTACTTAGAAATTGATGTGTTATGTAAGTAATGTTTATAATGACTTGTGAACTTGTAAATTGATACAAGTTACTCTGAGTTACCCCGGATTTATATAGTTGTATGTTTTGGTATTCCATGTTAGATGAGTTTACTCACGCTGGTTTCCATCCTGACCCGGGTGTTACTTTGATGTAATGCTCGGGTTAGACCGAGCATTACAGATTTTCAGGTAAGGACGTTCTGGGGCTCAGGAGGCGAGCTAGATGGCAGGGACGTATGGAGAGTTTCCACTATGATATTGTACATACCAGAGAGATGTTAAATTGTATCTATCCAATGTTGTATAAAATTGTTGTAAATCTGATATATTGATGTAAATTGGCAGTTACAGTTTCTTTGGTATAACTATTAATGATATTAAATTTTATCTGTGCGAATGTGAGTTAGTGTGTTTCTTTTCTGTTCTTCTTCTATCTCTTTCCTCTTTTCTCTAACTATCTGGAATTTTCGGGATCGAAATTTCCGAGTCGTTACAGCACTGGTAATAATATCAAGTGGCTTTCGCGTATCAAGTATATTTGACTATCATAAGGAGAAATCTCCTCCAATTCTGCGTTTGCATTGTGTGTGTGGCGGGAGGCCTTATGGTAGTTTCATTTTCCAAAAAGCATTGCGGATTTCAATTTAAATTCTTTTGTTGTTTCTTAAAAGATAAAAAATGTTTTTGTTTGCTCATACCAGTCCCATGACTGACCCGGTGTAACGACCCGTATTTTACGTGTCGATAAATCGTAGTATTTGCAGGTCGTTAGTGTTGTTGTGTTGTCTCTAGCCTGAGTCGTTTAGAAAGTTAACTCGTGTGTTTAGTGATGAGTCGTGACCGACTCATGGGCATGGTCGAGTTAAGGCTTGAGTCGTGACCGACTCATAGGGGTTAGCGAGTTAGTATGCTACGACCTAAGGAGTTGAAGGGTTAACTTGTTGCCGAGATAACTAGTGGCCGAGTTATGAGAATTAGCGAGTCAATGTGTTAAAAGGATTGAGTCTTGACCGAGTTAGCAGGTTGACCGACCTAAGGGTGTTGCCGAGTTAAGGTTTGGACCGACTCAAGGAATAGGGCTTGGATCGGCAGGAGGATGAGTCGTTAGTGGCTTAAGACTTATGTGTGTCGGCATCGTAGTTGAGTCGGCTAGGAGTTAGGTCGGTGGGCCGACTTAGTGTTGAGTCGTTGGGATCTTAGGTCGGTAGGAAGTAAGTCGGCAGTATATGTTGAGGCATTGGGTCGGTAGGAGGTTAGGTCGGCACCCAATATGGAGATGGTGGACATTGGTTAAGCCGTGACCGACTCATGTTGAGTCGGCAAAGGTTGGTTGGGACGTGTCTAGGATAAGTCGGCTTGGTGGGTGAGTCGGTATCACAGTTGAGTCGTATGGGATGTTGAGTCGTCGGACGACTTAGGATTTGGAGTGTTAGGTCGGCTCTAGTATTAAGTCGTAGGTCGGCCTGGTTTGTTGAGTCATGAGAGTGGCTTGTATTAGGTCGGCAAAGCAATGAGTCGTGAACGACTCATAGTGAGTCGGCTGTGTTGAGTCGGCAAGGGGATGAGTCGGGGACGACTCAGGAGTTGGGTCGGCGGCGACTTAGGACGGCCGAGACATGGGGGTTTCAGCCTATAAATAGTGGACTTTGGCTCACTTTTTGGCACCGGTTTTCGAAGCGACGAAGTGCTGCCATTTTGAGAGCTCGACTACAACATTTCTTCATCTCCTTTTCTCCATTCCAATCTAGTTCTAACATCCATCCAAGATTGAAGATCAAGATCAAAGATCAAGAGCCAAAGTTGAAGATTTTCATCCGAAGAAGCTAGATTTCACCGTTTCAAGTGAAATTTCTCCGGATCAAGCTCAAGTCCTTGCTGTCCAGATCTGAAGTTGATTGATTTTAGGTTGTTTTGGTGATTTGGTGAGTGGTAGTTATCTCTCACGCGGATCCAAAGGAGTATATGGAGTTGGTGATATGTTTATGTGTTAAAGTTAGCGTTTTCTCGCATTTTCCATAAGTCTGCATGTAGATCCATCATATTTGAAGATGTTTATCTATGAAAGTTGATTTAACAAGTATTAGAGATAAAACCCATGTTTTAGATTTGATAGACCTATGCTAAAAACTATGATTTCACATATGTTGGACTTTTGCTCACTTATTTACGAAATTGCCATTATAGTTGATATTGCTTAATAGATCTTGTTTGAATGGTTGAATGTTTGAATGTATGTTAGATTTGATTGCTCCAAGTTAGCTTGTAGTTGATTTGGAACAAGATGGTGAAGATGATTCAAAAGCTAAGTGGAAAGGCTCTTGAATGTTGAAAGCTGCCGATGGCATATGAAGCGGATGTGGAAGCTCATATGGATGGATTCGATGATGGGACTTTGCCGTGATGCGAAGAGGCGAAGCATGAGATCGAGATGGGACTTTGCCATGATGCGAGAAGGCAAGCCATAATGTTGAGATGAGACTTTGCTATGTTGCGATGAAGCAAAGTGTGATGTTGAGATGGGACGGGTCATGATGACGTTCCAAGTTGAGAGACTTTGCTATGATATGATGAGGCAAGGCATATGATGTGATGGGACGGGTCACGAAAACGTTCCAAGCACGGGTCATGATGACGTGCAAAGTTATAACTCGGTGATGCGGTCCGGGTTGGGGTGGATAATGGTTAGCTTGAGAGGCGCTTGAGCTAGTATGGATGGTCGTCGAGGAGGATGACTAGGAGGCTAAGATCTCATCGTTGTTGAAGGTTCTAGCATACTCAAAGCAAGGGTACGTTGGAACGGGTCACGATGACGTTCCAGGCACGGGTCATGATGACGTGCTAGTACTCTGGGCTGATGCGTTCGGCTTAGGCACGGGTCACGATGACGTGCGGAGTTATGGCTAAACCGGGGTTACCATTAGCCCTTGACAGGCGGTCATTCAACTAACGGTGAAATCAAGGCAATGATAACAGTGATAGCCAGAGTCATGGGTGTTTGGATGTTTGGTTGTATCATCATTCGGCTTCAAGAGCGGTGTTTTCTGGGTGCTTATCTGATCTTGGTTTAGGCCTTGGGGGTTTGTATTTGGAAAACATCGTCCTTGACTCGAGTGGTTATTGCTTTACCTTAATTGTCTATATTGTTATGCTTGATTCTCTTTGGTTTGTGTCTGGGGGCTATCACTGTGAGATGTGGTGGAGTGGGATGGTTTGGTTCCTATTCCTTTTATTCCTTATGCTCTTTTGGTATGTTTGATAGTTAATTTACTGCTCACTAAGACTTTGTCTGACTCAAGGTTTTATGTCTCCTCTTATTACCTTGGGCTGTTCATCCATGTTGGGATGGGCAGACTAGGTAAGCAGGTGACAGGTGCTGTGCTAGGAGTTCTACGCTGAAGATGACGAAGACGAGCAGGAGGCTTTGCATATTTGTTTTCTTACTATATGTACTGGGTTCCGCTGTTGTATCTGATTGAGTGTTGTAGTGAGGCTCTGATGTATGGATGATTCATTTGATTGTATAAACTGCTATGTTGCTTATATGATGATGTTGTGTTCTATTGAGCTTCACTATATTTTAATTCTCTATTGTATTTTATCCATGCGCTGTGAGTTACGATAGAGATTCTGCGAATTTTATTTTACCCTGACTATCGTCCATGGCTGCCTGGCACACCTTTCTGCGCACTATTCCCTTGTTTTGGTGCGGGAGTCATGGGCGGTCGTCACACCCGGAGTTTATTGTTCCCTTCCTAAACTCTAGGTGCCCACGATTTTCGACACGGGCAGTCTAGAGTTGGGTTTTTCAGATAGTAGATATCGATTCAGTAGCTTTTAGCTTTCTCTTTGGCATTCTTGGAGATCATGGATATTGGAGTCTTTGGATTCATGGATGAGACTTGCTTAGCTTGGTGCAACTTGATGGTGGTTCGAGCTATCTATAGAGATTGCTGATATTGGTGTTTCTTCTGGAGTTTCATGTTCTAGTTATTTGCGCTGCTAGTTCATTGGGTTTTCTGTTGTAGCCTTGTATCTTATCTCTGATATTTGTTGGGTTGTGTATCATTGTCGTATATCATTCTGGATATTGAATTCTATGGAGTTGTATATGATATTCATTTCTTTCTTCCGCCTTGTTGTTATACTTAATGTATTATAAGCTCCAACGAACCAGATTTGACGTTTGGATCTGCGGCATTGGAATACAAGTGTCGTATTCGGTGTCGATTTTTGAAGGTTGAGTGAGGGTCGTTACAATTGGTATCAGAGCTGAAGGTTGAAACTTTAGCTCAAGAGCATAACACATTAAGTAACTCATTAGAGATAGGGTGAAGTGTACCCTAGAATGAGTATATCCCTAAGATATCTGTCTGAATGCCTCAGTAAATTCTCTTACCATCCACTTATAGTGAGTATGAGTGCAAGAAGAGGACGAGATATGTGACATGGGAATACCACTGTAAATGGTCAGTACCCTGCTATAGAGGAAACAACTTTCTCTATCGTTCTCCTTTGATTCGTCTCTTTTCAATTCTTTGATGATTCCTGGCAGCTCCAGGAAGAAGCTTTGATATATTGGCATGGGACACAAACTCCATATGGGTCAGAATTGTTTGTTTGGATGAATTGTTTGCTTTGGTTGCTTTGATTGATAGATATATTTTGGTTGTTTAAACTAAAAGTTTTGGGTTGTATCCATATATCTATTTATTCTGTTGGATTCTGGTATATTCTACGAGTGGTTTGTTATCCTTTTGAACTAATCAATACCCCTCTATATTCATAATTCTGGTAATTCATCTCTTTATCTCCCTATATTCTTTTTGTCTCACTTTCAAATTTCAAGGACGAAATTCTCTTAAGGGGGGATCTGTAACATCCCTGAAATTTTAGTTAAGTTAATTTTATAATTAATTTAATTTTTGAATTTAATTGTGAATTAATGGTAAGTTAATTTGAATTTTTCCAAATTTTATAAAGATACGTGTTTGGTTAGTGTTTACATATATATAATAATTTGAAATTTGAATTTGGAATTCAACTGTTAATATATTGAAATTTAATTGGACTTAAAGAAATTTTTATATTTGAAACAAAAATATAATAAGTATGATTACTTAAGTTTAAAATGAAAATTTTAAAGTAAGTATTTGTTAATAAGTTTAATGTCTTAAGCTTAAAAATATAAATGTATTGAAAATAAAAATTATATTTACTAGCTTATAAATATTTATTAGCAATGTATAATTTAATTTCAAACCATTTTCTTTAATTTGTATAAGTATAAGTAATACATAAGAAAGTACTAAATAATTGTTTTTAACATTCAAAACATAATAAGTATAATTTGAGGATATATATATGTGAATATAAAGCAATTTACAAAATGATAGGGTTAAAACAAATTTGAAGAAAGGATTTAAACATAAAAAAACACAATAGCTCAAAATTTGAATAGGATTTGATAAAAGGATTTAATAAACATTTTTTCTTTTAAAAGTTACATGTGATAAAATCAAATTTGTATATATATATATATATATATATATATATATACACACACACACACACAATAATTAATACAAAAATACAAACATAAAAAGAATACATTTTAAATTAACATTTGTAAATTTGAGAATTCATACATTAACAAGTATAGGCAAGAGGAGATAGGTAATGAACAAGTGTTCATTTAATTTACGAGTAATTTAACAAGTGGCATTTATGTTTTAATTTGAATTAAATAAAACTCTTTCTCAAATCTGAAACATTCAAAACAATTCAAAAAGAAAATCTCAAACAAGACTATCTTAAAACCAAAATATGAAAAGAAAATTCAAAAGAAATCAAAACCAAATTCCAGTGTTCAAAAAGTGCAACCTGGAAACTCAAAAACCAGCAAAACAAAATCACCAAACCTAATCAAAACATGAACAAAAATAAAACCTGAAATGGATTCAAGTAAGCAAGTTTAAAATCTAAAGCATGTTGAAAACCTGGAAACAAAGAATCAACAAGTTCAAAACAAATAATCAAACTGGAAATGAAGATTTGAATCAGAGATCAAACTCAATCCCTGATTAGAGCAAATGCAAATTTCAATTCTTAGATTTAAAAGAAAGATCAAATCTCAGTTTCAAAAGTGGTAGAAACAATTTCCAATTTTGCAAAATTAGTTCAAGCTTCTCCGTTCCTCTATCTTCATCAATACAAGGTGAGCAAACCCACTAAAACTATTTATATCTCTTGATTTTATGGATTAATGATGGAAGTATATCAGGAAAATGTTTTGCTTTTGCCTGCATGCTTATATGTACATTGAATATGATGTGTGCATATTAGGATATAGAAATTCTTCAGCCTCTGTTTCTGTTTGTTTTCTTTCAAACCAAATTTGATTTGAAATCAAATTCCTCTTCCCTAAATCTTCTATAGTTTGTGATGGTCAAACGAAATATGTTGAACAAACTATATACCAATTTTTTTATGTTCAAAATATTATTATCAAACATTTTATCTGGGAAGGAAAATAAAATAGTGAAAACACAATAAAGTCTAAAACTTGATTATGTAGAATTTATATTTTGATTCTATAATATGATTCGTCGCTGAAAATAGTGAATTTAGATAATAGTATCAAGATTTTTAGTTTCGCGTTGGTTAAGAATTTTAGGATGAACGGAATCGAATGTTTTTGTCGATTTCTGGTGATCGACATAGCGACGGTTCTTGGAATCGTGGGTGAAGATAGCTTGGACGTTGGCGATTCCAGGAAAAATACGCGCAAAAATTTTCATCGATTATGATGGCCAAGCGAGGTGATTTTAGGGTCTTGTGAGATGGTTGAGGGGGCGAGGTGTTTGAGTTCGTTGTGGTGTCATTAGTGGATCGGACCCCACCGCAAGTAGTGGAATCAGAGCTGGAGACCGAGATGGAGCTAGGGATGGGGTTGCGAGTTCTCCGGTGACTTGAGGCGATGGGTTGAAGGAAGTTTCCAATGAACTGTTTTGTTCAGAGGCAAGTCGCGTAGCTCGATTTTTGTTTTTGGTTCAAATCGTTCATCTGGGTAGTTGATGGAGTTGAGGTGGTCGTAGGTGATGTGCCGGAGGGTTTGGCGATGTTCGGAGTTGCTTCAGGTGGTGGTGCATATGCACGATGATATTTGGGTATCAGTGTTTTTTTGGGGTGTGGTTTGCTCGAAGAAGAGATAAGGATTTGGAGTGTATGACTCGAGTTGGTACTCGTGTGGGTTCTGTACGATCACCTATACATTTTAAAAACTTAAATTTTTTAGCTAAGTGTTGGAAAATAGGGAGAAGAAAGGAAACTCGGGTTCCACCCGAGTAGCCTTCGGTTTTGACCCGAAGTAGGGTGATTGAGAAAATTTAAAAAGTTTTAAGAACAAGGATTTTTGAAATATAAAAATAAATTTAGTTTAAACTTTTTTCTATAAATTAATTTTTATATAATAAATTTTTCTTAAACATTTTAGTAGTTTGAAGTTTGTTAAATTTAAATTTTGTTAATAAATTTAAAGTGGTATTTAAATTGAGTTATGAAAGTAATTTTAAAAAGTTTACATAAAATGACAAGTTTTTAAATTCAAATTGAAAATAGCTTTAAAAACTATTAATTGATAAATGTTTAAGTTAATTAATTAAAGTTATGTTTTGATAACTTTAGTTTATCAAGATAAATGATTATTTATATGTAAACTGAATTAATGATTTAATTATGTAAAGATAATTATTAAGATAAATGGTGTAATTTTGTTAATGTTAATAAAGGTATTAATAAGAAAATGTTTATCTTAATTAAGATTTAACGTCTTGATTAAAATAACTAAAATAATTTAATTATAATTAATTAGTTTAATTAATTATAAAGGATTAATTAAGAAATTAATTAAGGGTAATTAATTTACTCGATTTAATAAATGATTAAGGATTAAAAGTTAATTAATTTAAAGATTAATTAATTTGTAATTAAAGATCATTAATTAGATAATTAAAGATCATTAATTAGATAATTAAAGATTATTGATTAATGAGTAGAGATTAATTAATTAAGTAATTAAGTGTAATTAAGACTTAATTTATCAAGTGATTAAGATTTATTAATTAAGTAATTAATGACTAATTAATTGAGTAATTAAAGGTTACTTAATTAGTAATTAAGAAGTGCATAATTTGTAATTAAGTTTTATAAATTAATAATTAAGGTTTTATTAATTAATAATTAAAGAATAATTAATCCGTTATTAAGGATTAATTAAGAAGTTGTTAAATGGTAATTAATTGATTAATCAATGGTGATTAAGGATTAATCAAATGATAATTAAGGAATGGTTAACTATTAATTAAGGATGGGTTAACTGTTAATTAAGGATTAATCAACTGATCATTAAGGAGTAATAAATTTATGATAATTAAACAGGATTAGTGACTAATCTGATTATAAATTATCAGATGACTTAATGACCGTATTTATGGATGTTTGGATGGTATGGAATGCTTTGATTTATGTGATATTCCTGATGTGTGATGTTTTGTGATATGTTTGAGCTGTGGAATGTAATTTATTTATCTATAATGCATTTATATTACCTATCTGTGATTCTATGTATACAGATAAGCATTATAAGATTATACCGCTTATCAATATTGATATGCTTGAATCTGTGATGTTTAATGATGTTGTACTATTATGTAAAACCCCTGGACTACACCTTAAACACAGAAATATGGATTGCACGAGGAAATTTGTTAAGTCATAGATTTTGAAATGGTTTTAAATTTGAATTTCAAATCCAAAATAGTTTTAGAAATGGAATTGGATTTAATATGAAAAGTTTTTGAAAGGGGGTTTAGGATAAAAGTTATTTTGAATAACTTGATAAAGTTTTGGAATTTAAATAATTTAATTTAAATTTGAATTCAATGTTTGAAATTAAATTCTATTATTTGGAAACTATGGTTTAAAAAGTTATTCAAGTTATAAGAGTGTTTTAAACGATTTTAAAAGTATTGTTTTGGGAATTTGAATTCAAACCAAATTTTATATTTAAAGAGCTTTAACTCGTGTAAATGAAATCGAATTTTTCCGAAACGAAAACTATTTGTTTTCAATTAATAATAGCTTTCATATAGGGAAAGTGTTTCCAATGTTGAAAGATTTAAAATCAAATGGAAATAGTTTTGAAAACTGTTAACTAATCTTTGTGAAAGATAGCCAAACCTTGATTTGAAATTGAAGAGCATTTAAATGGTGTATCTTTTATATAAAAGATTTGGAATGGAATTGTTTGTGAAAATGATTTTGAAAGCTATGAAATGAGTCTTTGATTTAATACCGGATGAGTTAATCCAACTTGAATGGAATAATTTTAAAAGGCTATGAATGATCTTTGTTAAAGATTGGTGATCCTTGTTTTAAATTGAAAGGGGTCTTAAAAGTGAATCTTTTATTTAAAAGATTTAAGTGTGGAAATTGTTTAAACCATTGAAGGTTTTTGAAATGAATCTTTTTTGTTTAAAAGATTTGTCAACGGTAATTTGTTTAACCATTTGAATGAAAAGTTTTGGGTTTTAAAAGTTGTGACTTAACTGAAATCCCATATCCATATGTTTTTAAATATTGCGCTTATTATTCAGTTTAGCAGGGAGAGGACCTTGTGTCATATAACCCATTCCGAATAATGATACGACGATATGGATAGCATTTGAAGATCGGTAGTAAAGATCGGATACTTTCGAAAGCGAAAGGATGACCTGTCGAATGTCTCTGCACCGAATGGCCTCGGTATAGGGATTTGAGCACCCATAGAGATGGGAAGTCCGGACGTGATTAGAAATTATCCGAATTGAAAGGGCTTCTTTGGAAGTGCCTTCGATTCTGTATGATCCCGGAACGGACTTGCATGGATGTGTGTCTGACGTTACACTTTGAGATGTAAAACCGGTTTCTATCAAATACATTTCTGTTTGATGGCGAAGATTTATTCTCTTAGCTTAACACCCTTCTCTGAGACATACGAGCTCAGAGGTTATGTAGTTGATAGATACTAGTGATACATTCCCAATTTGGTAATGTGGCATACGAAGTGCTTCTGATCATTTGTTGATCAAAGCATGGCTTTGTAAAAAGCGTAGTTTTGTGGACAAGACTTCGTCGAACTTCACAACCCGGAATGGTCGAAACAGGAAGAATGCAGCAAGGTTATTTGGGGGTAGTGCCCCCTGAGGGTATGTTCATTTCCTTCTGAATAAAGGTGGTATCATGGTATGGAGCCCAGATACTTAACCTATGTGGTTGCTGCAAATTTATTACTTTGTGGTTGTTGGTGAATCCTAGGATAAAGGTTGGTTACGACCGGGGGATGGCATACTAGTGTCAGTAGTTACCTAGTTACACAGGTAACCCGGCCTAGTGTTGGCAGAGATCCGGTTAGGTTCTCGGGGCGTCCCTCCAGCGGCATACCCATGTGGCAATGGGAAGTTCCTTGGCCTGACCATTTGTTGGAAATCCAATCATCTAATACGCGCCTTGTACTGTTTTAGTTGTATTACCTACCATCTACTTATGGTGGCACCCCACTGTTTGGATGGTAGCTATAGTAGGCATAGTTCGAAATGTCTATGTTGGCTAGGATTAATATTATGTTTTCAAAATATTTTCCCACTATGTACTAGTAATAATATCAAATGGCTTTCGCGTATCAAGCATATTTGACTATCATAAGGAGAAATCTCCACCAATTCTGCGTTTGCATTGTGTGTGTGTGGCGGGAGGCCTTATGGTAGTTTCATTTTCCAAAAAGCATTGCGGATTTCAATTTAAATTCTTTTGTTGTTTCTTAAAAGATAAAAAATGTTTTTGTTTGCTCATACCAATCCCATGACTGACCCAGAGTTTATTGTTCCCTTCCTAAACTCTGGATGCCCACAATTTTCCACATGGGCAGTCTAGAGTTGGGTTTTTCAGATAGTAGATATCGATTCAGTAGCTTTTAGCTTTCTCTTTGGTATTCTTTGGAGATCTTGGATATTGGAGTCTTTGGATTCACGGACGAGACTTGCTTAGCTTGGTGCAACTTGATGGTGGTTCGAGCTATCTATAGAGATTGCTGGTATTGGTGTTTCTTCTAGAGTTTCATGTTCTAGTTATTTCCGCTCTTAGTTCATTGGGTTTTCTGCTGTAGCATTGTATCTTATCTATGATATTTTTTGGGTTGTGTATCATTGTTGTATATCATTCTGGATATTGTATTCTATGGAGTTGTATATGATATTAATTTCTTTCTTCCGCTGTGTTGTTATACTTAATGTATTATAAGCTCCGGCGAACTAGATTCGACGTTTGGATCTACGGCATTGGAATACAAGTGTCGTATTCGGTGCCGATTTTCGAAGGTCGAGTCAGGGTCGTTACATAGGGTTTGAGTTTTGTTAACCCCGCCTCGGCCATGACTCGACGACTTAAGAGAGATACCGACCTAACTGCCTAAAACAGGAATGCCAACCTAAGACTTAAAGGATACCGACCTAAGATAGCTACCGACCTAACATGAGTACCGGCCTAATGCCTTAAAGGTTGCCGACTTAACAGGGATGCCGACTTAAGATTTGAGAGGATACCGACTTAAGGCTTAGGTAGGTTACCGATCTAACATGGATGCTGGCGTAAGATAGATGCCGATCTAACTATCCAAGGAGATTGCCGCCCTAACTGCTCAGGACAGGGACAAGATCACGAACTACACTTGAGTCACGACCGACTTACGGCCTATGCTAGGTCGTTCATGACCCAGGCAAAGGAAGGCAAGTCCGATGCAGCTACTTAGCACGCGGCCCCTTAACTCGTACACGTTTCAGGACTTATGATATATCCATAGTTCAGCAAGGATGCCTTTCCGAAGTCTCGACCCAGCATTTAGGTCGCAACCGACCCACGACTTAGTTTAAGTCGTCCGCGACCCAACTTAGGCCGGTTACGATTTAGGACTTGGTAATGTTTCCTGCCTAGAATTCTCTATAAATACATTGCCATCTCCAACTTTCAAAGGACTTTTGGACAATCTCTTCAAGCGCCGATACTCTGCCAGTTTCTAAATCAACTCTACACTTGAAATTTCGAAGAAACTACAAGCAACTTGTGAAAGACTTTCACACATCTGACATGGATTCGAAGACTTTCATCTACATCGAAGCTTAAGCTACTTGCTCAAAGTGTTTTGTAACTAAAGAGATTTGTACTTGAAGAGCATTGTATTGTTTTGTAAAAAGATCAGTAATAAAGATACCTAAAGTGGACGTAGGCTACTCCTTAAGCCGAACCACTATAAAATCGCTGTCTCTTACTGTATTATCTGTTATCTTAGCTGATATTCTGTTTCCGAATCATCGGCTGGTGCTTTCACACTCACATTTCGCACACCGGGGTGTTAGCGTTCGATTTTTAGCGTTAACATTTTTGATGCTTTCATTGAGAGGGTTGAACTCAGGATACTTCCACCATTGCTCCGCAAAGGTTTGTTGAAAGGATTTCTTTTAAAACCAGAAGTTTATTGGAAATAATGGCTCCTGGGAGAAAACGAAGTTCTGTAAGATCCGACATTGTTCAAGAGAATACTGCTACCTCTCCTCCTTCAAGTCAAGCAGCTCCAACTGTTGGAGTTACGCGAGCAGAATTGGACGCCGTAGTTTTGGGGTTGAATCAACAATTGAATGCTCAAAATGCACAGTTGGAAGCCCAGAATGCCCAGAATGCCCTGATCTTAAGTAAGTTGAATGATCTACTTGGGGAAATAGTCAACTGGGTAATAATGATGGAAACCCTACTGTGGGAGTTCAGGATGTTGAAGGGAACATTTCTCAAAGAGCCGCAGACCCTGTGGAAAGGACACCTCCCCAAGCTGGAGGATCAGGGCCGCAGCCGACCCTCCGTGAATGATTGTCAAGACAGAATTCAGAGAGAGTGGCTGATGTTTGCCCTCCAGAGCCTCTAAATGATGAAGAGTATTTTTCGGGCATGGTTCGTCAAATCATGAAGGAAAATATGCGAAGAGATGAAGATGAGAAAGAGTGGGGTTTTGCTCCAAGCAAAACTCCATTTACTGAAAAGATCTTGAAGGCAGAGTTCCCAAGGAAATTCGTTCCCCCTACTATTCCGGCTTACAAGGGGATGAGTGATCCTAACGAGTTTCTGTATAAGTACGAATGGCATATGACGGGTGCCAGAGCGTCTGATGAAATCAAATGTCGATATTTCCCCGTATATCTGGAAGGTGTAGCTCTATTGTGGTTTACAAAGATGCCGGTCAGGTCCATTGATCAGTTCTCCGATTTGACCAGGAAGTTCAAGGAGCAATTTCGATTGTATGCTTCAAAAGCAAAGGATATAATGTCGCTGTCAAGTCTAGAGAAAAATCCAGGAGAATCCATCAGATCATTTTTGAATCGTTTTAACATAGCACTGGCTGAGGTAGATAATGCTGAGCCACGCATGGTCCTAACATACTTGATGAGGGCGATTGAAAAATCGAGTGAATTTGAAAAATGGTTGAAAATGAAAGAACCAAACTCACTTGACAAATTATACAAGAAAGCGGATGAATTCATGCGCTTGGAGAGCCTCCAAACACCAGCTAAGGTGGTATCAGCAGAAGTCGGGAACAATGGTGCTCCTTCGAGCAAGAAAGAACCTAACACTTAGAAAAGGGGAAATGATGGTGGAAAGAAACTGGGAGATGCTAAGAAAGGCCGTCCTTTCAATTTCACGCCCTTGACCGATACCCTTGTGAACATCTTCTTTGCAACCAAGGATGATGTCAATTATCCGACACCGCCTAAAATGAGAGTGGGAAATAAGATGGAGAAGAGTGGAAGGTTCTGTCGGTTCCACAACCAAACCGGCCATGACACCGACGAATGCCGTCAGTTGAAAGAGGTAATTGAACAATTTTTGAAAGAGAACAAGCTCCAACAGTATGTGAAAAGGAATAGAAATGCCCCAGCCTCGTCGACTCAAGGACAACAAGTTCCCACTCATTGTCTTGGCTCAAGTGAGAAGGTCGTAGAGCATGAATCGGAAAGACCTGTCATCAATATAATAACTGGAGGGCCTCACCCAGCAGGCAAAAGCTGGGGCGAGATGGAAAGGTATGCCCGGGCCTTGAAGCATGTATCGGCCGAAGAGAATGTTTTTGTTTTAGAAAATGATGCGCCTTTAAAGCAACAAAAGACTTTCGCAGATGATATTGTATTCAGTACCAGAGATTCTTTGGGTATCGAGGCTCCTACCATAGATCCTTTGGTCATATCCGCTGGTATTGGGCCGGCTACTGTGAGAAGGGTTCTAGTTGACTGTGGAGCTTCATGCAACATTCTCTTCAAGAAGACCTTTGATCAAATGAAAATTCCAATGGCTGACGTTCAAGCTTCTTCACTTAAAATTGCTGGGTTTGCTGGAGAACCCAAACAGCTGATAGGGACCATAGATTTGTTTGTGGAACTTGGGAAAGGGCTAAGGAAGGTGGCTCAAAAGCAAACCTTTATAATTATTGAAGAATTCTCTGCCTACAATGCCTTTTTAGGCCGACCAACTCTTGCTGCATTCAAAGCTGTTCTTGCCCCATGGTGTCTGACTATAAAATTCCCCACAGATAATGGAGTTGGTGTGATTAAAGGAGACCAAGATGTGGGGCGAGAATGTTATCTTACGGAGTTGCGTGAATCAAGGAAAAGAGAAACGGGAAAAGGTGCGGCAGCTCCAGTCCGCATCAAAGAACCAACCTTGTAGTAATTACAGGGTGGACCCTGCACTGGTGAATGTAGTGGCGCACGAAGAGAGATGGATCCTAGGAAAGCCAGTGCAGGGGAGAATAGGGTAGTACCGGTAGAGGTAACAGTGCCGGTATCCGTTGACCCAAAGGACCCAAACAAAGTGCTGAATGTGGGTTCACAACTCAACACAACTGGTCAGAATGTTCTGATTTCATTTTTGAAGGCAAATTTGGATGTATTCGCTTGGAATCATGCTGACATATGTGGAATATCCCCAGAGATTGCAGTACACACTCTGAACATTGATCCAAAGTTTACACCTGTGAAACAGAAAAGAAGAACTCAGGGTCCTGAGAGGACGGCAACGTTGAAGGAAGAAGTGGATCGGCTCATGGGGAACAGTTTCATCAGAGAATCCACTTATCCAAATTGGGTATCAAACCCAGTGCTGGTTAAAAAAGCTAACGGGAAATGGAGAGTATGCATTGACTTTTCGGATTTGAACAAAGCCTGCCCCAAAGACTGTTTCCCGCTGCCCAGGATCGAGCAGTTGGTGGATGGGACAGCGGGGCATGAATTGTTATCTTTTATGGATGCATACTCTGGATATAACCAGATTATGATGCATGAGCCAGATCAAGAGGACACAAGCTTCATCACAGATGTTGGGCTCTACTGCTACAAGGTCATGCCTTTCGGACTCAAGAATGCAGGGGCAACTTACCAAAGGCTTGTTAATGCCATGTTTAAACCGCAGATTGGCAAGACAATGGAAGTTTATGTTGATGATATGCTAGTGAAGTCTAAGAAAGCAGTGGACCACATGGATCACTTGGCAGAGATGTTTGCAGTACTCCGAAAGTACAGAATGAAGCTTAATCCCTTGAAATGTTCATTTGGAGTGGAGTCTAGAAAGTTTTTGCGTTTCATTGTGAGCGCTAGGGGCATTAAAGCTAATCCTGCTCAGATCACTGCCCTGAGAGAGGTCAAAGCTCCTAAAACGAAGAAGGAGTTGCAAAGTCTCAATGGAAAGGTTGATGCCTTGAGTCGGTTCATTTTAAAAGCTACTGACAAATGCATTCCATTCTTTGATGCTCTGAAGAAAAGAAGAAAAAACTTTGAGTGGACTCCTGAATGTCAGAAAGCATTTGATGAGTTGGTTCGTCATATGGAAGTGCCTCCGATACTTTCAAAGCCTGACAATGGTGAAGATCTCTTCATATATTTGGCAATTTCATCTCATGCTCTCAGTGCAGTGTTGGTACGAGAAGACACAAGGATTCAACGCCCAGTCTATTATATCAGCAAATGATTCACTGGGGCAGAGATGTATTCAAGGTCGGAAAAGCTCGCCTATTGTTTGTTGATCGCATCAAGGAAATTGATGCCGTATTTCCAAGCTCATCCCATCAAAGTCCTCACCGATCAACCTCTAAAGCAAGTCCTATTCCGTCCTGAGACTTCGGGCCGTCTTTTGAAATGGAATATTGAACTCAGCCAATATGACATCACTTATCATCCCCGGAAAGCAATCAATGGACAAGCTTTAGCAGATTTCATCGCAGAATGTACGGATAAAGGTGATAGTGAGGAAGAAGCCACTGATAACATCCCAATCCAATGGAAATTGTATGTCGATGGCGCAAGGAATGATTACTGTTCCGGAGCAAGGGTTGTCCTTGAAACCCCAGAAGGGCGATCGCTATGTTATGCACTGAGACTAGAATTCCCTTCGAAAATAATGAAGCAGAATATGAAGCTCTCATCGCTGGTTTACGAATCGCTAAAGAACTAAACATCAAGGCATTGCGGATCTTCAGTGATTCTCAGCTTATTGTCTGCCAAGTCAAGAAGGAGTTTCAAGCTAAAGGAGGGAATCTACCCGCCTATTTATCAAAAGCCTGGGAGCTTCTTCAAGATTTTGACCATTATTCAATAAACCATATACCCCGAGAAGAGAACATGAAGGAAGATTCTCTCACAAAGTATTCAAGTACTAGTGAAGCTCAACTATTGGGATTAGTTCCCGTCGAAGTCTTGTCAGCTCCAAGCACATATGAAATGGATATTGATTGGATTATGAATGTATTCCAAGAGCAAGAATCATGGATGACTCCGATACTTGAATATTTACTCAATAGTTTTTGGCCAGAAAGTTCAAAAGAACGGCAGAAGCTGATAAGGAAAGCCTCCAGATATGTAGTTCAAGATGGTCGTTTGTACATACGAGGATTTTCAATGCCATTACTCCGATGCGTGACAAAGGAAGAAGCTAAGACAATTCTGACTGAAGTACACGGAGGAGAATGTGGGGATCATACAGGTGGTCAAACTTTATCAAAGAAAATCCTCCATTATGGATACTTTTGGCCAGAAATTAATCAAGATGCTGCTGACTATTCCCGAAAGTGTGATAAATGCCAAAGATTCGCCAAAATTCCTAGAGCACCTTCCACTGAGCTAACACAAATGGTCAGTCTATGGCCGTTTTCCATCTGGGGAATAGATCTCATTGGGCCTTTGCCGACTGCCAAATCGGGAATTAAATATGCTATCGTTGTTGTTGATTATTTCACTAAATGGGCTGAAGCTGAACCATTGGCTACTATTACCTCTAAGAAAATGATAAGTTTTGTGACTAAAAATATCATTTGCAGGTATGGTGTGCCTCAGAAGATAATCACAGACAATGGTACCGAGTTTGAAAGTGAGGAGTTCCAAGATTTTTGCAAATGATTCAAGATCCGAAAAAGCTTCTCAGCAGTGGCTCATCCGCAGGCAAGCGGGCAAGTGGAAGCAGTAAACAAAATCATCAAATCAACCATTAAAAAGCAGTTGGAAAAAGCAAAAGGAGGTTGGGTTGATAAGTTACCGCTTGCACTATGGGCATACAGAACCACCCACAAAACTGCGACTGGGCATACTCCATTTTCATTGGCATACGGATCAGAAGCGATGATTCCAGTGGAAACTGAAGTCCCCTCACACAGAAGGATCCATTTTGATCAAGATGAGAATGAAAAATTGTAATTGGAAGCACTTGACCTCCTTGATGAAAGAAGAGAAGAGGCTAGGCTTAGAATTGCAGCTCATCAGCAAAGAATAGCCAGGCACTTCAATTCCAAAGTTCGTCAGCGCAGCTTTGAAGTTGGGGACCTAGTCCTGAAGAGAATTATGACAGCCATAGGTGTGTTTGGGCCAAACTGGGAGGGGCCGTATGTTATAGGCATGAATCTTCTTGATGGCACATTCAAACTCACAACTGTCGAAGGAGAACTGATCCCAAGAGCTTGGAACATCAATCATTTGCGTCCATGTTTTACTTAAAAGCTTTGCTGAAATGTTGTAAAAGAATTACGAATATATGATTCTTGTATTGAAAGCAATTGTAAAGCAAGTGAATAATGAAAAGCTATAAAGTGGATGTAGGCCCAGCTTTTTGCCGAACCACTATAAATCTTGTGTTCTCTACTACTATAAATTGCTTTGTTTTATTTCGACATATAAAATACGTTAATTGTGTTACTAAAATGTCGATTTAACAATGCAGGCCATAAAAACAAAGCTTACCCATCGCAAGACCAAGCGATCTCCGACATCACCCAGCAAGCAAATGCTAAACCATTCAAAATTTCCATACTCAAATCCTATGAAAGAAGTGCTTCGAACAAAAGTTAGCGATGTGGATGGAAGTGGACCATTTCTAACTAACTGCGAATGTTTGTACAAACGAGCATCCAGTTAAATAGGCTGTGTCTACCACCACCAACTCGCTTAACTATGAAGTATATTTCTTTGGATAAGGAAAATTATTGGCAACTTAAAAGGGATGATACTTGCAAAAGATAACGGGGATCGCCGACATGAATAGATGGCAAAGAGACATGGGAGAGCAAGCATCAAACAGCAAAAGACCTCTTCGGAGGCACAAGCCCTCTTCAGAGGCACAACTCTTCGGAGGATAAAGACCTCGAGCGGGCCTCGCCAGAAAAAGAGAGTTCTTTCTCGACATAAAGTTGTGGACTGATCGGTGATACACTCCCGTGAATCCATCCAACTAAGAGAAAGAAACTCCAAACTTCCAGGCAAAAGCCCTACTCAGAGGCACACGTTTCACCGAGATTGAAATAAAACTTCCAAGTGTTGAAACGTGAAAAGCCCTCTTCGGAGGCCCATTTCACCACAGTTGAAATGCTAAAAGACCTCGAGCGAGCCTCGCAAGAAAAAGAGAGTTCTTTCTCGACATAAAGTTGTGGACTGATCGGTGATACACTCCCATGAATCCATCCAACTAAGAGAAAGAAACTCCAAACTTCCAGGCAAAAGCCCTACTCAGAGGCACACATTTCACCGTGATCTGAAATAAAACTTCACACGAGTCGAAATGTGAAAAGCCCTCTTTGGAGGCCCGCTTCCCATCGAACAGGGAAAAAATAAAAGCCTCTCCCAAGAGGCAGAAACAAAAAGACCTCTTCCCAGAGGCACAATCAAACAAAAGACCTCTTCCCAGAGCACAATCAAACAAAAAGACCTCTTCCCAGAGGCACAATCAAACAAAAAGACCTCTTCGGAGGCACACGTTTCACCGAGATTGAAATAAAACTTCCAAGTGTTGAAACGTGGAAAGCCCTCTTCGGAGGCACAACTCTTCGGAGGCACACGTTTCACCGAGATTGAAATAAAACTTCCAAGTGTTGAAACGTGAAAAAGCCCTCCTCAGAGGTACAACTTTTCAAAGAAGCATTTCATCGGAAATGCAAAACAAAGATCAAAAATCCCCCCACCAAGGCGCAATAAAAAAAAGAGAAGCCCTCTTTAAAGGCACACTTTAGCTTTCAAAGGAAGACTGATTCATCTATTCTTGAAAATACTCTTCCTCAAAAAGAAGTTAAAGTGCCCTTCAGAGGCCCGCTTTACCACATAGGAGAATTCACTTTGTAAAAATGTGTGTATGCACAAAAGAAAAAGTGATATCTCCAAAGGGGAGCATGAAAACTCATATGAAACGAGCTGTACTCTATTTTCAGCAGAATAATATTCCTCCAAGTATGGAATAATTATTCTACAGAAAATAAGAGTACAAGTCCCCTGAAAGTTGAAAATATTGCAACGAGCTTATGGCATAGGGGCAACATGGTATAGCTACATTAGTAAGAATTACGCTCGAACAACATACCACAAGCTCACTGCAATATCATATAAAGAAACTTGTACAAAAACGAATAGTAAATGCATTCTCAAATACAGACAGAAGTTTGTACAAACAAAAAGAATCATTTTATTCAATACTGTCAAAATTTTGTACAAGTACAGGTTTCAAAATAAAAAGAAAAAGAAAAGCGGAGGCCGGTACCCGCACAATCTCCGGTCAGTACATGCAAAAAGCAAAGAGTAAAAATAAAGGGAAGCAGGGCACGTTACTTCTTCTTGCCACCACCTTTAGAGCCTTCACCTGACCTAATAGGCATCTTTTTAGGACGGCTTGGGAGAGTCGGGGATGAAGGAGGGAGGGTTACTGCCGGATCAACCTTCGCTTCCTCTTTAGAAACAAGAATGCTTTTCGTTTTCTTCTTGGAAGTGGTACGCTTCCTCCTCCTCCTTGAAGAAGACTCACTTCCCGGAGTAACAAGATCAGCCAGTTTTACGTCATCAGAAATAGTACGCTTCGGGGATTTGTCGCCTCCTTCAATTCCTTCGTCCTTCTGCTCCTGTGAAGCGATTGGATCATCCAAGCCTTGAAGGGCCCCTATTAATTCTTCCTGTGATCCCGATTGGGATATAGGAGTGATTTGAGGGAATGGAGGGGGGACAGCTGGAGAAGGAGAAGTTTGTGTGGCACTTGGCGTTTTTGCTACAGAAGAAGAAAAGCCAAAAATATTAGTGTCTCCTGTGAAGAAAGGAGATAGTGGCTCATTGAGATTTAAGAAATAATTAAAAAAATTCGTCAAACTCATGAGGAGCAAACAAACAGTCCACTTGGGCAAGATTAATGGTAGGGTTACCTGGAGAAGTCGGCTTCCTAATGTCAACTTCATAAGCCTGTGCTTCGGTGCTCTCTTCGCCTTCATCTCCACCCTGCGTGCTTGTGATCTCGGTTATAACTTTGGCAGGGGACGGAGAATGAGAACCGGAGCCTGTAATGTCAACATCGGCTGAAACCGAAGGAGGGACGAGGGCAGTTAATGGTGCTTCTTTCACAAAGTGCTGCTCCCCTACCTCAGCTCGTGCTTTGGCAAGCTGCTCTTTTCCCCAGGCTAGGGCAGCTCTGGCGTCATCATCTAGAAAGTGTTCTACAAGAGATGCTTCAGCATAGCCAGCGCCTGCACCTCCAAGCATGTCGAGAATTGACTCCCAAACCTCGGCCAGGGTAATCTCATACTTCGGTCCTAAGAATGAAAGGCTCCCACGCCCCATAACGCTATGCACATAGAAGTCAAATAAAGTGGAGTTGATGCTGGCTTTAGTCGTCTCATGCGACTGTTTGGCAGTCTGCCTTCCAGCGATAGCTTTGTCACGTTCCTTCTCGGTCTTTAACAATTGGGCTTTCAGCCTCATGATCTCTAAATCCTAGGAGTTGACCTTCTCCCATAACTCTGCAACGTCAGCACGATACTTTCCCGTTGTTTTTTGCTTAGCCTCAAGTTGCCACTCGGCATGTCGCTGAGTAGCGTGAGCATCACGAACCTGCTTTTGAAGTACTTCTTCTTTTTGGGTATATGAGGTAGAAGAAGCAGCAAGCTCTTGTTTAAGTTTCTCAACTTCTGCTTCAAGCTTCTCGTTGTAATCAGCAATGTTCCTCATCTCAGTATCATGCTGGTTTAAAGTTTTTTGCCACTCGGCTTTATCATTTTCCATGGTTAGCATGGCCTCTATATTCATGTGGTTGACCCTTTGAAGCTCATCAACAAGCTTTTGCCACCCTGACATCCGCTCGATATCAAGTCTAACAGCATCAAGATTTTGCAGCATTGTTTGTTTGTCAATAGGGACCAAGTCAAGATCGAACCGCACTCCCTTTAGGCACCAGTGTGGAAACCGGCTTTGCAGAGTAGCCGGGCCTGGTCTGATTTGGAATTTAGGCCCGTTGACTATTGTCTGAATGTCTGTCTTCCCGAGAGCAGGAGAGCCGAAGGGGATGTCAAGTGAGAAAGGGGCAGCGTCCTTTTTAGGAGTTGAAGATGCATGTTTCTCACCGTGCCTGGCACGCTTGCTTGGGTCCTCAACTGTATGACTTTTTCCCCGGTCGTCATGCGGCTTTCTTTTGTGAGAGTCGTCACCTCTCTGGGAAGAATCATGGTGCTCCTCCCTTTCTCTCCTCTCATGAGCCTTTCGAGCGGCTCTCTCTTCGTCAGTTTCTCTGTGAATGGGAAGGTAGCGCCTATAGTCATATTGACTACGCCTCCCGTAGCGCTGAAAGTCGTCATCGTAAGAGCCGCTGCGTCCCATCGGAGAATCTGAAATTGAAAAAAGACAAGTCTTAAAAGTCTTCAGAGAAAAGAAGTTAAGTACGAATAAGTGCTGAAAATCCTATGTGTGTGTGTGGTGTGCAAACTACACGTATCAGGCTACAAACCGCTCTTCGGCACAGGAGTGGTAGTGACTTGAGTGGTAGGCGTCAAAATTTGTTGAAAAGTGGATGTCGCCTCGACAACAGGAGAAGAAGCTTTAGGGGCATCATCTTTAAAAAGTTCTTGTGAAGTTATCATCAGGTAACTTAGCCCCTCAAAAGTATCATCACCGCCAAGTTCGGCGGGAGTTTCTTTTTCGGCTTCCAGACTAGCCGCATCTTCAGAGCAACGAAGAGGTTCTTCCTCTTCAATAACTAGGGCAAGTGCGAATTTGCCAGACGACCCCGCAACATCGACAGTAGTAGAGCACTTCACCAGAGAAGCCTCGGAGGCAGGTTCTTTTAGTATGAGTTCGTCAGTGGAAACTGGGGCATCTAATGCTTTAGATGGGGAGTCTGGAACCTCATGGGGGTGTGTAGAGCGAGAAGCGTGTAAAAGTCCATACTGATGCAAAAATTCGTCCCTCAACAAAAACTTTATACTTCTCTCTTTAGCAGTCACAGCACTTAATCTTTCAAAAATTTGCTTATGGCTTGGATCTCTAGAGGGGAGAGGAAGTGCTGAAAAGAGCAAAGAATGAAATTAGCAATTGGTAATTCGAATCTCGAAAAAGTTTGAAAATGGAGAAAATACAAACAGGTAATCTTACTTCCTACTCTCCAGAAGGCATAAAACCCTGGGGGGCAGCGAGCAAAGAAAAACTGGTTCAAAAATCCATGAACACTTTCGGTAAGATCAGAAATAAGCTTGCGGTTTCTAGCACTTCTCACAATAATAAGGGAAGGATGGTCTTTACTCTTTGCAAACGAGCATAAGTAGCGAATTTCTTCAAAACTTGGCAAGCGATCAAGAGTTCTCCTAAACAAAACACACAACCCCATCAAGATGGCGTAGCCATTAGGATGAAGTTGGAACGGAGAGATTGTCAACCGAAGGAGAAGGGTTCGAAGGAAGTCCTTAAAGGGAGGAATCGCCCCGCTTAGGCACATTTGACGATTGACTGTGACAAAACCGTGGGGAGGACTGTCGGCAGTATCATTTAGCCCGGGAAGTAGGGCATCATTTTCAGCAAAACCAAATTGAGTACGTAGCTGAATAAACGCTCTCGGAGTTAGGATAGTCGAAGTTCTCTCTGGAGGATTCTCTATGGGAACAGCTGTCTGAAAGGTCTCTCCCTCTTGAGCTACTACTTCTTCTTCTTGGAGGGAAGTCATTCTACACAAACAACTGGATATTCAAACATGAAGGTGCACGTTTCCTAAAATGTGTGAAGTGCTATGTAAAATCAATAAAGCAATAAGTGAATATAACTGGAATAAAAACTAGCAAGCATTTGTCAGTTATAAAGTCCAGGGTTTGTTTTTTTAAATATGAAAGTGAAATGTAGGTGCAAACAAATCAGTTTAAGATAGCGATGCTTTGCGTTGATATTTCACTTTAGTTTATTGGTTCACAGCATTTCATACAGTGTGTTTAAGTTGATTACTCTATGTCGACTAATCTGTCATTTGATGTGGGCAGTCAATGGCAGTATATTCGCCTTGGTTTTCTGTGATTATTGTTTTCAGCAGGTTGTTAGCCTATAAGTTAACATGATCTGCGAAATAAGGCAACAAAGTTAAAACAATCTAGGATTTAAGCAATTCAGTCCAGCAGATCAAGTTAAGTATTCAAGTTGGGATTATGCTTTTGAGTGAGAATTCAAGTTGAGCATCCAAGTGTTAACTAGGCTGCGACCCAAGGAATCTCTTGCGGGTTAAGAATAAGTCTCTGGTTCCTTAAATCGTTGGTCTTTTAAGTCGTAGGAGGTTTCGGCTCAGAGTGGTGTGAGTTTCCCCAAGTTCTAACTCGACAACAATTTAAGGCTTTGGTTACATTAAATTAGGTCGGTAAGTTTCCCCAAGTCTCAACTCGGCCGTGACTTAAGGTTTAGGTCGCATCGAATCAGATCGGCCAAAAGTTAGGTCACCCAAAGTTTTTGAGTCGCGTCCAAACCAATATCTCACTCCACCCAACCCGTTAACCCGATAGCCACTCCCTCAACAAAGAACCCTCATTTCATTCATGCTATTTCGTGCCATCGGATCATCCATTAAACCAGTTCAAAACCCCCACGAATTCAACACCTCACAATCCTAACGTAAATCAAGATTGATTAGCCCGAAGCAGTAACCCATCGGCATCGTTTCATCAACCGTTTGAATCCAAATTGAGCCACCTCAGGATCATCAACTATCGGTATGATAAGATTCGTGATGAAGCATTGCGCGAAGAGGTGGGTGAAGTTTGAATGGGATTCATGAATCAATGACAGTAAGGGATCGAGAAGGAAGCAGGTTTACTTACGTAATGATTATCGGCGATTGATGGAACGAAATCGCCTTTGAGAGCTCAGGGAAATGTTAATGGCAGAATTGAATGAAGAGGAAGGAGAAGATGTATGACTTATACCTTGAAATGGAGGAACCTGAAGCGGCGCAAATGGTCTAACTGTTAAGTCGCGTACGACCTGCCGACCTAGAGGGGGACGTGTTAAATCATATCGAAGCACACGACCTAACCATTAGGCGTGTACTTCGAGGGGCAAATGTTAACCCCGCCTCGGCCATGACTCGACGACTTAAGAGAGATACCGACCTAACTGCCTAAAATAGGAATGTCGACCTAAGACTTAAAGGATACCGACCTAAGATAGCTACCGACCTAACATGAGTACCGGCCTAATACCTTAAAGGTTGCCGACTTAACAGGGATGCCGACTTAAGATTTGAGAGGATACCGACTTAAGGCTTAGGTAGGTTACCGATCTAACATGGATGCTGGCCTAAGATAGATGCCGATCTAACTATCCAAGGAGGTTGCCGCCCTAACTGCTCAGGACAGGGACAAGATCACGAACTACACTTGAGTCGCCACCGACTTACGGCCTATGCTAGGTCGTTCACGACCTAGGCAAAGGAAGGCAAGTCCAATGCAGCTACTTAGCACGCGGCCTCTTAACTCGTACATGGTTCAGGACTTATGATATATCCAGAGTTCAGCAAGGATGCCTTTCCGAAGTCTCGACCCAGCATTTAGGTCGCAACCGACCCACGACTTAGTTTAAGTCGTCCGCGACCCAACTTAGGCCAGTTACGATTTAGGACTTGGTAATGTTTCCTGCCTAGAATTCTCTCTAAATACATTGCCATCTCCAACTTTCAAGGGACTTTTGGACAATCTCTTCAAGCACCGATACTCTGCCAGTTTCTAAACCAACTCTACACTTGAAATTTCGAAGAACACTACAAGCAACTTGTGAAAGACTTTCACACATCTGACATGGATTCGAAGACTTTCATCTACATCGAAGCTTAAGCTACTTGCTCAAAGTGTTTTGTAACTAAAGAGATTTGTACTTGAAGAGCATTGTATTGTTTTGTAACAAGATCAGTAATAAAGATACCTAAAGTGGACGTAGGCTACTCCTTAAGCCGAACCACTATAAAATCGCTGTCTCTTACTGCATTATCTAATATCTTAGCTGATATTCTATTCCTGAATCATCGGGTGGTGCTTTCACACTCACATTTTACACACAGGGCTGTTAGCGTTCAATTTTTAGCGTTAACAAGTCTTCGAATCCATGTCAGATGTGTGAAAGTCTTTCACAAGTTGCTTGTAGTGTTTTGTAACTAAAGAGATTTGTACTTGAAGAGCATTGTATTGTTTTGTAACAAGATCAGTAATAAAGATACCTAAAGTGGACGTAGGCTACTCCTTAAGCCGAACCACTATAAAATCGCTGTCTCTTACTGTATTATCTGTTATCTTAGCTGGTATTCTGTTCCCGAATCATTGGGTGGTGCTTTCACACTCACATTTCGCACACCGCGGTGTTAGCGTTCGATTTTTAGCGTTAACAAGTTTAACCTACAATTTTACCTTCAAATTGATGCAAAATAGCTGATAGAAGTAATCCGACTAGTAATCCTTGTATATTTTGAGATTTTGAGTAGATTTTGATGAATAGTTGAGGTGAATGGAAGAAAGGTACGAAATTGGATTTTGTAGCTCGATTATGTTGTGAAACAAATGAGTAGCTTCTGCTTTCTGTTTGTGTTAGATTGAAAATTTTACACTGTCACATTTGGAAGATGGGCCAGTGTAAATTATAAGGGTCGCATTTCTCAGATGCGCCCCGTATTTTTTTTAAAAGGTCAGCTCATCGCTGAGCTGGCGAAATCTAACCCATAATTGCAAATAGTTTTCAAACTAGCCTATTTATGTCAATAATTTTGTAAACCAGTCTCTTTTGAAATTTTTTTATAAATTAAATTGAGTTAATAATTAAAGTGTTAATGGATTAATCTTATGTTAATAAATAAATTAGTTATTAACTTGGTTGTTTAATCCTAATTAACTAATAATAAATTATTTTGGTAATTTCTAAATTTATAAGTAATTTGGATTAAAATATAAGTGGATTCAGTTTAATTTAAATTGATTAAATTCTGATTTTGAATTGTTTTAATATGAGCTGTTAGTCGTTAATCTAGTTAATGATATATACTTGGGTTTTATTGCTCTGGGATATTTATTTAATGGTTCTTATCTGCATTATTAAGTAGCCAAACAGAATTAAATGGTTAGAATAAATTGTTGACACGTTTTATTTAAAATAAACATATGTAATAAATTCTCATATGTGAATGTTATCATCCTGAATATGATTTGTTTATTTAAAAAGACTTGGACATTTAAAATTTATCATTTTGAGTTTGAAGAGACCTGGATCAGATATCTGCATTATCCGGTACCACTTCAATCCAATAACTAGTCTGAACCTTTAATGTTTTTTTTTGAATTTTAGGCCTAATATGCCGAGATTTAATTAACTTAACAAATTCGGTTATTTAATAAGTATTGAACTTAGACACTATTATAGTACCACTGGATTTTCTATAAAACTATTTGTTATCGTAAGTGAAAAACCTGTCGTGTTTATGTGTGACGTGGTCTTACGAGTTACCTTTGTTTTTCAAAGGATTTTGATATCTTAAGTAATTCAAAATTAAGTGTGTTTACTCACGTTGGTTTCCATCTTGACTCGGGTATTACTTTATTGTAATGTTCGGCTTGGACCGAGTATTATAGATTCATGTTAGGATACTTTGAAGCTCAGGAGACGAGCTAGATGGCAGAGACGTATTAGGCATACTTGATTATATTTCGCTATGTATTGTAGGCTGTATATTTAGCATTTTGAGGAAAAGATATTATAACTGTCCAGATTATATGTTGATGATTGTACTCTGATAATTTGTATGTATATTAACAGTTACAGTTTTTCTTTCGTATAAAAAGTTGTTATTGTATATTTTATTTTGTTCCGCTGCGATTATGAGATTCTGTGATGTTATTTCTGTTTCTCCTTCTATCTCTTTTCTTCTAAAGCTCTAACAATCTGGTATTTTTAGCACTCGATTGTTTGGCATTCAATACAGTGAACGTATCAGCGTGGATTTTCAGGGGTCGAAAATCGTCGAAAATCGCCCGGTCATTAGACATATACTCACATATACATAAATACATGTATATGTACTTAGATCTCTCCTTAATTCACACTTTTCAATTCTTTAATTTTCACATCTTTGAAAATAGTATTGGGTTTTATTATGAAAATTTATGCAATTTCTATTTATTATCATAGCATCCATTGTGAGAAATGCGGATTACGGATCTTAAGGAGGATTAACACTAGAGGGGGGTGAATAGTGTTAATTAAGAATTACTAAATCTCTTTGAGTTTATGTTAATTTAGACATTGATGTATGCAATATACAGACACAGATATGATCACAGAAACAAACACAAATGTAGAAATAAAATAAAAGCAGTAAAGGAAAGAACATACCGGATTTTATACTGGTTCAGAGTTACCCTACATCCAGTCCCGCAACACAAGCACAGATTTCCTTTCAAAAGAAATTGTACAATTACACCCTCGGTTTCAAGGCTACGAGATACACCCTCCAGAATTTCTATTCGCTGGGTAGAGATACTTGATTTCCGGGCCATAAGTTTACCTAATTGATTTACCAAGGCGACAATCACACCTTTTCTCTCTTGATTGATTTCCAAGGCTACAATCACATCTTTTCTCGCTTAATAGATTATAAAGAAGTCTATAACTCTGAATAGCACTGAGAACCTTGCAGATGGTGATAGAGAATCAAACTAGAAGTGATCGAGTTCGATTCAATGTTGAATTCGATGGAGTAATGGTAAGAATATGTATTAAGAAATGTGGAAGAAGAAGAGGAGTGAAAAACTAGAAAATTTGATATAAAATTTGTTGAAACTAACCCCTATTTTTAGAAGAACAACGACCATGTCCATTCGTGAAGAGTTATGGCGAATAGACACTTCTTTTTAAATTTTGAACTCAACTGACACTATGTCGAAATGGAGTACTTAGGCATGTCGACGTCCCAAAGGATTTTTTGGCGTTCTGATTTTCTTTGAAAATAACTTTTATTTTATATTAAAACTATTTTAAACTTTATAAATATACATGACTATAGTTAAAATTCATAAGTAAATATAGAGAATAATATATATAGAATTTAACTATAATTTTATATTTAAATCTAAGTATAAATATTTAAAAGTTAAGTAAATTATATTAAAAGATAGTGTAAAATCAGGAGTAATTTGACTTTGAAATTAAAGATAATTTTGAGGCTAAAATTATTTAAAATTAGGATAGAGGGTTTTGAATCTTTTAAAAGGAAATTTTTGAAAAACGTTTTGAAAACAAGATATAATTTTGAAAAATCATTTTGAATAAAAAGTTAGCGGATACAAAACAATGTTCCACTAGATTTTTCGTAGGTTCCATCCTACTTAGGGTTCCATCCCTTTAACAGGCTTGAAGTGGATTCCATTCCACGAATAAATTGGATTTTAAGACGCCAGTGCTTTTCTACGAGTTTTAACAAAATTCCTAATAAAAATACTTAACCTTGAAATCTTGAACTCTTGATAATCTTGATACTCATGGGTCTTCTATCTCGATATCTTGAATCTCTATAATGTATAGTATTCATTCTTTGTACCTACATGGTTAAATCCTGGATATACATATATATCTAAATTTATAATGTCAGTATTTATATTTTATAATCTATTCTAAGGCTGTTGTCATTAAAACCATCATCTCACGGACTAACAATCTCCCATTTTTTGATGATGACAACCTTTGTTTATAAAAAAATATTATTTCTATCCTAATAACTCCCCCTTAATTAATGCCTAACTACCCTATTTTATATTTGTTAACGTTAAAATTGGATGCTAACACCCCGGTGTAAGTAGTGAAAATGTGAAAGTACCACCCGTTGGTACGGGAACTAGAGATAAGTAGAAAATAACAGAGAAACAGTAAAGAGACAATAGTTTTTATAGTGGTTCGGCTCAATTTCAAGCCTATGTCCACTTTAATCCCCTTTATTGCTGATTCGATTACAACTTTTACAATGATCTTTGATTACAACACAATCAAGACGAGTAGCTAGAACTTCGATGTAGAAAGGCTTTTCAAATTCATATTGAATGAGTTAGATCTTTCCCAAAGTTCATTGAAGCGTCTTCGGTGTTTGAAGTGTTGAAGGTGTTGAGAAAACAGCAAAGTATCGGCCTTGCGGAAATGATCCAAAAGTCCGCCCTTCAGTTGGAGCAGGTGGGACATTTATAGGGAAAACCTGAAGGTAGGTCGTAGGTCATGAGCGACCTAGGGAGCACAGGTTACAGCTTATCAGGGTTGCATTTGGTCAACTGAGAGGGCTAGTAGGTCGTAACGACCTATGGGAGAGTGGTAGGCGACTTTAACATGCCGAGGCATCAAGTGGAGCGACCTAGGCCGGGTTCAGGAGTAGCAACGACCTAGTGCTAGTTCGACCTATGACCAAGCGACATAAGGACATGAGGCTTGTAGCTTGCTAACTCAATAATTCACTAGGTCGTTAACTCGCTAGGTCGTTAACTCACTAGGTCGTTAGGATCCTTTGTTGCGATGTACTGTTGTCCCGTATTGACTGCTAGGCCGTTAGCTCGTCACAAGTTTAGGTCGCCGGGTCACTTGAACTTTATCTCGTTTGGTCGCTTGTGCTTTATCTCGTTAGGTCGCTTGTACTTTAGCTTGTAAGGTCGCTAAGTTGCTAGCTGTTACCATGTTAACTCGCTGGAGGCTTTGGATCGTTAGGTCGCTGAAATGCTTAACCCGTTGGATCGCTTGCATTCCTTGAGTTATTTAGTCGCCGTTTAGAATAGGGTTAGCACTTTCCCCTCGAAGTGTACGCCTATGTAATAGGTCGTGTGCTTCGATCTAACTCTGCTAGGTCGTGAACGACTCAATAAGCTCGCTAACTCGTGTGTCGATATATCTATTCCTCTTTTCCCTATATAAGCCGTTAGCTCGCTTCATCCTCTTCATTGAACTGTTTACTTCTGCCGCCATTGCTACATCAGAGCGCAAAGACTAACACGAATTTTTTTCCTTTTTCATCTCCAATCGTCAATTCCAACAGTGAATTTAGGTAACTTCGAGCATTTACTCACCGCGTTTGCCACCGATTCTCCCATAATCATCTCCATACAATTTTTGTTGTTATGTTGCAAAATTGCATTCAGATTTTCCCTTCGATTCCTGTCGAATTGCTAGCGATTGCCTTGAAGATGGATTGGCCTAAGATTTTACAGAGCTGCTTAGTGAGTGCCTTGAATTTGAGGAGTTTAATGATGGTTTTTGGAGATTCGGAGGAGAAGAAGAGACCTTAAGTGATTGGAGGAGACGAAAGGACCTTTGGTTAACGGGTTAGTGGGTTCTAGGTTGAACTGTGGCGCTCCTGGTGATGCAAGGTGGTGGACGCGTGGCAGCGCGTGAGTGGAGAGCAGGCGTTAGGGTTTGTTGATGGGAGATAGTGTTATACTGCTGAGGTACTTTAGGAGCGACCTAATAATTTGATCGACCTAATAGCCCTTGCGACCTAAGGAGAGCCAAACGACTTAACGAACCAGCGACCTAACTTTTTGCGACATAAGCTTTAGGTCGCGAGTATATCTGAACGACCTAACACTTAGACAAATATGCACTGCCTTGACTTAAAGCCTTAATCTGCATCATAACTTTTTAACTCGTGGGAACATGATACTGCTGAGCTTTTTGACTTGAGCAGTGCGACTTAAGGAAGCTTCGACCTATGCTGTCATTTGAGCTTGACTACTTGTAAAAATTGGACAGTACTTAACTGAATTTTCAACTTGAACTATTGAGATAACCTGCCTGAACTTGTTGCACTTCTTTAAATATTATATTGAATTTAACGCTAACAACCTGTTAAACACAGCATTTGCAGAAAAATGGGACGAATATACTCATCATCGACTGCCCCTTCGAGTGATGGATTAGATCAAAGAAATGATATTTTACTTAAGTAAAATAGTATGATTCTGATTACAGATGAAGTGAAGTGAATCAACTAATTTAAATGAAGCATCAACGCAAAATGCACACAACTATAACTGCTTATTGCTAAATATCATCTGCATTGATACCACACTTAACTTTGGTTTAATAACAAGCCTCGAAACTTCCTGAATTGACATGCATCAATCAGTGCTACTTCAAGTTTTATTTCATTTACTTGTTATTTCAGTAGTTTTGCACAACACTTCACACACTTTTAGGAAACATGCACCTTCATATTTGAATATCCAGTTCTTCGTGTAGAATGACTTCTCAACAAGAAGAGATAGTAGGGCAAGCTGGAGAGGTCTTCCCAATAGCTAACGCCTTAGATAATCCCCTAGAAAGAACTTCAACTACTCTGACTCAACGGGTGTTCAATCAATTATGCATCCAGTTCAGTATTGCTAAAGCAGAGGCTTTGCTTCCTAGGGTAAACGATACTGCTGACAGGCCACCTCTTGGTTTTATCGCAGTTAACCATCAGATGTGCTTGAGTGGAGCTATTCCTCCCTTTAACGATTTTCTTCGACAACTCCTACTCCGATTAACTATCTCTCCCTTTCAGTTGCACCCCAATGGCTACGCCATCTTGATGGGACTATGTGTACTGTTCAGGAGGACACTCGACCGTCTTCCGAGTTTTGAAGAGATTTGCTATCTGTGCACATTTGCGAAGAACAAAGCTCATCCTTCCATCATACTTGTGAGAAGCGCAAGGAACCGTAAACTGATCACCGATCTTCCTGAAAGCGCCCATGGGTTTCTGAACCAATTTTTCTTTGTTCGCTGCCCCCCTAGATTTTATGGTATCTGACAAGTAGGAAGTAAGATTGCCTATCTCCGTTCTTTTCATTTCCGAGCTTTTCAAAATCCGAGTTGTCAAGTGCTAACTTCATTCTTTACTTTTACAGCACTTCCTCCTCTTTCTAAAGATTCCAGCCACAAATCAACTTTTGAAAGACTAAGTGTTGTGTCTGTAGAGGAGAGAAGCATTAAGTTCTTACTGAAGGACGAATTTTTGCATCAATTCGGGCTTCTGCACCCCTCTCGATTTACTCAGCTTTGTGATGCCCCTGGTTCTCAAGCAGAGACGTTAGATGCACCGGTTTCTGCAAAGGAACTTACACCGAAGGAACCTATTGCAGAGGCCTCATTGGTGAAATGTTCTACTCCTGTTGATGGCACGGGGTCATCTGGAAAGCTTACACTTCCCCCGGTTATCGAAGAAGAGGAACTTCCTCAACATTTCGGGAAGGCTGCTGATGAGGGAGTTGAGAAAGAGAGTTCTGCTAGGCATGATGGTGATGACATTTTCGGAGGGCTGACCGATCTATCGGTGACTTCACATGAGCTCTTCAAAGATGATACCACTGCTTCTAAACTTGTTTCTCCAACCGTCGAAGTGACATCCACCTTACGACCAATTTTGTCGACCCAAGAGTTGACGCCTATTGCAAAAGTCGACATTACTCCCAATCTGAAGAGTGGTTCGTAGCTCGACGCGTGTAGTCCGTACATTACACACACTTAGGATTTTTGGCAATTATATGCACTTAGTTTCTTTACTTCAAAGATTTCTAAACTTGTCTCTTTTTCACTTTCAGGTTCTCCAATGGGACGTAGCGGCTCATACTATGATGATTTTTAGCGCTATGGAAGACGCGACTCTTATGATCCCAGGCGGTATCTTCCTGCCCCGAGGGAAACTGAAGAAGAAAGAGCCGCAAGAAAAGATCGCGAGAGGCGGGATTATGAAGAGCGCTATGGGAGAAGGGATGAACGACATGATTCTTCCTAGAGAGATAATGATTCCCACAAAATAAAATCTCATGATGACAAAGGGAAAGGTTATATCGCTGAAGATCCAAGCAAGCGGGCCAAGCTTAGCGAAAGGCCGGCGTTTGCAATTTCTGAAAAGCCCGTTGTTCCCATCTCTTTGGAAATCCCCTCCAGCTCTCCTTCTCTTCAAAGAGATGATATTCAAACGATCATCAACAGGACTCCGTATCATATTGAGAATGCCCCGCCTGCACTCCAAAGCCGGTTTCCAAACTGGTGTTTAAAAGGAGTATGTTTCGACTTGGACTTGATTCCCATTGACAAGCGGGCCATGCTAAGGAATCTCGACGCTGTTAAACTTGA
The DNA here is from genome assembly GCA_030765085.1 of Allium cepa. Lineage (NCBI taxonomy): Eukaryota > Viridiplantae > Streptophyta > Magnoliopsida > Asparagales > Amaryllidaceae > Allium > Allium cepa. Next base: position 862,987,048 of record CM060939.1, on the reverse strand, counting down.
AATTGAGAGAATGTTTAGATGGCAAAAGCTAGTTGATGAGCTTCAACGGGTGAATCGCTTAAACCTCGAGGCTATGTTAACCATGGAGAGTGATAAGTCCGAGTGGAAGAAAACTCTCGACAAGCACGATGCAGAGATGAAGAACATCACCGCTTAAAATTAGAAGCTTGAAGCGGAAATTGAAAAACTCAAAGAAGAGCTTGCCACTTCTTCCACTTCCTATACTCAAAAGGAAGAAGTGCTTCAAAAACAAGTGAGAGACGCTCATGCCGGTCAAAGAGATGCTGAGGCTAGATTTGAGGCACAACATCAAATTTTAGAAAGCTACCGCGCTGATATTGCTCAGTTGCGGGAAAAAACTAGCTCTTAGGGCATGGAGATTGAAATGTTAAAAGCTCGGCTTTCTAAAGTTGAAAAAGAGCGCGACGAAGCCATTGCCGGCAAAGCAGCAGTCGAAGAATCTCATGAGGCAACTAAAGCCAACATCATCTCTACCTTATTCGAGTTTTATTTGCACAGTTTCTTGGGGGCGTGGTAGCCTTTCGTTTTTGGGCTCGAAGTATGTGATTACTCTAGCCGAGGTGTGGGAAGGGCGGTTGAAATGCTTGGAGGTGCCGGCTGTACTGAGGCGGATCTTGAGGCTTATTATCTAGATGATGAGGGTCGAGCCGCCCTTGCCAAAGGAAAAGAACAACTCGCCCAAGCACGAGCCGAAGCGGCGGAGAGAGAGCATTCAGGGAAGGCACTTTTGACCGACCCGACTCTTCCTTCCGGTTCGGTTGGTGTCGCTATTACTGATTCTAGCTCTCATTCTCTGCCTCCAGACAAAACCAAGACTGGAATTACAACCGCCCACACCAAGGCCTAGGAATGCATTGAAGCCCAACAATTCGAAATCGACGTGATAGAGCCCACTTCTCCAGGTAACTTCAAGAATGATTTAGCTCAAGTGGACTACTTGTTCGCTTCAGATGAGCTTGATGAACTTTTTGATTATTACTTAAGCCTTGACACGCCACTATCTCCTCTCTTTGCGAGGAATACTGATTTTAACTTCTCTTCTTCTGTAGTGAAAACACCAAGTGCTGCACAGACTTCTCCTCTTCCAGCTATTCCACCTCCATCTCTTCAAATTACTCCTCCTTCTGCTTCTCAACCGGGGTCGCAAGAAGAATTAGTAGAAGCTCTTCAAGGTTTGGATGACCCGGCCGCTTCACAAGAGCAGAAGGCCGAGGAACTTGAAGAAGGTGAAAGGACTCCGGAGAAATTTCATGATGACACAAAGCTATCTGAACTTATCACCCCAAGCAGCGAGGATTCTTCAAGGAAGAAGGGGAAGCGCACAATTTCGAAGAAGAAAAAGAAAAACACTTCTGCTAGTGAAGAGAAAACGGAAGTAGACCCAGTTGTACCTCTTTCCCTTCTTCCCTGACTCGTTCAAGCCGGCTCCCAAAGTTAACCATTAGACCAGGCGAGGGCTCTAAATGTGGCGGGAAGAAGAAATAACAAGTCTCGCTTTACCCTTCTTGCTTTGCTTTTTGCTTGAATATAAAGGCTTGTATTGACCGGAGATTGTGCGGGCACCGGTCCTCGCTCTTTCGTAACCTGTACATGGATAAATTTTTTATAGTATGGAATAAAATGATTCTTTTTACTTGTACAATCTTTTGACTGTATTTGTGAATGCATTTATTCCTTATTTTCGCACAAGTTTCTTCATTTTGTTTGTGTGATATTGCAATAAGTTTGTGGTATGTTGCTTGAGCGTTGCTTTTATTAATGTAGCTATATTGTATTGTATTGCCCCCATACCATGGCTTATTGCAATTTCTTTCATTTGGTAAGACTTTGGAGAACAATTCTACTGTTTCGAGAAGACTTGTACTCTTAAGTTGGAGAAGAAGTCTTCCATTTTGAGAAGGCTTGCACTCTTACTTTAGAGAATAATTTTTTCATTTTGAGGAAATATTACTCTTTTTTAGTAGAGTGTGCCTTGTATTGGAGAAGTCTTCTCTCTCTTTTGTTTGAAAAAGTTTTTACATTTCACTTTTGGAGATAGTCACTTTTGTTTTTTGACAAGTGGATTCTCCTACGCGGTGAATTGGGTTTCCAAAGAAGGCTTTGATTTAGCACTCCAACTTCTGGGGAAGAATATTTTAAAGATGGGGAAATTGATCTTCCCTTGAAAGCTGTAGTGTGACTCCAAAGAGGGCTTTTTTTGTTGTTGTGCCTCGTTGGAGGGCTTTATTCTTTGTTCGCTTGAAAGTTCTTTCTCACAGTCAAATGGATCCACGGGGCGGATGCAAGTTACTTAGTTGGATGTTTGTTTGCACAAACGATCGCAGCCAGTTAACAAGGGCCCTCTGCCTTCTATCTTGGGAAGGTGCCCCTCCGGTGGTTCCATCAACCTTGTTGGTTGAGAAAAGCATCTCTTCTTGGGACGTGCCTCCGAAGAGGTCTTGTGGTGCCTCGGGAGAGGTCTTCTGCCTCCGAAGAGGGCAGGTGTGCCTTCGGAGAAGGCTAGTGCCTCTGAAGAGGGCTTGTGGTGCCTCGGGAGAGGGCTTTTGCCTCCGAAGAGGTCATGTGCCTCCGAAGAGGGCTTGTGCCTCCGAAGAGGTCTTTATTTGATTGCCTGGAAGTTACTTTTTCATAGTTGAATGGATCCACGGGGCAGACGCAAGTTACTTAATTGGATTTTCATTTGCACAAACGATCGTAACCAGTTAATAAGGGCCCTGTGCCTTCCACTTGGGAAGGTGCCCCTCCGGTGATTCCACCAACCTTATTGGTTGAGAAGAGCACTTTCATTTTTCGGCGTGACTCTTTAGAGGGCTTTTTCCTCCAAAGAGGGCTTGTGCCTCCGAAGAGGACTTTGGGTGGTTGGCTCGCCATGAAGGTAGTGTCTCGCGGTTAAGTGGATCCACGGGGCAGACGCTAGCTACCCAACCGGATGTTTGTTTGCACAAACGATCGCAATCAGTTAGCAAAGGCCTGATGCCTTCGCTTTGGGAAGGTGCCCCTCCGGTGGTTCCACCAATCTTTTTGTTGAGAGGCAAGACTCCTTTTTGGTTGTTTTCTGTCTACTCGCCCTTGTCTTCTCGTCATTTTCTCATCAGCGATTCCCTGTTATCATTTCCAAGCACATGTTCCTTTCTTTTGCAAGTAGTTTGTTTTATCCAAAGAAGTGTACTTCATTGTTAAGCGAGTCCACGGGGCAGATGGAAGCTATCTAACCGGATGACCGTTTGCATAAACGATCGCGATTAGTTAGCAAGGGCCTAGAACCTCCACATTAGGGAGGTGCCCCTCCGACGGAATCATTAACTTTTTGCATGAAACACTTCTTACTTGGGATTTGAATCTGGAATTTTTGCGGCTTGACATTTGTTTGTTGAGTGATTTTAGGGATGGCTTGGCCTTGTGATAGGTAAGATTTGTTTTAATGGCCTGCAATATTAAGTCGACATTTTAGCAATACATTTAAGATATTTACACATTGAAATAAAACAGGCATTTTATAATAGTAGAGAACACAAGATTTATAGTGGTTCGGCCAAGAACTGGGCCTACATCCACTTTATAGTTCTTATTATTTATTTGCACCGATTTTACAATGGCTTACAATACAAGAATCATATATCCATAATCATTTTACAAATTTAAGCAAAGCTTTTAAGTAAAATAAGGATGCAAGTGATTGCTGTTCCAAGCTCTTGGAATTGGATCTCCTTCGACAGTTGTCAGTTTGAAAATGCCCTCAAGAAGTTTTTTGCCTATGACATACGACCCTTTCCAGTTTGGCGCAAACACTCCTGTTGCTGTCATGATCCTTTTCAAGACTAGATCCCCAATTTCAAAGCTGCGTTGGCGAACTTTGGAATTGAAGTGCCTGGCAATCCTTTGCTGATGGGCTGCAATTCTGAGCTGAGCCTCTTCCCTTCTTTCATCAAGGAAGTCAAGTGCTTCAAGTTGCAACTCTTTATTTTCAGCTTGGTTGAAATGAATTCTTCTGTGTGAGGGTACCTCTATTTCCACTGGAATCATTTCTTCTGATCCATATGCCAATGAGAATAGAGTGTGCCCGGTCGCAGTTTAGTGGGTAGTTCCGTATGCCCATAGTGCTAGTGGCAACTTATCGACCCAACCACCCTTTTCTTTTTCTAGCTGTTTTTTGATGGTTGATTTGATAATTTTGTTTACTGCTTCCACTTCTTCACGTTTGCCTGCGGATGAGCCATTATTGAGAAGCTTTTTTGGATCTTGAATCGCTTGCAAAAACCTTGGAACTCTTCGCATTCGAATTGGGTACCATTTGTCTATGATTATCTTTTGAGGCACACCATACCTGCAAATGATATTCTTAGTCACAAAGTTTATCATCCTTTTATAGGTAATAGTAGCTAATGGTTCAGATTCAGCCCATTTAGTGAAATAATCAACAACAACAATAGCATATCTAATTCCAGACTTGGCAGTTGGCAAAGGCCCGATGAGATCTATTCCCCAAATGGCAAATAGCCATGGACTGACCATCTGTGTTAGCTCGGTGGAAGGTGCTCTTGGGATTTTTGCAAATCTCTGCCATCTGTCACACTTTCGGGAGTAGCTAGCAGCATCTCGATTAATGTCTGGCTAAAAATACCCATAGCGGAGAATTTTCTTTGCTAGAGTTTGACCACCTGAATGATCCCCACACTCTTCTCCGTGCATTTCAGCTAAAATTGTCTTAGCCTCATCCTTGGTTACACATCGGAGTAATGGTATTGAAAATCCCCGTATGTATAACCGGCCGGCTTGAATTACATATCTTGAGGCTTTCCTTAACAGTTTCCGACGCTCCTTTGAATTTTCTGGAAGGAAGCCGTTAAGTAGATATTCCTTGATCGGGGTCATCCACAACTCCTGCTCTTGAGAAATAGTCATGATCCAGTCAATCTCCATTTCATCAGTACTTGGAGCTGACAAGACTTCCATAGGGACCAACCTCAATAATTGAGCTTCGCCAGTGCTTGCATACTTCGCGAGAGAATGTGCCTTCATGTTCTCTTCTCGGGGTATGTGACTTATCGTATAATGATCGAAATCATCGAGAAGCTCCTAGGCCCTTGACAAGTAAGCAGGCAGATTTCCTCCTTTAGCTTGAAACTCTTTCTTGACTTGGCATACAATAAGCTGGGAGTCATTGAAGATCTGCAACACTTTGATGTTCAGTTCTTTAGCAATCTTCAAGCCGACAATAAGAGCTTCATATTCTGCTTCATTATTTGTCGAAGGAAATTCCAATCTCAATGTGTAGCATAATATCTCCCTTTGGGGGTTTCAAGCACGACCCCAGCTCCAGAACAATAGTCGTTTCTTGCGCCATCAACGTATAATTTCCATTGGATCGGGATGTCATTAGTCACCTCTTCCTCACTGTCACCTTTATCTGTGTATTCTGCAATGAAGTCTGCTAAAGCTTGTCCATTAATTGCTCTTTGGGGATGGTAGGTGATATCATACTGGCTGAGTTCAATATTCCACTTCAGAAGACGACTGAAGTCTCAGGGCGAAATAGGAATTGCTTTAGAGGCTGATCAGTGAGGACTTTGATAGGATGAGCTTGAAAATATGGCCTTAACTTTCTGGAATCTATCAGTAGGCAATAAGCGAACTTTTCCAGCTTTGAATAATTCATCTCTGCCCTAGTGAATCTTTTTGCTGATGTAGTAGACCGGGCGCTGAACTTTTGCATCTTCCCGTACTAATGCTGCACTGAGAGCGTGAGACGAAACTGCTAAATATATGAAAAAATCTTCACCGTTGCTGGGCTTAGAAAGTATTGGAGGCGCTTCCATGTGACGAATTAGTTCATCAAAAGCTTTCTGACACTCCGGAGTCCATTTAAAGTTTTTCTTTCCTTTCTTTAGAGCGTCAAAGAATGGAATGCATTTATCTGTGGCCTCGAAAATAAACCGACTCAAAGCAGCGACTTTCCCATTGAGGCTCTGCAATTCCTTCTTTGTCTTAGGGGCTTTGACTTCTCTCAAAGCAGTAATTTGAGGAGGATTAGCTGCGATGCCCCTAGCACTCATAATGAAACCCAAGAATTTCCCGGATTCTACCACGAATGAACATTTCAAAGGATTAAGCTTCATTCCATACTTTCGGAGGACTGCGAACATTTATGCCAAGTGATCCATATGGTCCACTGCCTTCTTTGATTTCACCAACATATCATCAACATAAACTTCCATAGTCTTGCCAATCTGTGGTTTGAACATAGCATTAACCAGTCTTTGGTAAGTTGTCCTCGAATTTTTTAGTCCAAGGGCATGACTCTATAGCAGTAAAGACCAACATCGGTGATGAAGCTCGTGTCCCCCTGATCTGGCTCATGCATCATGATTTGGTTATATCCGGAGTAAGCATCCATAAAAGACAACAATTCATGCCCGGCTATTCCATCCACCAACTGGTCAATCCTGGGTAATGGGAAGCAGTCTTTGGGGCAGGCTATGTTTAAATCTGAAAAGTCGATGCATACTCTCCACTTTCCATTTGCTTTTTTAACCAGCACCGGATTAGAAACCCAATTTGGATAAGTGGACTCTCTAATGAAGCCATTCTCCATGATCCGATCTAATTCTTCTTTTAATGCTGCCGACCTTTCTGGACCCTAGGTTCTTCTTTTCTGCTTCACGGGTGTAAATTTTGGATCAATATTCAGAGTATGTACTTCGATTTCTGGAGATATTCCACACATATCGGCTTGACTCCAAGTGAATACATCCAGATTTGCTTTCAAGAATGATATCAAAATATTTTGGACCGTCACACTAAGTTGAGAACCCACATTCAGCACCTTGTTTGGATCTTTCGGGTCTATAGGTATCGGCACCGTGACTTCCACCGGCACCACTCTATTCTCCCCTGTACTGGCTTTTTTGGGATCCGTTTCTTTTCGTGCACCACTATGCTCGCCAGTGCAAGGTCCACCCCGTAATTGCTACAGGGTTGGTTCTTTGATGTGGAGTGGAGCTGCCGCATCCTTTCCCATCTCTCTCTTCCTTGCTACCCGCAACTCTATAAGATAACATTCTCGCCCAGTATTCTGATTCCCTTTAACAACACCGATGCCATTATCCGTGGGGAACTTCATAGTAAGGCACCACGGGGCAAGAATTTCCTTGAATGCTGTAAGAGTTGGCCGACCCAGGAAGGCATTGTAAGCAGAAAATCTGTCAACAATCACAAAAGTCTGCTTTTGAACCACCTTTTTCTGCCCCTCTCCAAGCTCCACAAATAATTCAATAGTTCCAATTGGCTGCTTTGGTTCCCTAGTAAACCCAACAATCTTCTGCGTTGAAGCTTGAACGTCAGCCACATGAATCTTCATTTGATCGAATGTCTTTTTGAAGAGGATATTTCAAGAGGCGCCGCAGTCAACAAGCACCCTTCTTACAATAGTCGGCCCGATACCTGCAGAGATGACCAAGGGATCCATGGTGGGAGCTTCGACACCCATAGAGTCCCTGGCCCTGAACACAATGTCATCCTTATAAGTTTTTTGCTGCTTCAAAGGTGCAACGTCTTCCAACACAAAAAAAAAAATTTCTTCTGCTGCGGCATATTTCAAAGCACAAGCGTATCTTTCTATCTCGCCCTAGCTTCTGCCTGCTGGGTGAGGACCTCCCATGATTACATTAATAACATGCCTCTCTGATTCTTGCGCAGTAGTCCACTCACCCGAGCCAGATGGATGAGCAGGAAGTTGCTGGCCCTCAGTAGATGAAGTTGGGTCATTCCTATTTCTCTTAACATATTGTTGCAGCTTGTTCTCTCTCAGTAGTTCTTCAATCAAACTCTTCAAATGGCGACATTCGTTAGTATCATGACCAGGTTGATTATGAAACCGACAATCTCCCATTTCGGACAACATTTTTCCCAAGCTTCAACACAGGTGGTTTAGGATACTCAATGACATCTTTGGTCGCGAAAAAGATATCCTCAGGAGTATTAGTTAAAGGAGTGAAATTTGAAGGCTTGAAGAAGCGAGGTTTCTTCACATCCTTCTGCTTCTTCCCACCATTATTCTCCCTCTTTTGACCTCCGGATTCCTTTTTGGTCGGAGCAGCAATGTTATTCTCAACCTCCGTCAATACCCCGTTTTACCGGCACGGGAAGGCTTTCCAAGCGCATGAACTCATCATCTTTCTTGTAGAATTTCTCAAGCGAATTTGGCTCCTTCATCTTCAGCCATTTCCCAAACTCACTCGATTTGTCGATAGCCCTCATCAAGTAGGTCAAAATCATTCATGGCTCCGCATTGTCGACCTCAGCCAAGGCTATGTTGAAGCGGTTTAAGAAAGATCTAATAGATTCTCCAGGACTCTATTCCAGGCTGGACAGTGACATTATGTCTTTCTCCTTTGAAGCATACAACCTGAATTGTTCTTTAAACTTCCGAGTTAAATCGGAGAAATGGTCTATAGATCGGATTGGTAGCTTTGTAAACCAGAGTAGAGCCATTGCTTCCAAGTATACCGGAAAGTACCGACATTTGATCTCTTCTGATGCTCTGGCACCAGTCATATGCCAGTCATACTTATATAAGAATTGGTTAGGTTCGATTGTTCCCCAATAAGCTGGAATGGGGGGGAACAAACTTCCTTGGGAATTCTGCCTTCAGAATTCTTTCGGTGAATGGAGTCTTGCTTGGAGCGAACCCCCATTATTTTTCATCTTCTTCCCTTTGCATACATTCTTTCATAATTTGTCGAACTATTCCCAAGAGGTATTCCTCATCGTTTAGAGGCTCTGCGGGACAGACTTCAGCCATTTTCTCGAAAGTTTGCTTGGACAAACGTTCACGGAGAGTCGGCTGCGGCTTGATCCTCCAGCTTGTGGAGGTGCCACTTCGGCGGGGCCAGCTGCCTTTTGAGGAATATTCCTCCCTTCAGGATTATTAACATCATCAGCAAAGTTTTCTTCATTATTCACTGGTTGATGGTTAGCTCCGAGCAAAGCATTCAACCTATCAAGCATTAGTGTTCTGGGCTTCCATTTGCTGATATAACCCAGACACTACGGCATCCAACTCTTGCCTTGTGACTCCAACACTAGGAGCCGCTTCATTCGATGCGGGAGAAGTAGCAGTGTTGTCATAAGAACTTCCAGATCTAGCAGATTTACCTTTCCTTCCCGGAGCCGTGATCTCAGATAAACTTCTGGTTCTTAAAGAAAGTCTTTCAACAAATCTATGCGGAGCAATGATGAGAGCTTCCTGAGTTCAATTCTCAGTGAAAGAACCAAAAATGTTAACGTTAAAATTGGACGCTAACACCCCGGTGTAAGTAGTGAAAATGTGAAAGCACCACCTGTTGGTACGGGAACTAGAGAAAAGTAGAAAATAACAGAGAAACAGTAAAGAGACAATAGTTTTTATAGTGGTTCGGCTTAATGTCAAGCCTACGTCCACTTTAATCCTCTTTATTGCTGATTCGATTACAACTTTTACAATGATCTTTGATTACAACACAATCAAGACGAGCAGCTAGAACTTCGATGTAGAAAGGCTCTTCGAATTCATATTGAATGAGTTAGATCTTTCCCAAAGTTCATTGAAGCATCTTCGGTGTTTGAAGTGTTAAAGGAGTTGAGAAAATAGCAAAGTGTCGGCCTTTCGGAAATGATCCAAAAGTCCGCCCTTCAGTTGGAGCAAGTGGGGTATTTATAGGGAAAACCTGAAGGTAGGTCGTAGGTCGTGAGCGACCTAGGGGTAGGTCGTAGGTCGTGAGTGACCTAGGGAGCACAGATTACGGCTTATTAGGGTTGCATTTGGTCAACTCAGTGGGTTAGTTGGTCGTAACGACCTATCGGAGAGTGGTAGGCGACTTTAACATGCCGAGGCATCAAGTGGAGCGACCGAGGCTGGGTTCAGGAGCAGCAGCGACCTAGTGCTAGTTCGAACTATAACCAAGCGACATAAGGACATGAGGCTTGTAGCTTAATAAGTCATTAATTCACTAGGTCGTTAACTTGCTAGGTCGTTAACTAGCTAGGTCGTTAGGTTCCTTTGTTGCGATGTACTGCTGTCCCGTATTGATTGCTAGGCCGTTAGCTCGTCACAAGTTTAGGTCGCCAGGTCGTTTGAACTTTATCTCGTTAGGTCGCTTGTGCTTTATCTCGTTAGGTCGCTCGTGCTTTATCTCGTTAGGTCGCTTGTACTTTATCTCGTTAGGTCTCTTATACTTTATCTCGTTAGGTTGCTAAGTCGCTAGCTGCTACCATGTTAACTCGCTCGAGGCTTTGGATCCTTAGGTCGCTGAAATGCTTAACCCGCTGGATCGCTTGCCTTCCTTGAGTAATTTACTCGTCGTTCAGAATATGGTTAACAATATTTCTCTCCCTTTGTCATCAACAAAAAACTCACTCCAAACTATATAACCGCCCCTAAAACTAACACTCTATGACATGTGATTATAATGATAGTGTTATCATAAGTAATCATCACTTAAATCTAATGCTAAAACATAGTCCTAAACTATTAACTATCCTAACTAAGAATTCACTATAGTACTTATAATTAAAACTCATACAAGAACACGAGTTATTTATAACATATGAAGTTGTATATACATGAGCGTTTAGAAAATATAAAGAAACACAAACAACAATGGAGAAGAAAGAAATGAAACTATTGTGTGTTTTTAAACATAGAAGATCTATGAATCGAACAGTTTGGATAGTGAAAACAGAAATTTCCACGTTGTTCGTCAAGATTTCCATTCTTGTCAAAACATACTTCTCCAACACACATGACTTGGTCATCATCCTCCTCGTGCGCTTCTTCCATGGGTTCTTCTTCTTTTTCTTCACTGGCCTCTTGTTCTTGATTGAGTGAAGAGCCTTCATGAATCAAGATAGGGTTGACCTGTTTATCCATTAGGAATTTTTGCAAATTCCTAAGAATCTTGTCTTGCCTCTCTTGTTCCTTTGCCATACGAAGTTGAGTCACTTGAATTTCAGTCATCATCTGAAGTGCATCCTTCAGAGAGTCCTCTATTTTAGTCACACGAGCGAGAGTAGTACGTTGAAATAGACCAGACGTAGGAGAGGGGAATGAAAAGGTTGATTTTATGTTTGATTTGGAAGAGGAGCCCATTGATTATTTGGTTTCAGAGAGAAGAACAAAGAGATAACAGAAAGGATGAATAAAATTTAAAAAATGCGAAGAACATATAACCAATTATTTTGAATTTTGGTGGGAAAAATTCAAAATTTAAAAACGTTGCACGTCGACATAGGTATATGGGGGATGTCGACATGGTCCTTTTTATTTTTACTATTTGATTTTAATATTAATTATTAACTATACTTGTTATTTATATTTTATATTTCAGTTATAGAACAAATGCCTAATTCTCTTCTTAATTTAGTAAAAATTGATTCATTTAAGGGTTTTGTTAAAATATCAGCAATTTGATTTCGGAATTGATATAATCGAGAGTAACTACTTCCTTACTTATGTTATCTCTGAGAAAATGATGTCTGATATCAATATGTTTAGTGCGAGCATGTTGATTAGTATTTTTGTATAAATTTATCACACTCATATTGTCACAATAAATTTGTGATTTTGGAAAATTTAAACCAAAATCTTTTAAGGTTTGTTGCATATATATTACTTGAGAACAAGCCAAAGCAGCAGAAATATACTCTGCTTCAGTTGTTGATAAAGAAACTGTGTTTTACTTTTTACTAAGCCAAGAAACCAGAGAATGCCCCAAAAAGTGACGAGTCCCACTTGTACTTTTTCGGTCTGATTTACAACCAGCATAGTCAACATCACAGTAAGATATTAAGTTAAAAGAATCATTTTTAGGGTAGAATAAACCATAATCAGATATGTGTTTAACATATCTTATGATTCGTTTTACGGATTTTAAGCGGGTCTCTTTAGGTTGGGATTGACATCTGACATAGAGATAAACACTATGCATGATATCAGGTCTACTAGCAGTAATATATAATAGTGATCCAATCATTCCTCTATATAGGTTTTGATCTACATCTCTCGAGAGATCTTCTTTACTAAGGTACTCATTGGTTGCCATGGGAGTGGGTTTTCCACTTGCAGTAGTCAAACCAAATTTACTAATTAGGTCTTTAGCATATTTTTCTTGACTAATAAAGATACCACTATCTAATATTTTTATTTGTAATCCTAAAAAGAAATTCAATTCACCCATATGACTCATCTCAAACTCTTTTGTCATTATTTCAAAAAACTCTTTATTCATTTCAAAATTAGTTGAACCAAAAATTATATCATCTACGTAAACTTGTACTAGTTGAATATCATTTTTGTTTCTTTTAATAAAAAGAGTATTATCTACTTTACCAATTTCAAAATTAGATTGCAATAAATAAGATCTTAGTCTATCATACCAGGCTCTAGGAGCTTGTTTTAGACCATATAATGCTTTCTTAAGTTTGTAACATGATTTGGTAATTTATCATTTTCAAAAGTGGTGGTTGTTCAACATATACTTCTTCTTTTACAAATCCATTTAAAAAGGCACTTTTAGCATCCATTTGAAATAGTTTGAAATTGATATGATTTGCGAAAGCAAGTAGAGTCCTAATGGCTTCTAATCTTGCTACGAGAGAAAATGTTTCATCAAAATCTATTCCTTCTTCTTGACAATAACCTTGAGGGACTAATCGAGCTTTATTTCTAACTACCTCTCCTTGTTCATTCATTTTATTTTTATAAACCCGTTCAGTTCCAATTATAGTTTTATTTTCTGGTCTAGGAACAAGTTCCCAAACATCATTTCTAGTAAATTGATTTAATTCTTCTTGCATAGCCAAAATCCATGAATCATCAGTTGATGCTTCTTTTGGATTTTTGGGTTCAATAGTTGATATAAAAGCTACATTACTCATTTGACTTAGTTGATTTCTAGCTTTAACAACAGATTGCATATCTCCCAGTATATTTTCTATAGGATGATCTTTTAAAAAATTTGTCCTTTTATTAGTACGATTATTTTCATTATTAGCTTCAATTGATTCTTGATTTTGAGTGATTAAATCCCCTTCATCATTTGTTTCTTCAAAAATTTAAAATTTTCATCAAATGAATCATGCGTTGTTTCTTCAATGGAATTAGTTTTTAAATTAAACACTCTGTACGCTTTACTTCTATTAGAATATCCAATAAAGATACCTTTTTCGGATTTAGGATCAAATTTATCTAAATTATTTTTTGCATTTAAAATAAAGCATTTACTCCCAAAAATTCTGAAATAAGATACCTTAGGTTTCTTTGAATAAAGAAGTTCATAAGACGTCTTATCAGTTAGAGGTCTAATTAAAATTCTATTTAAAATATAACAGGCAGTAGCAACTGCTTCTGCCTAAAAATTCTTTGGTAAATTACTATCTGTAAGCATAATTCTCGCACACTCTTGAATCATCCTATTTTTACGTTCTACTACTTCGTTTTGTTGTGGAGTTCTTGAAAATGAAGAATTGTGAGTTATTCCCTTTTTATTGCAGAATTCCTCAAACTTTTCATTTTCAAATTCACCACTGTGATCACTTCGAATAGTTATAATTTTTAGAGAAAATTGATTTTGAATTGTTTTTTGAAAATGTCTTAAAACATTCAAAAGTATCACTTTTATGTTTCAAAAATATTGTCCATGTAAATCTAGAATAATCATCTACAATTATGTAATTGTATTTGCTATGATTTATTGAAAGAACTTGAGATGGACCAAATAAATCAAGATGAAGTAATCCAAAAGGTTTTGAAGTTGAAATCATATCTTTTAACTTGAAGGAACATTTTCTTAGTTTTCCTAATTGACTAGCATCACATAAACTATCTACTTTAAAATTCATTTTAGGGAGACCTTTTACTAGATCATGTTTTGACAGTCTAGATAAGAGTTTGAAATCCAAATGCCCAAATCTCTTATGCCAAATTCAAGGGTCACTTGTATTTGTCAACAGACACAGGTTATTATTTGAAACTTTCATACTAAAAATATAAATATTCTTTTTCTTGACTCCCTCAAATATAATGGTTGAATTATTAACTTCAAAGTGACATTTATCTTTTTCAAATTTAATTTTATATCCTTTATCACACAGTTGACTTATACTTAGCAGATTATGTTTCAGATTCTTAACTAGCAAAACATTAGTAATAGTAGGAGTCTTAGAATTACCGACTTTGCCGATGCCAATCACATATCCTTCTGAATTGTCTCCAAAGTTAATCAGTCCTCTGTCTTTGTATATTATATCATTCAGTATATCTGGATTGCCAGTCATGTGTCTAGAACATCCACTATCAAGTATCCATTTGTTCTTTCTGATCTGCACAATTTGTCTGTTATGGATTGATTCCTCAACACCCATAAAGCATGATTCCTGCATATCAAACAATCTTGGTAGACAACTTGAATTTGAATATTGATTATATGCAGACTCAAGAAACAATGACGGTTTGAATACTTCTAAACTAGTATTAACAAATATAGCCATTTTAAAAACTTTTTCAAAAATCTAATTATGAAACTTTGAAAACCTTACTCTGATACCAATTGTGAGAAATACGGATTACGGATCTTAAGGCTAGGATTAACAATAGAGGAGGGGTGAATAGTGTTAATAAAGAATTACTAAATCTTTTTGAGTTTATGTTAATTTAGACACCGATGTATGCAATATACAAACACAGATATGATTACAGAAACGAACACAGATGGAGAAATAAAATAAAAGCAGTAAAAGAAAGAACACATCGGATTTTATACTAGTTCGGAGTTACCCTACATCCATCCCGCAACAGAAGTACAGATTTCCTTTCAAAAGCAATTGTACAATTACATCCTCGTTTTCAAGGCTACGAGATACACCCTCCAGAATTTCTATCCTCTGGGTAGAGATACTTGATTTCCAGGCCACAAGTTTACCCAATTGATTTACCAAGGCTACAATCACACCTTTTCTCTCTTGATTGATTTTCAAGGCTACAATCACACCTTTTCTCGCTTAATAGATTACAAAGAAGTCTATAACTCTGAATAGCACTGAGAACCTTGTAGAGATAGTGATAGAGAATCAAACTAGAAGTAATCGAGTTCAATTCAATGTTGATTTCGGCAGAGTAATGGTAAGAATATGTATTACAAATGTGGAAGAAGAAGAGGAGTGAAAAACCAGAAAATTTGATATAAAATTCGTTGTGACTAACCCCTACTTATAGAAGAACAACAGCTATGTCCATTCATGAAGAGTTATGGCGAATAGACACTTCTTTTAAAATTTAAATTTTGAACTCAACCGACACCATGTCGACATGAGGTACTTGGGTATGTCGACATCCCAAAGGATTTTTTGGTGTTTTGATTTTCTTTGAAAATAACTTTTATTTTATATTAAAACGATTTTAAACTTTATATATATACTTGACTATAGTTAAAATTCATAAGTAAATATAGAGAATAATATATATAGAATTTAAGTATAATTTTATATTTAAATCTAAGTATAAATATTTAAAAGTTAAATATATTATATTCAAAGATAGTTTAAAATTAGGAGTAAATTTGACTTTGAAAATAAAGATAATTTTGAGGCTAAAATTATTTAAAATTAGGATAGAGGGTTTTGAATCTTTTAAAAGGAAAGTTTTGAAAAACATTTTGAAAACAGGATATAATTTTGAAAAATTATTTTGAATAAAAAGTTAGCGGATACAAAACAGTGTTCCACTAGATTTTTCGTAGGTTCCATCCTACTTAGGGTTCCGTCCTTTAACAGGCATGAAGTGGATTCCATTCCACGAATAAATTGGATTTTAAGATGCCAATGCTTTTCTATGAGTTTAACAAAATTCCTAATAAAAATACTTAACCTTGAAATCTTGAACTTTTGATAATCTTGATACTCATGAGTCTTTTATCTCGATATCTTGAATCTCTATACTGTACAGTCTTCATTCTTGGTACCTGCATGGTTAAATCCTATATATACATATATATCTAAACTTATAATGTCAGTTTTTATATTTTATGATCTACTCTAAGGTTGTTGTCATCAAAACCATCATCTCACGGACTAACATCCATATCATCAATTGACTACCAATTTACATTATTTGAACCATGTTTGAAGATACAAAGAAAACAATGTAGAAACATAAATAGAACTTGTTAAATTTAATCTGGCACAAATCATATAATGATACATACCTAGAGCATGGTTAAAATTGCTTACAAATAACTTATTTAGATTCCAGTGTATATAAAATCCTTATAAGGAACTTGCAAAATTAGCTTAAATAGCAATTTGAGAAGCAGATATCTGTTGCTTACAATTTATGAATGAATTTCATGAGTACTTTTACTCAAGCAAGTGCGTAAAATAGTTTTGTGGGTTCGTAACAAATGCATGTTTCATGTAAAATTGCATACATAAATATGTTCAATTATGTAATTTGTTATATCTAAGGTATCAGGTTCCGGCCGAAACCACGAGATTCTGGTCATCTCGACTCGGTTCGAGCCGAAGGCGGGACGTGATTAGTTCAAAATCTCGTCCCGCTACTTGTCGATTAAAAAAAACCAAAAAACCAAAAACCAAAAGTTCACGATTGCTGCACTAGAGTGAAAATGGGATATACAATACAAAAAACAAAGGATCGAATCAAGCCTAGAACAATCGACTTACCTCATAATCGATTCGACATCGACACTCGGGCATTTTTCGACTTCGACTTCGACACTTGAGAATCTAACCCAAAAATTTGTGTGATACTATGTGATGCAGCGCACCTTGTTATGCGACCTAACGACTTATGTGTTAACGCTAAAATTTGAACGCTAACACCCCGGTGTATGAAGTGATATTGTGGAAGCACCACCCGATAGCTCGGGAACAGATTATAAGCAGATAATAGCGAAAAAGCAATAAACAACATCAATTTTATAGTGGTTCGGCTTAAGAGAGAGCCTACGTCCACTTTGAATATCTTTATTGACGATTTGATTACAAGTCGATGCAATTACACTTTGATTACAACACACTTCGAGTTACAAGTGATTTAGAACAAGTAGCCTAAACTTCAATGTCGATCAAAATCTTTGAACTCATGTTGGACATGCATGATTTCTTCGTGAAGTTCTTTGAGGCTTTCTTTGTATCTCAAAAGCTTTAAGTGTTGGAGTAGTTCGGAATGCAGCAGAGTAATGGCGCTTGAAATGAATGAGCCAAAAGTCCCCCAAATGTTGGAAGTGGTCGTGTATTTATAGGAGTTTTCGGTCTTGAGTCGTGAGTCGTACCCGACTCATCGTTAACTCGTAGCCGAGTCAGGTTGGGCCATGGACGACTCAACAGGTTGAACCCTAGCTTTGCACCAGAGCGCCTTCGATCCTCTGAATATAGCACGAGTCTTGAGTCGTATATGAGTCATTCCTCCCTGATATAAGTATCATGATAGCGGGCTGCGACTTAGTGACTTTAGGTCGTGGACGAGTTGTGGTAAATCGTCTCATGTTAACACGCGGCCGACCTACTGGGTTAGCTCCCGGCTTGGTTCCATGCTATGCTCCCATTCCTATGAATAACACAAGTCCTGAGCCATTCACGAGTTAACCAGCGCAACTTTCCTTGATGTTAGTATGAGTCGTACACGACTCATCATAAGTCGTATGTCGTCAACGAGTTATCTCATTATAGCGCGGTTTTGAACTTCTCTCTGAAGACTTAGGTCATATCACCTTTATGTCGCATTCCTCTTAAGTCGTAGACCTCCATAAGTCTCCTTGGGTCGCTGAGTCGTAACCCTTCAAGTCGCTTTGAGCTTTAGGTTGTTAACTCGTTGAGTCGGTGACTTGTTGAGTCGTGAGGCTTCCTGAGTCGTAGATCCTTCCTGAACCGTTAAGCACCTTGAGTCGTGGCCCATCCCGGGCCTTAACTCGTTGACTCCTTTAACTCGTGGGCCTCTTAACTCGTAGGCTGGAACGGGGTTAAAATTTGCCCCTCGAAGCACACGCTTAAGTCGTAAGTCGCGTGCTTCGACTCATCATAACCCGGGTGCGCCGATTCGAGTTCCGGCTCTTCCAGATATAAAATTCTTGACTCGTTCCTCCTATCTCCCACTTCTCATTACTTATCTTTTAAACCGCATCTGCCATTAACGCATCTCCAAGTTCTCACAGGCGATTCCAACTTGATTCTCCCCTGATCATCTCTGACACCACACTACGTAAGCAATCTTGCTTCCCTTCCGATTGTCGATCATCATTAACCTGTGCGCCTCGTCCTTACCTCCAATTTACTTCCTTGAGCTTTGCAAGTTTGGTCACTCTAACCATCAATATATCTAAGGTTGTCTGATCCGATGATTTGCGTCTTGAGGCGATTTAGTGGCGTGATAAGACTAGGGTTGTTGATTGAGGGTTTGTTGGGTTAACGGGTTAAAGGTTGGAAGATAAACTGGTTAGGAGTTAGGTGATGAGTTGGCCAAATAGAGTTGAATATTGCCTTTAAAAAAGATATTAAGATATTCTGAATTGACGCATTAAGTTGTGAACCCACATTCAACACCTTGTTTGGGTCCTTTGGGTCAACAGGTATTGGTACTGTCGTTTCCACTGGTACCACTCTATTCTCCCCTGCACTGACTTTTCTAGGATCCATTTCTTTCCTTGCTCCGCTGTGCTCGCCAGTGCAGGGTCCGCCCTGTAATTGCTACAAGGCTGGTTCTTTGATGCGGACTGGGGCTGCCGCATCCTTTCCCATTTCTCTTTTTCTGGTTTCTCGTAGCTCTGTTAGATAACATTCCCGCCCCGCATTTTGATCCCCTTTTATGACTCCCACTCCATTATCTATGGGGAATTTAATGGTGAGGCACCATGGGGCCAGAACAACTTTGAATGTTGCGAGAGTTGGACGGCCAAGGAAAGCATTGTAAGCAGAAAATTCGTCGACAATCACAAAAGTTTGCTTGCGGACCACTTTTCTTTCTCCTTCTCCAAGTTCCACAAACAAATCAACGGTTCCTATCGGCTGTTTCGGCTCCCCAGTGAAGCCAGCGATTTTTTGCGATGAGGCTTGCACATCAGCCATAGGGATCTTCATTTGGTCGAATGTTTTCTTGAAGAGGATATTGCAGGATGCGCCACAATCAATGAGAACTCTTCTGACAATAGCTGGCCCGATACCAGCCGAGATGACTAAGGGATCCAAGGTAGGAGCTTCAATACCTGCGGAATTCCTGGCTCTGAACACAATATCATCATTGAAAGTTCTTTGTTGCTTCAGAGGCATAGCACCTTCCAAAACGAATACATCTTCCTCGGTCGGTACATATTTCAAAGGTCGGGTATACCTTTCCATCTCACCCCAGCTTCTGCCTGCTGGGTGAGGTCCTCCCGTAATGACATTGATAACAGGCCTTCCGGATTCATGCCCTGTAGTCTTTTCACCTGTCCTGGGTTGATGAGCAGGAGCTCGTTGCCCCTGACTAGTCGAAGCGGGGTTGCTGCTATTCTTTTCCACAAATTGCTGCAGCTTGTTTTCCCTTATCAATTCTTCAATCAAAATTTTCAATTGGCGACATTCGTCGGTATCATGACCAGGTTGATTATGAAAGCGACAGAACCTCCCACTTTGCACAGCTTTCCTCCCGGTTCTCAGAACAGGAGGTTTAGGATATTCAACAGAATCTTTAGTGGCAAGGTATATATGCTCCGGTGTATCTGATAAAGGAGTATATTCCGATGGTTTGAAGGAACGAGGCCTCTTCAAATTTTTCTGTTTCTTTCCATCGTTATTTTCCCGTTTCTGTCCTACAGATTCGCTCTTGCGCGGAGCAGCAATGTTATCTTCAGCTTTTTCTAACACTGCCTTTACCGGCACAGGACGGCTTTCCAGGCATATGAACTCATCTGCTTTCTTGTAGAATTTTTCAAGGGAATTTGGTTCCTTCATATTAAGCCATTTTCCAAATTCGCTTGACTTGTCGATGGCCCTCATCGGATAGGTCAAGATCATCCGTGGTTCTGCATTGTCCACCTCGGCCAGTGCTATATTAAAGCGGTTTAAGAAAGATCTGATAGTCTCCCCTGGATTCTGTTCTAAACTTGACAATGACATGATGTCTTTGGCTTTTGAAGCATATAGTCTGAACTGCTCCTTGAATTTCCGGGTCAAGTCCGAAAACTGATCAATAGATCGGACTGGTAGCTTGGTGAACCACAGTAGAGCCACACCTTCTAGATATACAGGAAAATATCGGCACTTTATCTCATCATAGGCTCTGGCACCTGTCATGTGCCAATCATACTTGTATAAGAATTCGTTCGGATCGCTTGTCCCCTTGTAAGCTGGAATGGTTGGAGGGACAAACTTCCTTGGGAATTCAGCCTTTAAGATTTTCTCAGTAAATGGAGTTTTACTTGGGGCGAAACCCCATTCTTTCTCGTCTTCAACCCTCTGCATACTCTCTTTCATGATTTGTCGGACCATTCCAGAAAGATACTCCTCATCATGTCGAGTTCTAGGTCCACCAACCTCAGGAAGTGCTCGTTCAAAGGGGCTAGCAGCCCTTTCAGGAGCATTCCTTTCTTCATTATCATGAACGTTGCCAGCAAAGTTCCTTTCATTACCTGCCGGTTGACGGTTTTCCCCAAGCAAATCGTTCAACCTATTCAGAATTAGGGCATTTTGGGCATTCTGAGCCTTGAATTGTGCATTTTGGGCATTTATCTGCTGGTTCAGCCCTAAGATTGCAGCATCCAGCTCTGCCTTTGTAACTCCGACAGCTGGAGTGGCTTGATTCGATACAGGGGAAGCGGAGGTTCCCTCTTGAGCATTTCCAGATCTACTCTTTCTCCCCGGAGCCATGATTTCGGATAAACTTCTAGTCTTCAGAGAGGTTATTTCAACAAACTTTCGTGGAGCAATGATGACGATTTGCCTGAGTTCAGTGTTCTCAGTGAAAGCACCAAAAATGTTAACGCTAAAATTTGAACGCTAACACCCCGGTGTATGAAGTGAGATTGTGAAAGCACCACCCGATAGCTCGGGAACAGATTATAAGCAGATAATAGCGAAAAAGCAGTAAACAACAGCAACTTTATAGTGGTTCGGCTTAAGAGAGAGCCTACGTCCACTTTGAATATCTTTATTGACGATTTGATTACAAGTCGATGCAATTACACTTTGATTACAACACACTTCGAGTTACAAGTGATTTAGAACAAGTAGCCTAAACTTCAATGTCGATCAAAATCTTTGAACTCATGTTGGACATGCATGATTTCTTCGAGAAGTTCTTTGAGGCTTTCTTTGTATCTCAAAAGCTTTAAGTGTTGGAGTAGTTCGGAATGCAGCAGAGTAATGGCGCTTGAAATGAATGAGCCAAAAGTCCCTCAAATGTTGGAAGTGGTCATGTATTTATAGGAGTTTTCGGTCTTGAGTCGTGAGTCGTACCCGACTCATCGTTAACTCGTAGCCGAGTCAGGTTGGGCCATGGACGACTCAACAGGTTGAACCCTAGCTTCGCACCAGAGCGCCTTCGATCCTCTGAATATAGCACGAGTCTTGAGTCGTATACGAGTCATTCCTCCCTGATATAAGTATCATGATAGCGGGCTGCGACTTAGTGACTTTAGGTCGTGGACGAGTCGTGGTAAATCGTCTCATGTTAACACGCGGCCAACCTACTGGGTTAGCTCCCGGCTTGGTTCCAAGCTATGCTCCCATTCCTATGAATAACACAAGTCCTGAGCCATTCACGAGTTAACCAGCGCAACTTTCCTTGATGTTAGTATGAGTCGTACACGACTCATCATAAGTCGTATGTCGTCAACGAGTTATCTCATTATAGCGCGGTTTTGAACTTCTCTCTGAAGACTTAGGTCGTATCACCTTTATGTCGCATTCCTCTTAAGTCGTAGACCTCCATAAGTCTCCTTGGGTCGCTGAGTCGTAACCCTTCAAGTCGCTTTGAGCTTTAGGTTGTTAACTCGTTGAGTCGGTGACTTGTTGAGTCGTGAGGCTTCCTGAGTCGTAGATCCTTCCTGAACCGTTAAGCACCTTGAGTCGTGGCCCATCCCGGGCCTTAACTCGTTGACTCCTTTAACTCGTAGGCCTCTTAACTCGTAGGCTGGAACGGGGTTAACATTATGCCTTAAGTCGCGCCTGATTTATGCCAACCAGCAACATAACATGTTATGCTTTAGGTCGCTGACCCTAAGTCGCTTAGGACATACGAGAGAGCTACGACCTAGCGGGGAATGCGAGTTAAGTCACAAGTTCGCGAGAAACGACCTAAGAAGTTTAAACCACATTTCCTTAAGTCGTTTGAAGCTTAGGTCGTTCCAGCATCTTAAGTCGCTCACTGCATCCAAGGCCGCATTTACTTTTAAGTCACTCATGTTCTTAGGTCGCGAGTAGATTCCCTATGTCGCGAAGCCTAGGTCGCTCCAACCTTATGTCACGAGAATTCTTAAGCCGCTTATCTACTTAAGCCGCATATGTAGAAGATTCTTTATGCCGCATTGGACCTTATCTCATTAAGGCGCAAGATCTTGAAGCTTATGTTTCATGAAGCTAGGTCGAGTATGTTGTTATATTTTTTGGTCGTAGGTCATTGAGTCACTTTGATGTGTTGTATTTGTATTTTCTTAGGTCGTATGTCGTTTGTATATGGCATATGATGTTATGTCATGGGATGTACTGATGGGTCGCTTGTGTTGTAACTCGAGGGATGTTGGGTCGTGTTGTTTTGGGTCGTAGTTCGGCCACCTGTTAGGTCGGTTGTGTGTTGTAAATTTTCCCATAAATAGGCGAGTTGGGTCATTTATAAAGTTGGTTGATTTTGATTAAACTTTTGTTTGAGTGCTTTGTGCCTCTTTAAAATTGGAAGTTTAGTGTTATCTCCTTTCTCCATTTTCGGGTATTCGAGTGCGCTCGAACTAACGGATTTGAAGCCGATTCACGGAATCTCATGGGCGAGATCAACGTCGAAGAATCGTAGTTCTTCTAACACAGTATCGTGCGCGATCAACGTGTTAAAGATAGCTAGAATCCGGTATCTCGCGAGATCAAAGGATTTGTGCATTTATCCTTGGTATCACTAATCCATCAATTCATTATTGTATCGTTCCATCATCGTTTATCGATTTATTTGACACGAAGCATCACCTCGTGATCAAAGTTGTTAATCCGCTGCGTCAGTTTGGTATCAGAGCTAGACTTAGCCAATCATAGCTAAGCCAAGCTTGTTGGAGCCGAGTTAAAGTTTTGGATTTTGAGCCGAGTATAGAAGTTGCAGCAGAACCGAAGTCAGTGCATCAATTTGTTCCTGGCTGAGAGTTAATCTTTGAGGCGAGCAAGCTAAGTGCAGAATTCAAAGCTGAGAGCTAGATCCGAGACAAGATTGTATCACTTTGTATCGGTTTGGATTTGTTGAAGATTCGACAATGCCTCCGCGACGGGCTAACCTATTTCAAAATTTTTAAGATGTGTATCAGAGACAAGAAGCTGAGCAAATGGAACAACGTATTAATGAAAAGTTTGATGAAGGTATTGGGAAGTTAGAGAAATTGATGAATGACTTGAATCAAATTCAAAGAAGAAGGTCACCAATCTCGAACCATGGAGGAAACAGGGTTTCGCCATTGGTTTCGAAAGCGAGGAGGATGTCACCACAATCCCATCGAGATCGAAGTGAATCATCAGTTTCTATGAGGCAAGAACATCATGAGTATCGAGGTGAAGAGAGAAGAACTCATCGTGGATTTGAAGATGATCCGTATCGTGATGCTGAAAGGCATAGTAGAAGAGATATGCGTGATCATAGAGATGTTGATGGTCGGGATAGATATCGAAGTACATTTGATTATGATGAAGATGGTGACAGAGGTAGTATTCATTATCAAGATGGAGACCAAGTGCGAAGTCATTATCGGAATATAGAAGATGATCGTAAATGGGAGTCGAGGATGAAAACAGAGATTCCAGAATTCAAAGGAGGAATGATAGCTGATGAGTTTCTAGATTGGTTATCGAATGTTGAAGAAACTTTTGACTTCAAGGAAGTACCCGAGCATCGTAGAGTTAAGTTGGTTGTTACACGGTTGAGGGGAAGAGCTACGGAATGGTGGCAACAAACTAAACTTACACGGGAAAGAATGGGAAAGTCGAAGATAGCTTCATGGGAGAAGATGAAGAAGTTGATGAAGGCTACTTTCTTTCCTTATAATTATCAGTATCTTATGTATCAACACTTACAGAATTTGAGACAAGGGACAAAGTTGGTAAATGATTATGCAGATGAGTTTTATCAATTGATTGCTTGAAATGTTATCATGGAGACGGAGGAACAGTTGACAGCTAGATTTGTTGGAGGGTTGAGAATACAAATTCAGGATATGGTGAATATGTTTGATCCAAGATCCGTTGCTGAAGCACACCAAGAAGGCTCTAGCTTGGGAGAAGCAAGGTAGAAGAGGAGGTGGTGTGCTTACAAATTCTAACAACCAGAACAAAGGAGCTAGTAGAAATACTAATGTTTCCAAGGTTGTTAGTAAACCGGTTGTCAGTGAAGTTCCTAAGACCAAGGTCAACAACATTTTCAAGTGTTATAATTGTCAGGAGTTTGGTCATAAGAGCAATGAATGTCCGAAGCCTAAGAAGCGAGTGATGGTTGCTGAGATTGAGGATGAGGATGTAGAAATAGAATGTTCTAATTCACCACAAGTTGAGGAGGAGGAAGAATTATTGGCGGGAGATGAAGGATATTCTTTAATGATGAGGTGATCTTGCTTGATGCCAAAGCAGGAAGAGGAAACTAGCTGGTTGAGGAGTAACATTTTTCAGTCAACGTGCACTATTTTGGGAAGGGTTTATAAGTTTGTTATCGATGCGGGAAGTTGTGATAACATTATCTCTACAGAAGCTGTAAAGAAGATAGCATTAAAGACAGAGAAGCATCCCAAACCCTACAAATTAGCTTGGTTGAGGAAAGGTGGGTAGGTGAAGGTTAATCGAAGAGCTTGTGTAACTTTTTCCATCGGAACGAAGTATAAGGACGAGATTTGGTGTGATGTGGTAGATATGGATGTATGTCATTTGTTGTTGGGGAGATGATGGCAATACGATAGAGCCGTACAACACGATAGCAGAACTAACTGCTATAGTTTCATGTTCAATGGCACTAAAATCACTCTAGTTCCTAAAAAGCGGCAACAAAGTGAAAGCAAGTTGGAGGAGATTGAAGAACTAAAGACTGTTATCTTTAAAGGAATTTGTCAAGGAAGTGGAGGATGAGCCTGAAGTATTTCTGTTAATTGGACGTGAAAGTAGTGAAGCGGTTGAAATTCCTGAAGAAGTTAAGCCAGTGTTGAAGGAATTTGAAGATGTATTTCCTGATGAATTACTGAAAGAATTACCACCGTTGAGAGACATACAACATCTGAATGATCTTGTTTCGGGAGTTGTGTTACCACATAGACCACACTATAGAATGAGTCCAAAGGAGCACGAAGAGTTGAGAAGGAAAGTTGAGGAGTTACTTGAACAAGGGCGCGTACAAGAAAGTTTAAGTCCTTGTGCAGTACCAGCTTTGTTAGTACCAAAGAAGGATGGAACTTGGAGAATGTGTACGGATAGTCGAGCACTAAACAAGATTACAGTGAGGTACAGATTTCCAATGCCAAGATTGGATGACTTGTTAGACCAGTTGAATGGAGCTACTATTTTTACAAAGATTGATCCGAACAGTGGATATCACCAGATTCGAATTCGACCAGGGGATGAATGGAAGACAACATTCAAGACGTGGGAAGGGTTGTATGAATGGCTGGTCATGCCATTTGGTCTTTCGAATGCACCTAGTAATTTTATGCGAATGATGAAATAGATCTTTCGACCGTTTATTGGAAAGTTCGTAGTGGTATACTTTGATGATATATTGATATACAGTGGAAGCACAGAAGAACATCTACAACACTTGCGGGAAGTGTTGATGATACTTCGTCAGGAGCAATTTTACGCGGCAACAAAGAAGTGTATATTTATGACATACAGTGTTTTGTTTTTGGGGCATGTGTTGTCCAAGGAAGGTATTCATGTAGATAAAGGGAAAGTTGAAGCAATCAAGGATTGGCCACGACCGAGGACTGTAACTGAAGTGAGAAGTTTCCATGGGTTAGCATCATTCTACCGAAGGTTTATTCCACATTTCAGTAGCGTGATGGCACCGGTGATAAATTGTATGAATGGAAAGCAGTTTGTGTGAACTGAAGTGGCTGATTCTGCTTCCAACATATCAAGACACTCTTGACTACAACACCGATTCTTAGATACCCGGATTTTCAGTTGCTTTTTGAGCTAGATACTGATGTGTCTAAGGTTGGAATTGGTGGAGTATTAAGTCAGAAGGGTCGTCCAGTTGCTTATTTTAGTGAGAAACTTTCTGGAGCCAAGACAAGATACAGTACCTATGACTTGAAGTTCTATGCTTGTTCAAGCCATAAAGCATTGGAGACACTATTTGTTTCATAAAGAGTTTGTGTTATACATAGATCATGAAGCATTGAAACATTTGCAGGGACAGGACAAGATTACAGCCAGGCATGCTTCATGGATCACATACTTGCAGCAATTTACATTTTTGGTAAAGCATAAGTCGGGAGTTACGAACCGTGTGGCAGACGCATTGAGTAGAAGGAATCATTTGTTGACTACGATGAGAGTTGAAGTGACAGGGTTCGATGTATTTCTAGAATTGTTTATTGAAGATCCTTACTTTGCGAAGATTATAGGTGAAGTCAAGAAAGGGAAGACGGATGAGTATGTGTTGGTAGATGGTTTTCTATTCAAGGGAAATCGGTTGTGTATACCAGAGTGCAGTTTGCGGATGAAGATTGTGAAAGAATTGCATGAAGAAGGTCATGTGGGAAGAGATCGTACTTTGCAGTTGATTTCTCAGTCGTATTTTTGGCCTTCCATGAGGAAAGAAGTTGAAAGATTTGTGCAGAGACGTCACATATGTCAAGTTTCCAAAGGAACAACTACGAATGCAGGATTGTATATGCCATTGCCCGTGCTTCTAGACTATGGGTTGATATTAGCATGGATTTTGTTTTGGGTTTACCAAGAACTCAACGATGGAATGATTCCATATATGTTGTAGTGGATAGATTTTCGAAGATGGCACATTTCATAGCTTGTAAAAAGACCGCTGATGTAGTCCGTGTTGCTCAATTGTTCTTTAAAGAAGTTTATCAACTACATGGGCTACCTGAAACCATTGTTTCTGACCAGGATACTCGATTTCTAAGTCATTTTTGTTTGAGTCTGTGGAAGATGGTTGGGACTAAGATGAATTTTAGTAGCGCCCATCATCCACAAACTGATGGGCAAACGGAAGTGGTGAACAGATCGTTGGGAAACTTGTTGAGATGTCTTGTGAAGGATAATTTGAAGAACTGGGATGTAAAGTTATGTCAGGCAGAATTTGCACATAATCATGTTGTTAATCGTAGTACTGGATTCAGTCCATTTCAGATAGTGTATTCAGCAATTCCCAAGGGGCCGTTGGATTTGTCGACAGTTCCACGTCAGAAAGGGGTTGTTAAACGAGCTTGTGATTTCGTGAATGAGTTCTAGGAATGTCATACGATTGTTCATGAATGATTGATTAAGTGAAATGAGAAGTATAAGCAACTGACAGATAAGAAGCGAAGGAGCGTGGACTTCAAAGAAGGTGATTTGGTTTATGCAGTATTGACGAAAGATTGATTTCCAGTTGGAACTTACAACAAATTGAAAGCTCGAAAGATTGATCCAGGAGAAATCTTGAAGAAGATCAATGACAATGCTTATCAGTTGAGACTACCGGATCATATCCGTACTGCCGACGTTTTCAACTTCAAACATTTAATTCCGTATCATGAGCATAAACTTGTCGAAGAAGAGGAAAGTGTGAATTCGGGGTCGAATTCTTTTCAACCAGGGGAGGACGATGCAACGCACCTTGTTATGTGACCTAACGACTTATGCTTTAAGTCGCGCCTGAGTTATGCCAACCAGCAACATAGCATGTTATGCTTTAGGTCGCTGACCCTAAGTCGCTCAGGACATACGAGCGAGCTACGACCTAGCAAGGAATGCGAGTTAAGTCACAAGTTCGAGAGCAACGACCTAACAAGTTTATACCACATTTCCTTAAGTCGTTTGAAACTTAGGTCATTCCAGCATCTTAAGTCGCTCACTACATCCAAGGCCGCATTTACTTTTAAGTCGCTCATGTTCTTAGGTCGCGAGCAGATTCCCTATGTCGTGAAGCTTAGGTCGCTCCAAACTTATGTCACGAGAATTCTTAAGCCGCTTATCTACTTAAGCCGCATATGTAGAAGATTCTTTATGCCGCATTGGACCTTATCTCGTTAAGGTACATGATCCTAAAGCTTATGTCGCATGAAGTTAGGTCGAGTATGTTGTTATATTTTTAGGTCGTAGGTCGTTGAGTCGCTCTGATGTGTTGTATTTGTATTTTCTTAGGTCGTATGTCGTTTGTATGTGGCATATGATGTTATGTCGTGGGATGTACTGATGGGTCGCGTATGTTGTAACTCGAGGGATGTTGGGTCGTGTTGTTTTAGGTCGTAGGTCAGCCACCTGTTTGGTCGGCTGTGTGTTGTAAATTTTACTACAAATAGGCGAGTTGGGACATTTGTAAAGTTGGTTGATTTTGAATAAGCTTTTGTTTGAGTGCTTTGTGCCTCTTTAAAATTGGAAGTTGAGTGTTATCTCCTTTCTCCATTTTCGGGTATTCGAGTGCGCTCGAATCAACGGATTTGAAGCTGATTCACGGAATCTCGTGCGCGAGATCAACATCGAAGAATCGTAAATTTTCTAGCACAGTATCGTGCGCGATCAACGTGTTAAAGATAGCTAGAATCCGGTATCTCGCGAGATGAACGGATTTGTGCATTTATCCTTCGTATCATTAATCCATCAATTCATCATTGTATCGTTCCATCATCGTTTATCGATTTATTTGACACGAAGCATCACCTCGTGATCAAAGTTGTTAATCCGCTGCGTCACTATGACTCGATTTTGAACATCAATCTCGACTTCGAGCATGATTTTGCTTTTTCTTTCTTTCGTAATTTTTTTCGACTTCGAGAATGAATAGTTGATGCAGTAGCATTTGGAGTAGGGTTAAAATGTGGTAAATGATAATGGGCTTGGGATTTAGTTTGGACCTTTATTTTATAAGTTTAAAAGAAAATGGTAATTGATAATGGACTGGTAATTTATATTAGGATCCAAGCTTAACTTATTTTTAATCTAGGGTTGTTTAAGCAAAATCAAATGTTCATATGTGTTTATTTATTTAATAGTCCTATATGTTCTATTACTATCTCTTTGTAGACTATATTTTGTATTTTATTTGCAATGTTTATCATTACACTTCATTAAAAAATACAAAAATGTGATATTATCAGGACCGAAACCGAAACAAAAACCGAAACTTTCGAAATTTCCGCAATTGACCGAAATCAAAGAAATTACGAATGACCGAAACCGAGTTCTCAAACCTTGGTTATATCCATTCATTACTTATAAGTCCTATTAGCCAAACATAAAAATTAACTTATTTTAATTAAAAGTTAGATAATACCCAGACTTTTTTACTAAGAAATTATTTTTCAAAACCACATAGAAGTTATTCTCAAAATATCTTCTAAGGAGATTCAAAATAATTTGTCAAAAGAACTCTAAATAAATTAAACTAAAAAAATGATGACCTAATAATAAACCGTTATATTATAATTTATAGGCCGATGACTGATTTGAAGCAAAATGATGGTAACATAAGTAATTAGTTGCAATCGCCATAATTTTAGCAATAAAACCCGCAAAATAAAAATTTTTCCGTTATGTGCATCGTGTTCCATTATAGGACAATTATTCAAAAATAATAGAAATATTTTCCTATTTGCTTTCAAATTCTAATATGAATTCATAAATTAAGTTATTCAAAATAAATTTTTTATGGTTTTGTTAAAGGACTTATATGTTTATTTTATTTATTTACTTAGTTTTTACTAATAGCAATTTGAAAACTATTACAATGACAAACTCTCTAACATTTTATTCTTGTAGTATAAAATACGATCTAACTGTCCAATGCTTTTTATGAAAAACAGTCATTTTGAGTCCACTTTTTAAAATTCTTTTAGTTCACATATTTTTTTCTACACTTCAAAAAAGGAAGTAGATAAAGTACAAAAACTTAAGTAATTTTTCACATTGGCATAACATTTGTACTAGTTATTAATCAACTACCAATTTACGATTTTCAAACTATACATGAACATAACTGATATTGTGTTGTGAAATATGAAATATGTTACTCAATTATGAACAAACTATGAGTGAAGTTAAAAAATCTAGTGACCATCGTATAGATTTGATACCAAAATAATAATAACAACAACAACAACAAAGAAGAACAAAATAAAAAATTCAACACAAAGAAGCAATGCTAAATACACCGTAATATGCACTTTAAAACATCGAGTGAAAATATAGTGATTTTTATCACCCGGATGTTGAAAAATACCCATTCATTTGAAACCGACTTCCATGCTTAATTAGTGTTATTTGAAAATAGATACATTATGAATAATTTACATTTTAATCAAAGACAGATATCCACAGCTACGTCATTTCATTCAGAAATAGATTCATGAATGTATATTTGCATTGTAGGGTAGTAACAATTAAAGTTGTTTAGGTATTTTTCATAGCGAGTAATTTTTAAATCATAATGATAAAACATGATGAATCAAGAAATCCAAATTAATTTGATAGAAGTTGAAACAGGTACAAATAAATAATACATGCTAACCTCCAAGCATAGAAACAAACATGTTTATGCATGTCCACAAATTCACAAGTACTCATTGTAAATTAATTGTATGAGTTTTGAAAAAAAACATTAATCTCACGTCCCTCATAAAAACGGTGTATTTCAAGTTTTGTTTTTATTCTGTACGATGTCGTTGTTCAAAATGATGTTAAGTCGACGTTGCAAATTGCTCTTCAATCGTTGTCGATAATGTTATACAAATATCAAATATTGAAAGTGTACTCAAAATTTGTCATTTATATGTCTAAAAAACACTGTCAGTTAACTGTGCATTTGTCATTCATTACGATTGTCGTGTGGAATGAATTATTGTCAAACAATTATTTGTCATGCAATAAATTGTAGCGTACAAATATTTTCACTACTGACATTTGTTGTTTCTAAAATGATGCAGCGCACTACGCCTCGAATGACATAGCGAGTTATACTATAGATCGCTCGGTCCTTAAGTCGTCTACCTTAGGTCGTTCGTTGGCCTTAAGTCGCTATCTTCTTAAGTCTCCTAAAGATAAGCCGCATCATTTAAGTCATTTCCTAAAGCCGCATCACTTAAGTCATTCAGTGTTAAGTCACGCATTCCTTAGGTCGCTCAGTTAGACCACATGTTTCTTAAGTCGCTATCTTCTTAAGTCGCCTAAAGATAAGCCGCCTCACCTAAGTCATTTCCTGAAGGCGCGTCACTTAAGTCCCTCAGTGTTAAGTCGCGCATTCCTTAGGTCGCTCAGTTAGACCGCATGTTTCTTAAGTCATTCCTGATGCTGCTTGCCTTAAGCTGCTCTCTTTAAGTCACTCAAGCCTTAAGTCTCTCAAACTATGCCATGGGGATTTCTTATGTCGCTGAAGCTTATATCGTTAAGTCGTATGCAGTTGAATTTGTTAAGTCGCGTGATGATATATTGTGTTAAGTCGCGTGATGTTCTTATGTCATGTATATTGTAATTCTGTTATGCCGCATTATTGTAGGTCATGTGATGTATTGTTATGTCGTATGTCGTGTATGATTGTTAAGTCGTATACCATGTTGTATTGTGTTATGTCGTAGGTCGTCCGTGTGTTGAGTCGGCTGTGTTGTGTTGTAAATTACTATAAATAGGGGTGTTGTGTCACTTGTAAAGGAGTTGATTTTTGAATAAATTTTGTTTGTGTGCTTTTGCCACTTTTGTTGAAGTTGAGTGTGATCTCCTTCTTCTTCCATCTTTGGATATTCGAGTGTGCTCGAATCAACGAACTTGAAGCTAATTCACGGAATCTCGTGCGCGAGGTCAACGTCGAAGAATCGTAGATCTTCTAACGCGGAATCGTACACGATCAATGTGTTGAAGATAGCTAGAATCCGGTATCTTGAGAGATCAACAGATTTGGGCATTTATCGTTTTATCGGGTTTACTTGACACGAAATCATTTCGTGAGGAAGAAAGCTGCGTCAATTTGTATCAAAACATTATTAGCACGTCAAAGTGTTAATCCGCTGTGTCACTTAGTTGGTATCAGAGCTAAGTAAGATCAAGGGAGGTTTAGGCCGAACTAAAGTCAGAGCCTAGTTCGAATCCAGTTCATAGCCGTGCAGAGTTCAGAGCCGAGCTAAGTTATGTCGGAGCCGAGTTAAAACCAAGCTAAGTCAAAGAACCGAGATTGTTTGAAGATCATGCCTCCGAGACATGCTAATCGCTATCATAATGTTGAAGATGTGTATAGAAGACAAGAAGCAGAACAGATGGAGCAACGTATCAATGAAAAGTTCGATGAAGGTATTGGAAAGTTAGAGAAATTGATTAAAGACATGAATCAAAGTCAAAAGAGAACTTTACCAGTTTCGCACTAGAGTGGAAACAGGGTTTCACCATCAGTTTCGGGAGAAAGGAGAATGTCACCCCACTCTTATCGGGATCGGAGAGAATCTTCAGTTTCAATGAGAAGAGAACACCATGAGTATCGAAAAGAAGAAAGAAGAACTCGTCATGGATTTGAAGATGATCCATATCGTGATGTTGAAAGACGTGACAGAAGGGATATGCGTAGTCACAGAGATGTAGATGGTCAAGATCGATATCGACATACATATGATTTTGAGGAATATGGTGATAGAGCAAGTATTCATTATCGAGATCGAGGCCAAGGGCGAAATCAATACCTAGATTCAGAAAATAATCGTAAATGGGAATCAGGTAAGAGAATGGAAATTGCAGAATTCAAAGGTGGTATGCAAGCAGAAGAATTTCTTGATTGGTTTTCAAATGTTGAAGAAATTTTGGAATTCAAGGAGGTGCCTGAGAATCGCAGAGTTCAGTTAGTTGCTACAAGGCTAAGTGGAAGAGCTATGGCTTGGTGGCAGAAAACTAAACTAACTCGGGAGAGAATGGGAAAATAAAAAGTTGTCACTTAGGAGAAGATGAGAAAGATGATGAAAGCAACTTTCTTGCTATACAATTATCAATCTCTTATGTATCAACGATTGCAGAATTTGAGACAAGGGACGAGGACGGTGAATGATTATGCAGATGAATTTTATCAGTTGATTGCAAGGAATGATATTATGGAAACCGAGGAACAACTAACAGCTAGATATATTAGAGGGTTATGAATGCAAATTGAGGACATGGTGAATATGTTTAATCTAATGTCTGTTGCTGAATCACATCAGAAAGCTCTAGCTTGGGAGAAGCAAGGGAGACGAGGAGGTGGTGTGTTTACGAGTTCTAACAATCAGACTAAGGGTGCTAGTAGCAGTGCTAATGTTTCCAAGGCAGTCAGTAAACCAATTGTCAAAGAAGCCGCTAAAGAAAAGGTCAATGACAGTATCAAGTGCTATAATTGTCAGGAGTTTGGCCATAAAAGCAATGAATGTACAAAGCGAAAGAAGAGAGCATTAGTTGCAGAAGAATGTGAGTATGAGGATGTGGAAGCTGAAATTGACTATTCTCAACCATCGAAGTTTGATGAAGATGAAGAAGTTGTGTCGGGAGATGAAGGATGTAATTTGATGATAAGGAGGTCTTGTTTAGTGCTAAAGCATGAGAATGATTCTAGTTGGTTAAGAAGCAATATCTTTCAGTCTACATGTACTATCTTGGGAAAGGTTTGCCAATTTGTTATTGTTGCGGGAAGCTGTGATAACATTATTTCGAAAGAAGCCGTTACGAAGTTAGGGTTGAAGATTGAAAAACTGTTATCCCGCTTTTTGGCAAAGCCGCGATACCAAAAGATCGATCGAAAATGGAGAACAGTTCGTCTCAGAGATCGGTCATACTTCCTTTCGCTATGGATATCACTGAATTTTGTCTGAGTCCGAATTGAACTACAATTGATAGGACGTGACAAGAAAGATCATAGGAGTCGTCATCTCAAATTTCAAGTCAATCCGAGTTCATACGCTCAAGTTATGATCGATTCAACTTGATAGGAAAAGCACTGGTTTC
Organism: Allium cepa; assembly: GCA_030765085.1. Classification (NCBI taxonomy): domain Eukaryota; kingdom Viridiplantae; phylum Streptophyta; class Magnoliopsida; order Asparagales; family Amaryllidaceae; genus Allium; species Allium cepa. The sequence goes on along the minus strand of CM060939.1, from coordinate 862,952,668 downwards.
GAACCTATCACGGTAGGTGTCTTCGAACCCATCGTCAAGCACCATTCGAATCAATCGCCTTCGAATCGATGGACTTTGAACCCATCGGAGTGCCTCATTTCGAGTCCATCAACTTCGAATCCATCTGGTTCGCGTCGATGGGCCTCATGTTCATGGAGAGGTTGCGAAGCTCGCATACATCAGAGAAAGACAAGTTCGAACCCATCAAGCATCGGTTGTTCGAAGCCATCAATGAAGCCTTGTTCGAACCCATAATTGGAGCCTTCTTTGAACCCATCTGTGAAGCTTCGTTCGAATCCACTGGGTCAGCCAGCCACATTGATGTGTCATCCATCGGTTCGAACGCGCCGAGATACATGGAGTCGAAGCGGTCAACTCGGAGTGAAGACCGGGTCGGTTCGAAGTTTGCGCTCCGCGTCACCACGAAGGCGCATGCCACCATCGGTTCGAAACCATCGGTTCGAATGGATGGTTTCGAACCAAACAGCCACGCAGTAAACCCCATCTCGAATCCATCATATCTCTCAATCCACTGATCCGAATGACACGGAATTTTCACAGAAGCTTGCATTCATGTCGAAGAGTGTCCACACCAAATTTCACCTCGATTGGATGAATTCTTGATCGGTTCGAATGGAGTTCGAACCGATGCCAAAGTGGGCCCAAACTTCCTAAGACCGGGCGTGTGGGCCTCCTCACGTGCCAGAAGTGGTCTCCCGAGTTTTCAGCGAAATATCAGCAGCCTACGCCTACAAATAGAGCCCCAGAGCCAACAGAAAAGGGATCTTTCGACTCTCAAGCGCCCAGACTCTGCCGGATTGAGATCTTCATCATCCTACATCGTATACTAGCTGTTGATTTCGAATTTTCAGTTGTATCCTGCTGTTGCTTGCTGTAATCGCTTGTAATTGTTGAGAGAGAATCAATAAAATTGTTAAAACTTCACAGTGGATGTAGGCAACGTGCCGAACCACTATAAATCGCTTGCTTTTGCCTTTACTTTGCTGTTGTTTGGAGTTATTGTTAGATAATCTTCATTTTCAATTCATATTCTTCATTTATTATCTCTTCAAAAGACTCCCGAACAGTGTTGTGCCCAATTTTGGTACGAACAAAAACATCCTAGAGCTTATAAACTAGCATGGCTAAAGAAAGGTGGAGAAGTTACAGTGGGAAGACGAGCTTTTGTTACATTTTCTATTGGGAAGGAATACAAAGATGATGTATGGTGTGATGTTGTAGATATGGATGTGTGTCATTTACTATTGGGAAGACCATGGCAATATGATAGAGCTGTACAACGTAATGGTCGCACCAACAGCTACAGTTTCATGTTCGAAGGGACACAAGTTACTTTGGTTCCTAAGAAGCGTGAACAAAGTGAAAGCAAAGCTGAGAAGAAGGTGGAATCAACTAGCCTATTATCTTCAAAAGAATTTGTTGAAGAAGTGAAAGATAGTGCTGAAATGTTTATGTTGATTGGGTATGAAACAAGCGAAGTTCTTGAAATTCCCGTGGAGGTTAAACCAGTGTTGAATGAATTTGAAGATGTCTTTCCTACGGAATTACCCAAGGAGTTACCGCCATTGAGGGACATACAACATCAAATTGATCTAGTGCCAGGTGTTGTTTTACCGCATATGCCACATTATCATATGAGTCCTAAAGAGCATGAAGAGTTGAGGAGACAAGTTGAGGAGTTGCTTGAACAAGGGCGTGTTCAAGAAAGTCTCAGTCCTTGTGCTGTACTAGCTTTGTTAGTGTCGAAGAAAGATGGTTCATGTACAATGTGTACAGATAGCAGGGCACTCAACAAAATAACTGTCAGATACAGATTTCCTATGCCAAGACTTGATGACCTATTGGATCAACTTAGTGGGTCTGTAATCTTTTCGAAGATTGATCTAAAGAGTGGTGTAACGGCCCAGAATTTTTGAACCCGAAAATTCCAGATAGTTAGTGAAAGAAGAAAGAGAAAGAAGAAGAAAACAGCGACAAGTCACAGAAACCTCACATTCGCAGCGGATCAAATAAAATATCAGTTATACAAAGAATACCATATCTGTTAATTTACATTTAAATACATCAGAGTTACACATATACATAAACACTGGACAAACAATCATGGTCCAGATACTACAATATCACAGTGGAAACTCTCTATACGTCCCAGCCATTCATCTCGCCTCCTGAGCTCCAGAATGTCCTTACCTGAAAATCTGTAATACTCGGTGTGACTCGAGCATTACATCAAAGTAACACCCGGGTCAGGCTGGAAACCAGCGTGAGTAAACCATATAATTCGAAATACTAAGTTCAAACCATAAAATGAAACCCGGGTAACTCGTACTTCAATACGAGTTCCTTACTTGTTATGCTCAAACACTTATTTCACAATTCAACTGTAAGTATTCTAACTTAGTTCAAGGGTCCATATTATTTCAATTCAACATATTGACATCACAAAAGAAAAATTTAGCGAATTTCTAATCGAAGTGGTTTCGGGTAATTACTAATACCCGACTCCGGTCTTTTCGAATTCAAATTCCATCTTATCCCCCATAGATTAAGTGAACAAAATTCAATCTTAAAATCAACATGTCACTTTTAATATAGCAACTCATCAATGACAGATAACCACACAATCACTATTCAAGACAACAGATCATATCACAAACCTTTATACCAGAAACATCAACCAATCATTCATAAGCAAGATTGATAAGTCACCCATTAATAATTAAATCAAATTGATTACCTAAATCTTGCTTACTTCACAAAAATTAATTACAAATCATTAATTAAGTATTCCTTAATTATCCTTTCTAATTTTATTCAGGTCGTTAGCCTTCAATTAATTTACCATTTTAATTAACCCACCTCGATTAATCATATTCAATAATTAATTATTCTTTAATTACTTTACATTGATAAAGATTCCTATAACTAATCACACTTATCAATGTATTAACTTTTAACAAATTTTCTTAATTAATTAATTAACCCTTTAATTAATCAATTACGATAAATATTTTTTTCCTTAAGTACTTTACCTTTAATTACTTTCACAAAGTAATTCCAATAGGTTAATTATCCTAAATTAATTAACCTTTTTTTTAAAAAAAAATTAATCTTCAATTGACTCATCAAGAAATTATTATCTAATTAATCAATCCCAAGTTTCCAATTAATTATCCTCTAGTCAATTTATAACCCTTAATTATAAATAAATTTATTCAAATCATTAATAAATGAAATTAATTTACCCGTTCTAGTTACCTTAAGAATTTACTGAATCACAAATCATTAAATCTTACTAACTTCAAGATAAAAACATTACTCTTATTTATGACTAAATTGTCATTGGCAAAAGAATTTGGAGACAATTTACTTCCAACTTTACTTTTAAATTTCATTTCAAATTTAAGATTTGAAATGAATACAAACTTAACTTTAACAAGGTTTAAGAACCATTCAAGATCTTTAAAAACCACATGTTTAAGAAATGTTAATTTTATAAAAGAAATTTAAAAGGGTTTAAACCAAATTCATTTTTTTAAATTCATCCATTTAAATTATACTTTATATTTGAAGTTGTTAAAATAGTTAAATTTTTATAAAACTTAATTTTATTTCAAACTAGGATACAATTTAGATTTGAAGTCAGATTTAAAACTTTAATTTCATACTTCTTTCAAAACTTAATCCAATTACAACCTTTTATTTCTATTTTATTTTATCTTTTACACAGACAGGTTTAAAACCTGCAACACTCAATCTACACGAGACTATATTACACATGACTTCGAGTCGAGACCCTTACTGCTTCGGGCGACACACACGAACTACTCGAATAAATCTCGAGTACTCATCTCTTGTCAAACCTTACTTCACCAGATAATGTGCACCGTGCACCCTGCACCCTCCACAGTGAGGTTCCGACTATTGCCTACATTTCCCACGCATCCACGATCAACTCTTTACCACGATTCGACCACTCGACCATCGACTCCAGCTCGAAATAAAAATCGTGCTTCCAAGCACAAAACCGGTACATCATCATAACCTGGAACATCGTCGTTCGTGCGCCTCTGACCACCGAAGACTCTGCAACTTCGGCCAAACCTTCGTCAACCCACCTACTCCCATTTCCCAATATATGGTGTCACTCGGTCCATCATAGATAATGCCTCGATCAATTTTGTTCAATCTATCCATACTAGTTTTGCTCATTTTCCAGATCCACCACCCACGCTACCAACCCCTGATCGCATTTTTGGTATTTTTCCTTGATTATCCGATCATTCTTCCATCCTTAGGGAGAACCACAAATATTCCGATCAAATAGATCATCAGAGGCAACTTGAAATACCCAATCCAGTTCAACTCGAACTGCTCTCAAATGCTAACCCTAAAAAATTTAATCTTTTGTTTAAAAGTCATGATTTTGAGTGATGTTTCCAATCATATACCTGAAACAATGTTTTAAGATATTTGAATTTTGATATATACTTTGTTTTTATCTTACTTTTTTTTAGAGAAAATTCACTGTTAAATTTCACTTAGTAATAAATTTTAAAGGAAGTTATTACCCATACAACCTGATTTATTTAGAGGTTAGGATCTAAAAATCATCTTGTTAGATGTTTTGAATTCTTAAAAACAGGGTTAAGACCTGTAATGTTGAAACAGGGATATACTTTTGCTTGTTCCAAATTATGAAACCAGGTACCACATCCATGTATATACAAAAATTAATTTTATCAACATGCAGAACCAAATTCATAGCAGACTTCAATGATTCATTATATGCCAAATCAAAATATTCGGTATCTAAGAGTTTACTCACTTATTATAAACAGAGATGAACATGCATAGACATTTCCTGCAGACCCATTCTTAAATGTATGCATACATTCACATCCTATAGCATTTAAACTAAATACTATTATATTTTACTCTGTTAACAATCATAATAATTAGGTAAAACTATTTTTAGAATGAAAATTTTACTCACCTGAACAGATGAAGAACAGAGCATTATTATTTTATTGAAATAGCTTCTGAACTTTGAAAACTGTAGTTGTAGAGTTTGCTCTAGCCTCTAATCTGAAGCTTGAATTAATTTGCTTGATTAACTTGTTTGAATCTTTGATTTTCTTCAGTTTCTTCTTTTTCTTTGTTGATTTGCTTGAGAATGTATGAAGATAAATATTTACAGGTTGATTTTTATTTTATTTTTTTCTTTTGTTTGGTGGAAGAAGAAATTATGAAATGAATGTAAAAATTGGAAATGGTTTTCTTCCTAATTACTAAAATTAAATTATTAATTTTTTTTAAAGAAACAGAATTTGCCACTTGTAATTGTTGAGCTAACACATGTAAGTTAAGTAATACTTGTTAAAACACATTGTCAATGCATAAATTTAAAACTTTACAAGTGTCATAAACAATAAAATTTATTTTTAAACCCTTTTCATTTATTTAATTTATGAATCAATTTCTTCTTGTTTTGTTTGTATAACTTATGAATCGTATTATTCATTAATTAATCAAATGTTTATATAAATCATGTAATTTTAGATAAAGAGAATATCAACTTTCTATTAAATCTTGTTAAATTTTATGCTTAAGTTATCATTATACTTAAGTTGATAACAATACACAATTTCTAGTGGTAAAGAAACTGTCCAATTTAGAAAATTCCTTTATATTCAAATTAACGTTTTCAAAATTATTTAACATACACGTACACACCTATTTACTTGTGCATGTATGTATTTAGGATTCCAACATTATAATGATATTTATCCATTGAATTTCCTATCCAATTTCAGTTCCAATTTAATATTCAAATTAAAATCCAAATGTATACATTATATTTAAATAAACAATCATTATATATATATATATATATTTATAATTACCTTAAGTATTTTCTAAATATTAACTTCTCTTACATATATCCATTTAATAACTACTTTCCTTAATCTATATAAAATATTTTAAAGAAAATAATATAAACAAATTATGTTTTGATGAAATCATATATATATTGTATCTAATTTCTTATCATTCAGATTCAAATTTTAACCCAAATTCAAATTCATTTTAAATTAAAGTTCTATTTTGGAATCACTCAAATATATGTATTAAGCAATACAAATGAAATTTATAATCAATGATTTTATTTAAAATCTGTGTAAATATATATACAAAACAATTACAAATATAAATATTTATCTGATCAGATTCATTTGTTCAATTTATATTTCAATATTCTATTAATTAAGCCAGTTCGTTAATTGATTACAGATGATCAAAAATTTGGGTTATTGCATTCCTCCCCCCTTAGAATCTTTTTGTCCTCGAAAAGAAACGAAGCCAGAATTTATTAAAGTGCTTTTATCAGAAAAAAATTATTCTTTGACCATTTTTAAAACACTTTGAAAATCTATATAATATTATGAAATAGTTTTTATGAAAATACTTTTTATGACTCGATGTCAGAACAAGTCCATCCTCGTTCTCATAGAAATTCGGTCATCCGTTGATCAGGCGTAGGACTGAAGATCCATAAGTACTTAGCAGACCTATTTTCAACACCCAGTGAAAATACTTTAGAAAATAATTTTATTAAAAATATAGAAAACAGTTTTTGAAAATAGAGGATATATCTTTGGTGAGAATGCTCTGGAAATCATCACCCCAATCCATGGTCGCAGTTAACCCGATGGTTACGTTGTCGTCCCGACAAAATCCACAGATAACTGTAGGCCTCCCGCCCCTCGATTACACCAAGGAACCCGCTACAGATCGCAGCTACAACTGGGGTTACGTAGCTATCACAGCAAAAACCCATACAACTGTAGGCATCAGCGCCCTCGAATTTCGCTGCCAAAAGAATGAAACTTCTGCACTCCACCTGACCATAGATCGCAGTCTACCGATATTGTGTTGCCTTCCCGGAAAAATCAAGTGTAGACCGTTGGCACTCATCCTCCACACGATTTTTGCTATGGTCCCCACAGTAGATCGCATTGACATCGAGTTACACTGTCGTCACAGCATAACCCAAATGCACCTGTAGGAATCAGCGCCCTCGACTTTCGCTACCCAATAATCCTCAGGAACTAGTTTGTCCGGACTCCTCACAGGATCAACTTTAGAACCCCCCTTGGGGCTCAAGGCGGCACCACCTGGTGGTACTCCTGAGAAGTCCATTCCAAGGGAGCGCCTTTTTCCCCAGAGTCATCATCAAAACATTTTATACCATATATAGTATCTTTAAATCATACACCTAGTATGATCTCATACAAAGCTCCTTTACACAAAATCGATTATTCCAAAATCGATAATTCTCAAACTAGGTTTTCCAAATTCTCATATTGATTTTACCCAAAAATCAAAAGCCTTTTCCAAATCCAAAGGTTCCAAAACCCTTTTTCCAAAATCCTCATATGATCTTTTATATATATATATATTCAGATATATAAAATCTTTTAAAACTTTGGATCATTTCAAACTTGTATAATCTCCTTTTATACTTCAAAACACCTTCAAAATCCTTTTCTTCTAGCAAAGGATTCAACAAGAGAGTTTCATTTTATAAAACAAAGATATTTAACTTTGTTTACAAAATCAAATATTCAAATTTGATTATTCTTTACAAAACCACTTACTATATCACTTATTCCACAAACAAAATTTCAACCATAGAAATATCCAATTTCCACTTTATTTCATCTTATATTTCACATAATATATTTTTCATTTCAAAAACCATTTCACATTTCTTATCTACAAATTCCCAGTATCAATTTTATTCAAATCCGTACGATGTACACATATCATCCGTACGATATACCAATCTGATCGCTCACTCGATCACACAATTTCATTTCCGAACTAGTATTGTCCATCCGACTTCCTAGTGCGGACACATATCTGGTTTCTTGATCAGAAACCGTCATTCTCCTTGCATAGTCATAACTATGATAGAGAATATCCATAACCAATCAACAATCCATATCCAGGTCCGCCTCCAAAAATCGAGTGGAAAATTCCAACTTGGATCGAAATAACTATCTCGAAATTCTGTGCTCGAATCTGGATCAAATCACTATGCGAATAGAATAACATACGTACACCCTGCGTATTTATCTTTATTGGTTATTAGCCAAATCAATTCCATTCCTATTCACATTCATTTTGATTATCCTTCACTTACTCACAATTGCTTCAATCCATTTGGATTATCACCTCTATTCTTATCTCGATTGGGTATTTAACCAACAACTGTTTAGACTGTGTCCAATTTATTTAGAAAATTGCTTGAAAATTTAAAAATAGATAAGTAGTTAGAAAATAATTACTAGTTTGTAAAATAGGTGTAAAATAGTTAGAAAATAGTTAAAATAATTATAGAAATTTAGATAATTGCAAGATAATAGCAAGATAGTAATTAGTTTTGTAAAATAATTGAAATATAGTAATTAATTTATAAACAGTTGGAAAACTGTTAAACAGTTTTCTAAATAATTGTAAAACAAGTATAAGATAATTTGGCTTTTAAAAGAAAGATTGTATATATAAAGAATAGCTTGGAAAAATAGGTTTATATTAAAACAATAAAAAATAGTCCAGAGTCAAAACTGTTCACTTCCCAATCTTCATTCTCAATCAATTCAATTTAAATTTCCTCTTCCATTTAAATTGACCCAATTTCAATTTAAATAACTTCAATCTCCATTGAAATCTAATTAATCCATTTCAAGTTGAATTCCTTAGTTTCTTTCCAATTTTACTTTATTCAACCTTGATCTCCAATTAATTCAAATAAATTTTAACTGAACTAGTTCAAATTTCAATTTACTTCATCTCCAGTTTGAATTAATCCTAATTTCAAACTCCATTTCCAAATCTAGTTGAATTATTCTTGATTTCCTCCCACATTCAATTAAATTCCATTTGAATTTAAAATTATCAAATTTCAATTATAATTCCAAATTATTCAAATCAACTTGGACTAATTTCAAATTGAACCCACTTCAATTTCAAATCGTTTCCAATTAATCCAATTCAATTTTCCCTTTGAATCTTATACTCGTACATCTTCAATGACCATTTCAATTGATTCAAACAAAATTCAATTTAAACTAATTCAAATTTCAAATCCAAATCATCTCGAATTATATAAATTCGAGTTAATGCTTCAAATGTTGATTTAATTCCTTTAAATCAATTTTCCCTTAAAGTTTTTAAACAATTCAATTCTGAGTCCAAATTTCAAAATTCCATTTTAAAACATTCATCAAATTCCAGATCTCAAACCCATTTGAGATCACACAAACTCCCCATTCAGATTAACCATTTAACTTCCCAAGTTAAATACCAATTTCATCTTGAAATTTCCAAATTAAGTTGACCATTCAACTTATTTAACCTTTCCCAAATTCAAGATTTAATTTCGGTTTGAATCCATTTCAAACTTGTCTTTGAGTTTAATTCCAATTTGGTTGTAATTATTACCACTTAATTCTTACTATAACTTTTAGTTTAATTAATACTGCAATCAATTTCCTTAATATAATAGATAATCTATTTCTTATATAAGATTCATTTACTTTTGAAATCGTTTAAAAACCTTTATACAAGAAAATAACGAGTACGCTCTCTCATATTTATACACTCAACTCATTATAGGATACTATTGACCCTATTTTTAATGAGTGTCCCACCAGAGCCAAGATTCTCGCTTAACCTTCAGCTCTGATACCAAATGTAACGGCCCGGAATTTTCAAACCCGAAAATTCCAGATAGTTAGTGAAAGAAGAAAGAGAAAGAAGAAGAAAACAGCGACAAGTCACAGAAACCTCACATTCGCAGCGGATCAAATATAATATCAAATAAAATATCAGTTATATAAAGAATACCATATCTGTTAATTTACATTTAAATACATCAGAATTACACATATACATAAACATTGGACAAACAATCATGGTCCAGATACTACAATATCACAGTGGAAACTCTCTATACGTCCCAGCCATTCATCTCGCCTCCTGAGCTCCAGAACGTCCTTACCTGAAAATCTATAATACTCGGTCTGACCCGAGCATTACATCAAAGTAACACCCGGGTCAGGCTGGAAACCAGCGTGAGTAAACCATATAATTCGAAATACTAAGTTCAAACCATAAAAGGAAACCCGGTAACTCGTACTTCAATACGAGTTCCTTACTAGTTATGCTCAAACACTTATTTCACAATTCAACTCTAAGTATTCTAACTTAGTTCAAGGGTCCATATTATTTCAATTCAACATATTGACATCACATAAGAAAAATTTAGCGAATTTCTAATCGAAGTGGTTTCGGGTGCTTACTAATACCCGACTCCGGTCTTTTCGAATTCAAATTCCATCTTATCCCCCATAGATTAAGTGAACAAAATTCAATCTTAAATTCAAGATGTCACTTTTAATATAGCAACTCATCAACGACAGATAACCACACAATCACTATTCAAGACAACAGATCATATCACAAACCTTTATAACAGAAACATCAACCAATCATTCATAAGCAAGATTGATAAGTCACCCATTAATAATTAAATCAAATCGATTACCTAAGTCTTTCTTACTTCACAAAAATTAATTACAAATCATTAATTAAGTATTCCTTAATTATCCTTTCTAATTTTATTCAGGTCGTTAGCCTTCAATTAATTTACCATTTTAATTAACCCACCTCGATTAATCATATTCAGTAATTAATTATTATTTAATTACTTTACATTAATAAAGATTCCTATAACTAATCACACTTATCAATGTATTAACCTTTAATAAATTTTCTTAATTAATTAGTTAACCCTTTAATTAATCAATTACGATAAATATTTTTTTCCTCAAGTACTTTACCTTTAATTACTTCCATAAAGTAATTCCAATAGGTTAATTATCCTAAATTAATTAACCTTTTTTAAAAAAATAATAATCTTCAATTGACTCATCAAGCAATTATTATCTAATTAATCAATCCCAAGTTTCCAATTAATTATGCTCTAGTCAATTTATAACCCTTAATTATAAATAAATTTATTCAAATCATTAATAAATGAAATTAATTTACCTATTCTAATTACCTTAAGAATTTAATGAATCACAAATCATTAAATCTTACTAACTTCAAGATAAAAACATTACTCTTATTTATGACTAAATTGTCATTAGCAAAAGAATTTGGAGACAATTTACTTCCAACTTTACTTTTAAATTTCATTTCAAATTTAAGATTTAAAATGAATACAAACTTGACTTTAACAAGGTTTAAGAACCATTCAAGACCTTTAAAAACCACATGTTTAAGAAATGTTAATCTTATAAAAGAAATTTAAAGGGGTTTAAACCAAATTCATTTTTTTAAATTCATCCATTTAAATTATACTTTATATTTAAAGTTGTTAAAATAGTTAAATTTTTATAAAACTTAATTTTATTTCAAACTAGGATACAATTTAGATTTGAAGTCAGATTTAAAACTTTAATTTCGTACTTCTTTCAAAACTTAATCCAATTACAACCTTTTATTTCTATTTTATTTTATTTTTTACACTGATAGGTTTAAAACCTGTAACACTCAATCTACATGAGACTATATTACACATGACTTCAAGTCGAGACCCTTACTGCTTCGGGCGACACACACGAACTACTCGAATAAATCTCAAGTACTCATCTCTTGTCAAACCATACTTCACCAGAAAATGTGCACTGTGCACCCTGCACGCTCCACAGCGAGGCTCCGACCATTGCCTACATTTCCCACGCATCCACGATCAACTCTTTACCACGATTCGACCACTCGACCATCGGCTCCAGCTCAAAATAAAAATCGAGCTTCCAAGCACAAAACCGGAATAGCATCATAACCTGGAACATCGTCGTTCGTGCGCCTCTGACCACCGAAGACTCTGCAACTTCGGCCAAACCTCCGTCAACCCACCTACTCCCATTTCCCAATATATGGTGTCACTCGGTCCATCATAGATAATGCCTCGATCAATTTTGTTCCATCTATCCAAACTAGGTTTACTCACTTTCCAGATCCACCACCCACGCTACCAACCCCAGATCGCATTTTTGGTATTTTTCCTTGATTATCCGATCATTCTTCCATCCTTAGGGAGAACCACAAACATTCCGATCAAATAGATCATCAGATGCAACTTGAAATACCCAATCCAGTTCAACTCGAACTGCTCTCAAATGCTAACCCTAAAAATTTAATTTTTTGTTTAAAAGTCATGATTTTGAGTGATGTTTCCAATCATATACCTGAAACAATGTTTTAAGATATTTGGATTTTGATCTATACTTTATTTTTATCTTACTTTTTTAGAGCAAATTCACTGTTAAATTTCACTTAGTAATAAATTTTAAAGGAAGTTATTACCCATGCAACCCGATTTATTTAGAGGTTAGGATCTAAAAATCATCTTGTTAGATGTTTTGAATTCTTAAAAACAGGGTTAAGACCTGTAATGTTGAAACAGAGATTTACTTTTGCTTGTTCCAAATTATGAACCCAGGTACCACATCCATGTATATACAAAAATCAATTTTATCAACATGCACAACCAAATTCATAGCAGACTTCAATGATTCATTATATGCCAAATCAAAATATTCGGGATCTAAGACTTTACTCACTTATTATAAACAGAGATGAACATGCACAGACATTCCTGCAGACCCATTCTTAAATGTATGCATACATTCACATCCTATAACATTTAAACTAAATACTGTTATATTTTACTCTGTTAACAATCATAATAATCAGGTAAAACTATTTTTAGAATGAAAATTTTACTCACCTGAACAGATGAAGAACAGAGCATTATTATTTTATTGAAATAGCTTCTGAACTTTGAAAACAGTAGTTGCAGAGTTCGCTCTAGCCTCTGATCTGAAGCTTGAATTAATTTTCTTGATTAACTTGTTTGAATCTTTGATTTGCTTCAGTTTCTTCTTTTTCTTTGTTGATTTGCTTGAGAATGTATGAAGATAAATATTTAAAGGTTAATTTTTATTTTATTTTTTTCTTTTGTTTGATGGAAGAAGAAATTCAGAAATGAATGTAAAAACTGGAAATGGTTTTCTTCCTAATTACTAAAATTAAATTTTTTTTTTTTTTAAAGAAACAGAATTTTCCACTTGTAATTGTTGAGCTAACACATGTAAGTTAAGTAATACTTGTTAAAACACATTGTGAATGCATAAATTAAAAATTTAGAAGTGTCATAAATAAGAAAATTTATTTTTAAACCCTTTTCATTTAATTAATTTATGAATCAATTTCTTCTTGTTTTGTTTGTATAACTTATGAATCGTTTTATTCATTAATTAGTCAAATGTTTATACAAATCATGTAATTTTAGATAAACAGAATATCAACTTTTTATTAAATCTTGTTAAATTTTATACTTAAGTTATCATTATACTTAAGTTGATGACAATACACAATTGCTAGTGGTAAAGAAAATGTCCAATTTAGAAAATTCCTTTATATTCAAATTAATGTTTTCAAAATTATTTAACATACACATACACACCTATTTACTTGTGCATGTATGTATTTAGGATTCCAACATTATAAAGATATTTATCCATTGAATTTCCTATCCAATTTTAATTCCAATTTAATATTCAAATTAAAATCAACCCAAATGTATATATTATATTTAAATAAACAATCATTATATATATATATATTTATAATTACCTTAAGTATTTTCTAAATATTAACTTCTCTTACATAATCCATTTAATAACTACTTTCCTTAATCTATATAAAATATTTTAAAGAAAATAATATAAACAAATTATGTTTTGATGAAATCATATATATATATATATATATATATTGTATCTAATTTTATTTTAAGATCTTATTATCCAGATTCAAAATTTAACCCAAATTCAAATTCATTTTAAATTAAAGTTCTATTTTGGAATCACTCAAATATATGTATTAAGCAACACAAATGAAATTTATAATCAATGATTTTATTTAAAATCTGTGTAAATATATACAAAACAATTACAAATTTAAATATTTACCTGATCAGATTCATTTGTTCAATTTATATTTCAATATTCTATTAATTAAGCTAGTTAGTTAATTGATTACGGATGATCAAAAATTTGGGTTATTACAAGTGGTTATCATCAGATTCGCATTAAACCAGGTGATGAATGGAAGACATCATTCAAGACTCGAGAAGGATTATATGAATGGCTGGTTATGCCGTTTGGTCTATCTAATGCACCAAGTACATTTATGAGGGCGATGAATCAAATTTTCAGACCTTACATTGGGAAGTTTGTTGTTGTTTACTTTGATGATATCTTGATCTACAGTGCAAGAACATAGGAGCATATTTAACACTTGCGAAAGGTGTTAAATATTCTTCGTCAAGAACAATTCTATGCAGCGATGAAGAAATGCGTGTTCATGATGCCAAGTGTTTTATTTCTAGGATATGTCGTATCCAAGGAGGGAATACAGGTGGATCATAGTAAAGTAGCCGCAATCAGAAATTGGCCACAACCCAAAACTATCACAGAAGTCATAAGTTTTCATGGGTTAGCTTCATTTTATCGAAGATTTATACCACACTTTAGTAGTGTGATGGCCCCTGTTACTGATTGTATGAAGGGAAAGAAGTTTTCATAGACGAAAGAGGCAGGATCTGCTTTTGAACAGATCAAGGAACTTTTAACGTCAACACCGGTTCTAGTATTGCCGAATTTTCAGTTACTATTTGAGTTACATACGGATGCATCTAAAGTTGGAGTTGGAGGAGTGTTGAGTCAGAAGGGTCGTCCAATTGCTTATTTCAGTGAAAAACTTTCTGGAGCAAAGATGATATACAATACTTATGATGTGGAGTTTTATGCAATTGTGTAGGCTGTGAAGCATTGGAGACATTATTTGTTCCATAAAGAATTTGTTTTGTATACGTACCATGAAGCATTGAAACATTTGCAAGGTCAGGATAAAATTGCAGTTAGGCATTCATCGTGGATAACTTATTTGTAGAAATTTACATTCATCGTGAAGCACAAGTCTGGAGTAACTAATCGCGTTGCCGATGCATTGAGTCGAAGGAGTAGTTTGCTAACAACTATGCAAGTAGAGGTGATGGGTTTTGACTTACTTCCGGATTTGCTTACTTCAGATTCATATTTTTCCAGGATCCTAGACAAAGTCAAGCAGGGAAGCATGTATGGATATGTGTTGGTTGATGGTTTTCTATTTAAAGGAAATCAATTGTGTATTCCAGATTGCAGTTTATGAATGAAGATCGTCAAAGAATTGCATGAAGAAGGACACGTGGGCCACGACCGTACTATGCAGTTGATCTCACAGTCTTATTTTTGGCCGTCAATGAGAAAAGAAGTCGAAAGGTTCGTTCAGAGGTGCCATATACCTACTAAGCCATGGGTGGATGCTAGTATGGACTTTGTATTGGGTTTGCCGAGCACGCAACGTGGCAATGATTCTATCTATGTGGTGATTGATCGATTTTCAAAAATGGTACATTTTATTGCATGCAAGAAGACGGCAGATGTAGTTAATATTTCACAATTATACTTCAGAGTGATCTATCGTCTTCATGGGTTGCCTGAATCTATTGTTTCGGATAGAGACACTCGTTTTCTGAGTCATTTTTGGATGAGTCTATGGAGAATGGTCGGGACAAAACTGAAATTTAGTAGTGCTTATCACCCACAGATGGATGGACAGACAGAAGTTGTGAATAGATCCCTAGGTAATCTATTGAGATTCCTTGTGAATGACAATTTGAAGAGTTGGGATTCCAAGCTGTGTCAAGCTGAGTTTGCACACAACCATGAGTTAATCATAGCACTGGTTTCAGTCCATTCCAAGTCGTTTACTCAACAATTCCTAAAGGGCCATTGGATTTATCTATAGTACGACAGCAGAACAGAGTGATCAAACGAGCTAGCGACTTTGTGAATGAGTTGCAAGAATGCCACAAGGTTGTGCAGGAACGACTGCTTAAGGCGAATGAGAAATATAAGAAATCCGCAGATATAACGACGACATGTTGAATTCAAAGATGGAGATTTTGTGTATGCAATATTGACTAAAGATCGATTTCCTATTGGTGCTTACAACAAGCTAGCTGCTAGAAAGATTGGTCCTTTGGAGATCGTAAAGAAGATTAACGGGAATGCGCATCAGTTGAGATTGCCAGATCATATCCATACCGCTGACGTCAAACATTTGATTCCATATCATGATGATAAGTATGTCGAAGAAGAGAAAAGTGCAAATTCGGGGTCGAATTCTTTTCAACCAGGGGAGGATGATGCAGCGCACTATGCCTCGGATGACATAGCGAGTTATATTATAGGTCGCTCGGTCCTTAAGTCGTCTACCTTAGGTCGTTCAATGGCCTTAAGTCGCTATCTTCTTAAGTCGCCTAAAGATAAGCCGCATCACTTAAGTCATTTCCTGAAGCCGCATCACTTAAATCGTTCAGCGTTAAGTCGTCCATTCTTTAGGTCGCTCAGTTAGACCGCATGTTTCTTAAGTCGCTATCTTCTTAAATCGCCTAAAGATAAGATGCATCACTTAAGTCATTTCCTAAAGGCGCATCACTTAAGTCTCTTAGTGTTAAGTCGCGCATTCCTTAAGTCACTCAGTTAGACCGCATGTTTCTTAAGTCGTTCCTGATGCTACTTGCCTTAAGCCGCTCTCTTTAAGTCACTCAAGCCTTAAGTCGCTCAAACTATGCCACGTGGATTTCTTATGTCGCTGAAGCTTATATTGTTAAGTCGTATGCAGTTGATTTGTTAAGTCGCGTGATGATATATTGTGTTAAGTCGCATGATGTTCTTATGTCGTGTATATTGTAATCCTGTTATGTCGCATTGTTGTAGGTCATGTGATGTATTGTTATGTCGTATGTCGTGTATGATTGTTAAGTCGTATACCGTGTTGTATTGTGTTAGGTCGTAGGTCGCCCGTGTGTTGAGTCGGATGTGTTGTGTTGTAAATTACTATAAATAGGGGGTGTTGTGTCACTTGTAAAGGAGTTGATTTTTGAATAAAATTTGTTTGTGTGCTTTTGCCACTCTTGTTGAAGTTGAGTGTGATCTCCTTCTTCTTCCATCTTCGGATATTCGAGTGCGCTCCAATCAACGAACTTGAAGTCGATTCACGGAAAGCGAGATCAACGTCGAAGAATCGTAGATCTTCTAACGCGGAATCGTGCGCGATCAACGTGTTGAAGATAGATAGAATCCGATATCTCGAGAGATCAACGGATTTGGGCATTTATCGTTTTATCGGGTTTACTTGACACAAAATTATTTCGTGAGGAAGAAAGCTGCGTCAATTTGTATCAAAACATTATTAGCACGTCAAAGTGTTAATCCGCTGCATCATAAAACAACACCAAATAAATGCAAATTTTTTGTGTTACACTACAATTATACGCAAAATGCTAGCATTACAAAGTATATGAGTATTGTTATGCAACGATCCTAAATATTTGTAATAACTTTCTTGTCAAATTGTCTGCAAATGTTTTTGTTGCAAATACTTATCTGATTATTATTGAATTGCACGTTAAAATTTTGTGAACACAGACTATACTCCAATGATATCCAAATTGTCCTTTTTAGGTGAAGTGATGGGTTTCGTTAATTGCGGCCCTCAGCATGAAGCGCCTAATGGTGGTATCATAACATAAAGACGGCCCGAATTTGATCATCTACAGGAGATGGTAGGATGAATCAGGTCAGTGCTGCAAAGTGCAGATTTTGACGAAAAACAATGGATGATGGTTGTTCAAATTTTGCCTAAAGTTAAAGTTGTAGACTATGTTATCGGGAGTTAGAAAATAGATTAATAAAGAGAGGATATTTTAAGAAAGTAATTCTGCAAATGAAATATATATGTTAAATTTTCGCTTGATTTTGATGCGCAAGCACTGTTTGTTCTATGTCAAGCCGACGCTACAGACTACACAAGGTTGATCCGAATTCCTAATTTCCTAAACAGTCCATCAAAATCCAATCCATAATTCCCTATGTAATCATTCTATTATCTGTGATCCAAACGAAAACCTAAATTCTTTTACGTTTACTATCATATTGGGGACACGCCATGAAAAAAATGATACCGATAAAGTACAAAAGAAAATTTTACCCGTGAAAAACAGATTTCTGCGGATATACTACTTCTTGAAAAGAATAGTCGGATTGTAAATAAAAATATAAAGATTTGTGGAGTTAATATAACCTAATTGCAGATGATCTATGAGGAAAGTAAAATAAGAAGAAGAATATAAAAATCAGCATATCCGCATGGAATCTTTTCTTCATAGCTTTAAGACTTTCTACAAGTGAACGAAATGGGTCGTGTACGAAGATCGTTCTCTATTTAGGGGCGGTCGCCCAGGGAAAAAAACTTTTGGGCGGATTTTTGTTCCAGATTGGCTACTTTTGCAAAATAGCATATAGGCCGCCTGGAAATTAATTGCAGATATAGGTTATTTTTGAACGACTCAGTATCACGTTAGTCAAAAGTATACAAACGCCATTTCAAATACCGCATGTGTTCTCCATTAAAGCGTAGTTGGCGATTTTTGAAAAGGCGTCAACTATGTTTTAACATAAAACATATTTGCGCATTTTGAGAAGTTGCTAGTTGGTAGTTTTTGAAAAGTCACCTTCTTATTTATGCATGTACAAAACAACACCCATTTTTCCTCTCCATGATAACCTGCACTCGTCGACATATCGATCCGAAGACTATGATGACTTTTGGACTCGAGTCGGTATCAAGAAATACGAGCCATCAGGCTTTAAAACATTACATAAACTAAGAATATGCGGATAAAATCTAAGACATTTTACATTTTCAGATCTTACAATGGAAGGCAACAAAAAATAAATACAAAAATAACCATCTAAGAAAATATTCCCGAAAACACATCCTTAAAACAGTACATAAAGAAATACAACGTATAACCTGATAAATACTAAGTATGATAAATAGTTACATGGAGAGTAATGGATAACAAATAGCAACTCCAATTCCAAGTTCATCTCTCCACGTACTAATCCCTGGGCATATCATACTATCACGTCATCCTGCAGTAAGGGCAAAAGAAAGGAAGGGAGTGCGTCAGCCAAAGTCTGATGAATGAGTACATCATTAGCATACGGTGATAACATACAGTTTACTTCATTAGTACTTTATGTGACCAAGGGTGTCATACTTGTGTTTATGACCCTCGTACTAAAAAAAGCCTCGCTAAGCTAAAGGTATTGTTCTAACACCTACACTACCTCTTGTAAAGGCTTATACTTAGGGTCGAACAACCAATCAAGCTCTAATACTACTATGGCTCGAGTAATAAATATTTAAAATCAACTTATTCTCATTCTCACATCTGTTGTGTGATAAAATGAAATATCTTTTAATTTTACATAATAAAATCAAAAAATATCATGATTTATGCATACTAGATCTAGTGCCTACAATAGATTTCTGACTTATATTGAGCCTTTCTGACTTAAAACCAGCTATTTATCATAACTTCGTTGATTTGATTTACAAGAGAACTAGTTATATCAACCTTTGTATATTTATTTTGTTATATTGGGTGTTAAAAAGCATTGATTTAGAAGATATAGTGGAAAACAGCGGGACTTAAGGTAGATATATTGTTCAATAGTGCTAAATTGAAATAGCGTAGAAAGCGCTACGCTCTATAGCGAGGATTATGCAGGGCTTTAACGGCATAGATCCATAACACACACACACACAATTAAATTAGTATTTTTAGCCTTAGGTCGAGGTTCAATATCGGCCATAAAACGTTAATCGTTTGACCATTGGTCACTGGAGTGGTCAACCGCCTCTTGTGAACCTGTCGATCGGTTGATGTGATTTTCGTTTAATTTTTTTTCCGTTAACTATAGTGGAGTTTAATTAATCTAATTACCATTGCTCCCCACTACTGATTTCAATAATCGATTACAATAACTTTTAATTATAGTTTGTTTTAGTTTGTAATTCTACAATTTAAAATCCATATAATTTAATGTTTGATTTCATATGCAATTTAAATAAATCAAATTAACTCATGTGTAGGGTTTATATGGATGCATCATTTCTTATTTACTTTACAAAATGTGAACGTAATCAACTTAAATAAATACTTAATCAACAGATCTACCTTCCTCGAAATTAGATTTAAAGGAAAGGGATTAGATTTGTTTATTATATTACTACAAATTTTCAATTCATCAAATTAAACAACTATGGGTTAATTAGGTATAACAAAATCAATTATATGTAAGTCCCCATATTAATCATGAACCCAATCACCACTAATAAAGAAGCTAACACCTTTGATTTGTGCAGAATTGTTCCTTCATTTGGTCGTTGGTTCCTTCCCTCCGCTGGATTTCTACTTCAATTAAATTTTTATTTGAGAAATTAGGTTTTGAGGAGGTAGAGATTTGGCAAAATATGGACGTATCGCTTTTGATTAGTAAATTAAGGCTTTGTTGAGCATTCTGTTTATAGCAGCACCAATTATTATCGATCGTTGATTTTATTTAAATTCGAACCATTCACCTACCCAACCCTAACCCCATACACATGACCAATCGACTATTTAGAATTGAGTGATCGACCACCAGATGTCAATTGTCCAATCTGGGGTGTCCCGGTGGGTTTCCCTATCTGTAAATGTTTATTTTTTATTTTAATTATTTTCGATTACGAAATTTCAGACATTAATAACTTTTCATACTGTCTCCGATTTCAAAATGTTACATGTGAAAATTGTCTAGAACATCAAAATAAATGCAACATTATAAGTTCCACAGCCAAATTCGGACGTTTATGAAATTACCTGTGTTATATTTAAATTTAATTCTTTTATTAAAATTTCGATTAAATTTTTGAGGTGTTACGTTCTCCCCCCTTAAAAGAATTCCATCAACAATTAACAATCATTATCCTTAGTTCAATTTATAGTGCAATACGTACATGTCGGTATAGAGTGCATATGAACATATAGTAAAGCAAAGATTATGTAGTATCCTGATCTAGTCGGCTTCTTGAAATGCAAGAGCTTTGCCATTTGTCCAAATGTATGCAACTAATATACTGACAATTTTACATGTATTTGCAACCATTCTATCCATATGCATATAACTTGTTAACAAGAAAACTTGTCAACACTCCGAAGTTGAGTTTAAGGACAAGGGTAATCCCTTTTAGTTTTTCTTGGACAAACATAGAAAAGTATAATGGGTTTGTCCTCTTTAATTTTTCTTTTGAATAGGATGCTTTTGTGTGAACTTGTTTAGAACAACCTTCTGATCCAGTCGAAATGGCTAGTTTCTTTACTTGACGCCTTCAGAGCTTTTCAGAATGATATGGAGGTTCCTTCGAAATCCTTCCTTCCGAAGTAGTTACAAAGAAAAAGAAGAAAATCTTGTGGATCCAAGATTGAGACTTGATTTGGTAGATTTCGACCTTGTCGAAAGCTTGGATGATTGGTGTTTAAGACATGGTTTAGGAACCAGGGATTAAGGTATTGACCCTACCAAAAGAAATATCATTAAGTGTCTTGGCTTGGATTGGAAACCAAAGGCAAAAGTGAATTAGTATGGGTTTTTGACCTGTTCGAAAGTAGAAATCTTTAGGAAAGGTGGTCTGGAGCCAATAGCTTGTATTACTTGAGAATATATAGGTTTCGACCTAACGGAAGAGACCCTTCGATATAGTCGATACATGTGATACAAGGTTAGTCCGGATAAAAGCTTGAGAAACAATTAAGTAATTAGAAATACTGTAGACTTCCCTTTCTCAACTCAAAGAAGATTTTATTAATCAACTTTCCTAATTCGATTTACAAATTAGGGTTTTATAGCTTTTAGAATTCAGAGAATATAAGTTTAGGATTGAGTTCAGATCCCAACACCTGATCACTTGGGCCTTATTTATAGATATATGTCAACACCTTTACGACCCTAATACTTTCGACCTGGTTGAAAGGTGACTGCCCCAATTAATCTACAATGCTTCCGCCTTTGTTGAAAGGAACGGTTGCACTTTTATTCTTTGTGTTGCCTTGTAAGAGCTTTCAATTTTGCCGATAAGCTTTGTTCGGTAGTTTCGAAGGTGTTGAAATACCTATAGTTTCAATGCTATTGTTTTCTTCTAAGCTATGTCTTGTGACTTGATGTAGAACATCCCTGGATAATAATGGTATAGTAAAAGCAAAACCTTTTCTTTTGAAAGTTTGGGCGCATATATGAAGAGTTGTCCTCATCATCTTCCAAATGTGTCGCATTGACTCATTCGAAAGGTCTTCATGCATATGGAATCACCTCCTTTGAAAGGTGGTCACTGAAAGTGGAAGGGTGCTTTTGACCCCTTCGAAAGATACAGAATCTTTCGGACCTTGACTGTAGTATCCTTTTGACCCTTTCGAAAGATTCTAAAGCTTTTGGATTTTGACTGTAGCATACCTTTGACTTTTTTCGAAAGATCTAACTGGATCCTTTTCCACTTGTTCTTTTTTGCCTTCTGCTCTAGCTGGTTTCGACTATGTCAAAAGGAATTTTAGTTAGTAACATTTTCTTTGCCCCTCCACCGTTGTAAAGACCCATTTTTCCATACTCTTTGAATTGACAATAAACCGCACATGTCCAACTCAAATTGCACGGCAATACGGATCTTTAAGGATAATAAAGAAAAATAGACCGAACAGAATCTCACTTGAATGAGATAACATATAATATTGAACAAATATTTTTACAGCGGAAAACTTTTAAATACATATATAAGAGTCTAACCTAAATTCAGCTTGGATAGTTATAAAACCCGCCCTTACAAATGCTGACAAACATCAAACAAAATACACTAAGCAAAGCGGATAATAGAATATGTTTATACGTCGATGAATATCTCCAGCTCTCCTCTGGAAACTCCAACCGTCTTCGACTATCCTAAAACTACTCGGATCTGACCCGAGTATTGAAATATCTGGATCAGGCTTGATAAACCAGCGTGAGAAAAACTCAATAATTAATGGCAGTGTCATATATCAGCCTTTGAATAAAATCCTTTGAAAATAAAGAGTATCTCATAAGACCACGCCCACACATAAACACGTATGGGTTTTTACTTTATGATAACTAAAACACTTTTACATCAAAACATTTGATATTATTTCTAATGACATCTCTTTAAAAACAATTGCAAATAAACTTTTCAATCTTAGCCGAAATTGTTACATTGATTAAATTCCAGCATAATAGGTTTACAATCAAGTCCGTAGGTTCTTATTGGAGAATTGATTTCCATACAAATGACCAGGCGCAGGATCTACCTTCCGAAATGGGTACACCTCTAGATGGATCTCCCGAGGCACAGAATATTTTCCCTTTACCAACACAAGACCGGCCTATCTCTGTAACTAGATAGTACCAAATATGTCATTCTTCGGTCGTTACCGACCTTTATTCGAGAGCTCTCTTTCCATACACCACATAAATTAACATCCTGAAAGTCATAGTGGGAAGGAATATATCTAGAAGGAGACGATCATACCCTAATTGGGAATGACCTACTTTGCCTTGCCGCATCTAATCCTGTTTCGGTCATTTTCGGTTTGATGAGGTTTGGGGCAAAGATTACCTTTTCACATTGCACATATCACGTCTTTGAATGCCACATTGTCATTTCCGTTTAACTACTAATTGCCTTCCACAAAAATACAACCCTTGAGCTCGTATGTCTCAAGGAGGGTGTTAAGCTAAGAGAAGTTTCCTTCTCTGCCACCACTAATGTACGTTTTAAAAACTGATGTACGTAATCGTTAGAAATGCAATGTCAGACAAACGTCCATACAAGTTATCCAGGAACATGACAAACCGAAGGCGCTTTCCTCGGCCATTACTAGGCGAGAAGCCCTTGCAATCTAAAAAATCTCTATCACGAGGAGACTACTGCTATATATAACTCTATAATGGGTGCGATCCCGAGCAAATCAACAAGCAGTCCTCATGCTATAAAGATCCACGGTCTTCAATAATCATCGTCTTCAACATGTCTTCACGTTCGAGCGTATACATTGGTCCGAAGTGATTTTCGGATAGGGTTTACCTATACCTGACTCCGGTTCCTTCGAAATCCAATTATCGATGAAAAAAGAATATGAATATATAAGATTTATTAAGTTTCTTTTCACTTTAATTCTTTTCGGATGATTTCGAATTCTCTTTCTTTTGACTTAGGATAATTCTAAGTAATTCATTCTTTTACTTTGGAAAATATCTCAGATTTCCTTACTTAATTCTTGATCCAAATTTCTTAACTTTTAGGCGGGTTAAAAACAATGTTATTTAAGACATCGTTTACGATAAACCCTAAATCAGTCTTAACAAACATTTTGAAGTAAATAGGATCATAGAAATCATTCATTTTTGGAGATTGCTTAAATTTTTGGATAATATCAATCTTCTTTTATTTTGAAAAACTTAACAGAATCTTTTTATTTAGGAGCATCCGGCCTTTCCTTTCGATCTGTTCCACCCCTCGTCTAAGAAAAGAAAACATAAGCCAGGTAAGTTCAGGGCATTGGTTGCTCTATCCCTAACCATAGTTAAACACCTTGTTTTATCTTTCCAGATCTCACAGGCGGGACAAATGTACTAGTAGTTTCCGCATACATAGATTTTCAACTTTATTTTGGAATTGCTTATAAATATCCCAAATTATCTTTCAAAACTCAATTATCCTTTTAAAAACATTCACATTTTATTCTGGAAAACGTCATTACATTTAAACTCATATTCCAAAATTTATGGAATTCACAACATAAAAGTGCTGCGGAAAGCGCCGTATAAGCTTATTTGAATTTAAACAACTTTTAAATATTTGAAAATTCATATTTTTCGATCCAAGTCTCTTTTATATTATTTAAATAGATTTATCAAATTTATTCCATATTTTTCCGTAATTAAAATCGTTCATTTAAACAAATTTCTTGTTATGGTCACTAAACTGCACTAGCGCGATTTTTCTAGAAAATTGATTTGATCTTAATTCCAAATCTACTTATCAAAACTTTGATTTTCTTTCTCCGTTTAGAAAATATTGATATAATAGTCTGGAATTTTCTTATCTCAAAGAATTCCGAGCCATATTCCACTCTACACATTCATTTGAAGTTTTCGGCGCGAAATCGCGAACAACCGTTGCGCGACGCGTCTAGTTTTAACTTATTTTTCAATACTTGAAATAACTTATTCAAATTGGACTTCAACACTTATAAAATCATTACAAATCATTTTAAATCAATATTTACACTTTTTAAAGTATTTAAAATATATTTTCGCTATTACCATATTATAATATTATTATATTTCCATTATTTTAATATTAAATTTTAAATTCCAATTTTAACTCAATCTCAATTCTAATCTCAAATCAAACACATTTAAAACTTAGATTTCAAACCCAATTTCAATTTAAACTTCCATTCAATCTCAAACTAAACTTCACTTTTTCAAAATTGATTTCAATTTCAATTTCATTATTCATCTTAATTTCAATTTCTAATTAGCTATCCTTTTCAAATCCGTTTCACTTCAAATTTCAAATTCTCTTTCATTTTAACTTTAATTTCACTTCTAAATGAAAAGAGATTTATTTTTCCACAATATCTCATATTACTAAAATATGGTCTTTTGAAATAAAGGGATTATTTAATTAATAGGAATTTGATATCCAAATTATCATCACAACCATACAACTATCATATAACATTAACATATTCAATACGGTAAATGTCGTAACATTACTACGGATTATCCAACATATCCAAACAATCAACCAAACATCCATATCATCAAATAGTGATTATCTAACATAACAATTAAGCATGATAGTCAATATAACTTAAAAAGCGGTGAGAATTTTTCACCTTCATATCCACGCCGTAAAACTTTTTCGTAGATTACGTGCTTTCAAACAAACGCGCTTTTTCCGAACGTCTTGAATTCTCACCTTAGCTTACTTTCTTTCCGAATGCTTATGTTTTACGTTTTCTTTTTCTTTTTCTTTTTCTTTTTCTTTTCTTCTCTTTTTTTATTTTTTTTATTTGGAGGGGAGGGTACGACCTTGATGTGGAGGAGGGTGGGGGTGCTCGGCCTAGGGTGTAGGGAGGTGGGTACGACTTTGTGGAGGTGGGTATGGGTGTGTAGGGCTCGGCCATGGGTGTAAGAGGTGGGCAGGTGGAAGCTAAGCTTGGTTTTTGTGGTGAAAAGTGATGGTGTGGTGATGTGTAGGTGATAGCTTGAAGGTAGAAGAGAATGGATGTGGAAGAGATATTGGATGCCATGGAAATGGAGGTGAAGAAGAAGAAGAAGGAAGGAATGAAATGTGAGAAAGTGGAAGGTATATATGCCTATTTATATTTGAGCTTTGAATGACAAATGACTAAAATACCCTTCTCTACTTTTTGACTTTTAATTTACTTTTC
Organism: Allium cepa; assembly: GCA_030765085.1. NCBI lineage: Eukaryota > Viridiplantae > Streptophyta > Magnoliopsida > Asparagales > Amaryllidaceae > Allium > Allium cepa. The sequence goes on along the minus strand of CM060939.1, from coordinate 862,926,039 downwards.
TACCCTTGATTTGATTTGATTTGATTTTCATTAATGGTGGAAATGATTTTTTCCTCTTTTTCTTGCACTTTAAAATGTTAAAATAACATTTGCTCCTTTTCCATAATTGATGTGACATAAGCATTAATGGTGATGTTAAAGATAGAAGTGATTACTTTCTTAAATTTTGCATTATAAAGAGTTGACTTTGTATTGATTTGATTTGCATTAAATGTATAGATGTAAGTGTCATCAGTTCCTTAAGTTAGCTTTCTATTCACTTTTCCATTTGCTCCTTTTCATGCATAAGCATAACATCTCATTAATGAGATGAGAAGTAACGTAATGATTTTATTTTATAAAAGGTTTAATTATTTTTAAATATGTCAAATCATACTTTTCAATTTTTATACATTTATTTAAACTTTTCAAAAGTAAACTCCTTTTGTCTTTTAGTGCTAAATGTAAAGCGTTTAAATAGTTTGTGAACTTGTATTTATAAGTTAGAAAATGTATCAAGTTGCAGCAACTTGTCGACAACTTGTTTTGGTTAAAAACGTCGTTTTTGACCACAAATTTTATAGTCAAAATTTAACGTTTTTATTAAGCTATATATTGAAGTAAACCAAACTTTAGAATGAACTTTTTATTTCTTTAAGTAAATAAAAACATGTCTCTTTATATTTTAAAATCATGTTGAATTAATATCAAAATCTCTATTTTTACAATGTATATAAAACTGACAAAATGCGACAAATTTTGGTTATTTTTAAAACGATAATTAACATACTTTTAAATATATAAATTTACTTTTATTATCTTTATTAAAATTTTTAAATAATATTTACCTTTATAAATAAATATTTAAATTCATTTATTTAAGACTTTATTTATTATTAATAAAACTTAACTTTTTTCGATTTGTTCATAAATCCAAATTTGTACTTTTTAATTTATTATCTATAAGAATAAATAATTTTTTATTATATATTAATTTTTTTTAAGATTTAAAGTCCTTTTTAAATTTAAAACGAACGAAATCTCTTATTTTCGGAGTAGCTAAATTATGGGTCGTTACATTCTCCCTTACTTAAAAGCATTTCGTCCTCGAAATGAAATCAAAGACAAAGAATTTATCACATACTCATATCCTCAAATAATTTGACTTACTTCTACTGATGATAGAAAAGAAGAAGGCCGATATCATAACAACACTAAAAAGATGATGCCGAACATGCATACAAAGGTTCCCCACAATAACCTAAGTATCTATCACGTACTTACGGTTGTATATACATCAAGTCAAACTTCTATCCTACTCATCCTAGTGCATAATGCACACTTAAGGTTGAATATACAAAAACCAAACAAGACATACATCCAAAATAACCACAGTGATACTGTTCAAGATAGACGAATACAACCACATAACTCATTCCCTATCCTGAGCATGTACTATATCTGTGGTCTATATATATGCATACCAAAACATCGGTCCAACCACTATATCTTAGTGCCTACTATTTGAGATAACTATCCAACTACTAAGTAGACAGACCCAACACATCATACTATATGTGATATTTGATTCGATTTATTATTTGAATCCACAACTTTTCTTCTGAACTAGTATCGATCCCTCGATTTTCTAGTGCGGACTTTGACCGGACTTCCTGACCACAAACCCATGCTTTCCTTACATTGCTCTCAACTATGATAGAAAACTCGTGTACATAATCATAAACTCTCATCAATGTTCGCTGTTAAGAATCGAGTGGTAAATCCTTTTTCGGATTGGTGTAAACACCTTAAAGTTCTGTACTCAAATCTAAGATCAAATTTTATGTGCTGAAATGATGTACATCTAACTTATGTACATCTAACTTATGTACTTATCCACATTCATCTTTACCTAATACATTTCTTCAAAACTTCTATTAATCCAAGTTTATTTCACAACAATTTACCTTTCTTTACTAAATCTATTATTACTTAAGCATACAAGTATGACTTAAACTTGTATAATATATCTTTACTTCTAAAAGTATATATACATATCCCCAAACTTTAAATTGTTATTACTTCAATTAAGGTGTTTACCTAATATGGAACTCCACTATTATCTCAAATTAATAAGTTATAAAACTCAATCCTAAGTTTTCTTTACCTAAGATTTTTATTTAGCTAATATTATTTATCCAATCCATATATTAATAGGACAACTTTACTAAGTGTACACCTTTTTCTCACTGATTCTATGATTAACTACTTAACTTATTTACCTATCCATTTTCTAAATCAAATTTATTAATCTTCAATCCATCAAATACCTTACAGTCAAATTTGTGAAACTTAATTCTCATGGTATTTGTTACTTAAACATTTTCATCCAATAATCAAACTACTAACCATATTATTCAAAAATATCCAATTCTAATCTTACTTCATTTTGAATTACAAATCTTACCCTAAATGTATCCCTAATTCAAAGATTTTATATTAGGATGATTTTTCTTTTATCTCTTATTCCTAAATTTTACTTTGACTTTTATCCTAATCAAAGTGTCTAAATGTCAAATTAACTTAACTCCTTTATAAGTTATACAACTTATCTTTTTATATTATATTTAGTAAAAAGTCTCAATTTAGTTTATCTGATAAGAATTTTTTTTCTTCTAAGTATGCATTTTTTTCTTTACTTTCTCCAATTACACTTCTAGCTTCAGTATTATCATCAAATATCTTATAATCAAATCATGAATTTTACTTCACAAAATATTTGTACTTAGCTTTTAAACTCATCCATTATGATAATCACTTGATCATTATTATTTCTTAATATCAAATACCTAAGGGTATATAATTAAAGTTCTAAATTCTAGCTTTCAACATGTTGATTCTATATGGAATATCTTATAGCAAAATTGTGCAATTCTAATCACAAGATATTCATATTTAAGTTTTACTAAGCTAAATTACAAACAATCATTAATTTCTAATCCCAAAATAATAATATCCCCTTTGATATTTATAATATAAACCCAAGGTAAAATTATTTCATCTACTAATTTCTTTAAAACAAAATAATTTTTATAAAATTAACAAATACACTCTTATATATATAATACTCTCATAACTCATTCTAGGGTGTTGCTAACCCCATCTCTAATGAGTCACTCATCTTAGGATATTACTAATCCTATCTCTGATGAGACTTTACCCATAACAGAGCCAAAGTATTCTCGCTTAACTTTAGCTCTGATACCAAATGTAAAGACCAAGTTTTCATACTCTTTGAGTTGACAATAAACCGCACATGTCCAACTCAAATTGCTCGAAAAGACAGATCTTTAAGGGTAATAAAGAAAAACAGACAGAACAAAATCTCACTCGAAGGCATAACATATAATATTGAACAAATATTTTTATAGCGGAAAACTTTTAAATACATATATCAGAGTCTAACCTAAATTTAGCTTGGACAGTTATAAAACCCGCCCTTACAAATGCTGACACACATCAAAAAAAATACACTAAGCAAAGCGGATAATAGAATATGTTCATACGTCGATGAATATCTCCAGCTCTCCTCTGGAAACTCCAACCGTCTTCGACTATCCTGAAACTACTCGAATTTGACCCCAGTATTGAAAATATCCGGATCAGGCTTGATAAATCAGCATGAGAAAAACTCAATAATTAGTGACAGTGTCATATATCAACCTTTGAATAAAATCCTTTGAAAACAAAGAGTATCTCATAAGACCTCGCCCACACATAAACACGGACGGGTTTTTACCTTATGATAACTAAAACACTTCTATATCAAAACATTTGATATTATTTCTAATGACATCTCTTTAAAAACATTTGCAAATAAACTTATTAATCGTAGCCAAAATTGGTACATTGATTAAATTCCAGCATAATAGGTTTACAATCAAGTCCGTAGCTTCTTATTGGAGAATTGATTTCCATACAAATGACCAGGCGCAGGATCTACCTTCCGAAATGGATACACCTCTAGATGGATGTCTCGAGGCACAGAACATCTTCCCTCTACCAACACAAGACCGGCTTGTAACTAGATATTATAGAATATGTCATCCCCCGGTCGTTACCGACCTTTATTCGAGAGCTCTTATTCCATACACCACATAAATTAACATCCCGAACGTCATAGCGGGAAGAAATATATCTAGAAGGGGATGATCATACCTTAATTGGGAATGACCCACTTAGCCTTGCCGCATCTAATCCTGTTTCAGTCATTTCCAGTTTGATGAGGCTTGAGGCAACGATTACCTTTTCACATAGCACATATCACATCTTCGAATGCCACATTGCCATTTCCATTTAACTACTAATTTCCTTCCACAAAAATACAACCCTTGAGCCCGTATGTCTCAAGGAGAGTGTTAAGCGAAGGGAAGTTTCCTTTTCCACCACCACTGATGTACGTTTGTAAAAACCAATGTACGTAATCGTTAGAAATGCAATGTCATACAAACGTCCATACAAGTTGTCCAGGAACAGGACAAACTGAAGGCGCTTTCCTCGGCCATTACTAGGCGAGAAGCACTTGCAATCCGAAAAATCTCCATCACGAGGAGACCACTGTTATATATAACTCTACAATGGGTGCGACCCCGAGCAAATCAACAAGCAGTCCTCACGCTATAAAGATCCACGGTATTCAATCATCATCGTCTTCAACATGTCTTCACGTGCGAACGTATACAGTGGTCCAAAGTGGTTTTCGGATAGGATTTACCTAAATCCGACTCCGGTTCTTTCGAAATCTAATTATCGATAAAAAGTGAATATGAGTATATAGGATTTATTAAGTCTCTTTTCACTTTAATTCCTTTTGGATGATTTAGAATTCTCTTTCTTTTGACGTAGGATAATTCTAAGTAATTCATTCTTTTACTTTGGAAAATATCTCAGATTTCCTTATTTAATTCTTGATCAAATTTCTTAACTTTTAGGCGTGTTAAAAACAATGTTATTTAAGACATCGTTTACGATAAACCCTAAATCAATCTTAACAAACATTTTGAAGTAAATAGGACCATAGAAATCATTCATTTTTGGAGATTGCTTAAATTTTTGGATAATATCAATCTTCTTTTTTCTTGAAAAATTTAACAGAATCTTTTTATTTAAGGGCATCCCTCTCCTAAGAATCTTATCAATTTTCGATCTGTTCCACCCCTCTCCTAAGAAAAGAAAACATAAGCCAGGTAAGTTCAGGGCATTGGTTGCTCCATCCCTAACCTTAGTTAAACACCTTGTTTTATCTTCGCAGATCTCACAGGTGGGACAAATGTACTAGTCGTTTTCGCATACTCAGATTTTCAACTTTATTTGGAATTTCTTATAAATATCCCAAATTATCTTTCAAAACGCTTAATTATCCTTTTTAAAACATTCACATTTTATTCTAGAAAATGTCGTTACATTTAAACTCATATTCCTAAAGTTATAGAATTCAGAACATAAAAGTGCTGCGGAAAGTGCCGTATAAGCTTATTTGAATTTAAACAACTTTTAAATATTTGAAAATTCATATTTTTTGATCCAAATCTTTAATTATTTAAACAGATTTATCAAATTTGTTCCATATTTTTCCGTAATTAAAATCGTTCATTTAAACAAATTTCTTGTTGTGGTCACTAAACTTCACTGGCGCGATTTTTCTAGAAAATTGATTCGGTCTTAATTCAAAATCTACTCATCGAAACTTTGATTTTCTTTCTCCCATTTGAACTTTTCGGCGTGAAATCGCGAACTACCGTTGCGCGACGCATCTAGTTTTAACTTATTTTTCAATGCTTGAAATAATTTATTCAAATTGGATTTCAACACTTATATAATCATTACAAATCATTTTAAATCAATATTTTCACTTTTTAAAGTATTTAAAATATATTTTCACTATTACCATATTATAATATTATTATATTTACATTTTTTTTAATATTAAATTTTAAATTTCAATTTTAAATCAATTTCAATTCTAATCTCAAATTAATGCATTTAAAACTTAGATTTTAAATCCAATTTCAATTTAAACTTCCCTTCAATCTCAAACTAAACATTACTTTTTCAAAATTGATTTCAATTTCAATTTTACTATCCATCTGAATTTCAATTTCTAATTAACTATTATTCTCAAATCCGTTTCACTTCAAATTTCAAATTCTCTTTCATTTTAACTTTAATTTCACTTCTAAATGAAAAGAGACTTATTTTTCCACAATATCTCATAATATGGTCTTTTTAAACAAAGAGATTACTTAGTTAATAGAAATTTGATATCCAAATTATAATCACAACCATACAACTATCATATAACATTAACATATTCAATATGGTAAATGCCATAACATTACTACGGATTATCCAACATATCCAAACAATCAACCAAACATCCATATCATCAAATAGTGATTATCTAACATGACAATTAAGCATGATAATCAATATAATTTAAAAAGCGGTGAGAATTTCTCACCTTCATATCCACTCTGTCAAACTTTTTCGTAGATTACGTGCTTTCGAACAAACGCGCTTTTTCCGAACGTCTTGAATTCTCGCCTTAGCTTGCTTTCTTTCCGAACGCTTATGCTATTCTTTTTCCTTTTCTTTTTTTCTTTTCTTTTCTTCTCTTTTTTTCCTTTTCTTTTTATTTGGAGAGGAGCGTACGACCTTGGTGTGGAGGAGGGTGTGAGGTGTGCGGTGCTCGGCCTAGGGTTATAGGGAGGTGGGTACGGCTTTATGGAGGTGGGTATGGGTGTGTAGGGCTTGGCCATGGGTGTAAGAGGTGGGTAGCTGGAACCTAGGCTTGGTTTCGGTGGTGAAAAATGATGGTGTGGTGACGTGGAGGTGATAGCTTGAAGGTAGAAGAGAATGGAGGTGGAACAGAGGTTGGATGCCATGTAAATAGAGGTGAAGAAGAAGGATAAAGTGAAGAAGAAGGAAGGAATGAAACGTGAGAAAGTGGAAGGTATGGATGCTTATTTATATTTGAGCTTTGGATGGCAAATGACTAAAATACCCTTCTCCACTTTTTGACTTTTTAATTTACCTTTCTACCCTTGATTTGATTTGCATTAATGATGGAAATGATGTTTACCTCTTTTTCTTACACTTTAAAATGTTAAAATAACATTTGCTCCTTTTCCATAAGTGATGTGACTTAAGCATTAATGGTGATGTTAAAGATAGAAATGAGTACTTTCTTAAATTTTGCATTTTAAAGAGAAGACTTTGTATTGATTCGATTTGCATTAATTGCATGGATGTATGTGTCATTAATTTCTTAAGTTAGATTTCTTTTCACTTTTCCATTTGCTCATTTTCTATGCATAAGCATTTCATCTCATTAATGAGATGAAGTAAGGTAATGATTTTGTTTCATGAAAGCTTTAATTATTTTTAAATATGTCAAAGCATACTTTTCACTTTTTATACATTTATTTAAACTTTTCAAAAGTAAACCCCTTTTGACTTTTAGCACTAAATGTAAAGTGTTTAAATAGTTTGTAAACTTGTATTTATAAGTTAGAAAATGTATCAAGTTGCAACAACTTGTCGACAACTTGGTTTGGTTAAAAACGTTGTTTTTAACGACAAATTTTACAGTCAAAGTTTGACGTTTTTATTAAGCTATATATTGAAGTAAACCAAACTTTAGAATGAACTTTTTATTTCTTTAAGTTTCTGAAAACATGTCTCTTTATATTTTAAAATCATATTTAATTAATATCAAAATCTAAATTTTTATAGTGTATGTAAAACTGACAAAATGCGACAAATTTTGGTTATTGTTGTAAAATGATTTTTAACATACTTTTAAATATATAAATTTACTTTTATTATCTTTTTAAAATTTTTAAAATAAGATTTACCTTTTTAAATAAATATTTAAATTCATTTATTTAAGCCTTTATTTAATTATTAACAAAACTTACGATTTGTTCATAAATCCAAATTTATACTTTTTAATTTATTATCTATAAGAATAAATATTTTTTTATTATATATAACATTTTTATTTAAGATTTAAAATCCTTTTTAAAATTAAAATGAAAGAAATCTCTTATTTTCGAAGTAGCGAAATTACGGGTCGTTACAACTGTGAAACGATGCACTTGACTTTCTAAGTCAATTGTGTTGAAATCTAGAAACTTCCTGCCTTTTGGCATTCCCGATGAATCTGAACCATTCATTTAAATTGATCTAACGGCCTGTCGCTTTTGATGACTTTTCCTATAAATTACGTCTTCTTTCTTCTTCCTTTTCACTTATTTGCAAACAAATCTCGAGTGAAAGTAAAGGAATTCTAAAATCCTCAAATGATCTATTTCATCAATCAAAGAAGAAATCAGATCCAACCATAAGTTAAAAATACTTTTATTCTTCTAATCTCTCTTTCTTTTATTTCACGATGAATTTTAATTTTTTCTCAAATCTCATAACCAAGGTTCCAGTTTTTGATTTCGATTTTCTAGGAACTTGTTTGATTTTTTACTTAACTGGAAGTACTTTTTGATTTGATTTCATAGTTCGATTTCATTTATTATTACTCCCTTTTATGTTAATTTTTGTTTTAAACTCAATTCCATATTTCGCGATTTTTGCTGCTTTTTAGAAAACTGAATTTTTTTAATGATTTCGAAATTTATAAAGTTTAATTCATGTTCAAATTTGCTGGCTTAAGGGTTCTGATTCATTTGTTTATTTTTTTTGTGTTCTTGGGTTTGAAATAGGGTATGAAATCGGGTTTGGAGAAGAAAGGGTTTTTTGTTTTCTTCGCCCAGAAGCTTTGGATTGTACGGATTAAAAATTAGCGCTACATATTTACCTTTCTACCCCTTCAAATGGGATTAAGGAAACTTTTATTTTGCTTTCTTAGCCTCTTTTGATGCGGTCGAAAGGTTTTGTAGCACTAATTTGACCGACCTTGTCAAAAGGTTTTATAGTAAAGTAGCATACAGTTACCCAACTCGCAAGCAAAATATTTCAGATTAGTCGAGACCTTTCGTGCTAATTGAAACATTTTCCTTTTAGTAGGTTTTTGAATCCATGGTGCCCTTTTGACCTTATCGAAACCTTTTGTAACTAATGAGTCAAAACCCTCCATAATTACCTTTCTTTAGCATTGTTAAAACATTCCAAGTTCATGAATTTAACTTAGGACCTTTTGACTCAGTGGGTATACAAGGTTTTGATGGCATTCATATCCCACTAGAAAAATTTAAGCCATGGGTTTTGGCTGTGTGAAATGGTCTTGCTAACCCATCTAATGAATAATAATAGTATGTACTTTGTTCAAGATTTGAGGTTCGTTCAAACATTTCCTTCTAACAACATGGTTTCTACTGAGCTTTCGACATTGTTAAAAAGTGCCAATTGGACATATACTTCCACTCTTCCTTTCGACCTTGTCAAAAGCATAATGAATTTTCGTGTGACGCCCCACCTCTATACCCACTCTAGCCAAGGACACTACAGGGTAATGCCATCAACTAGCACGGAGAATAAGGCTGTTGAGGAGTGACCATCCGCGTAATTGCTCTGTGCGAGCACCGATATGTCAGATAGTACAACATGCATCTGGTTTCAAGAGGAAATCCGACATACCGATACAAACTCAAAGCTACTACCTGGTGGCTATATATATCCTTCGGAAACAAATATAGAAATAAACATAACACAATTCAGTCAGAGAGATCCATATCACGAAGGTGGAAACAGATATGAATGTATGACACATAAAAGTGTTCATCTGAGTAGTGGTCAGACAAGATCCACAATATCACAAAAGAATAGCTACAAGTGCTAGACAAAAGAATATGGATACACCAATGAGTCTATATCTCAAATGTATACAAAAAAAACTACTAATCTAAGTAGTTAGCCAAAAGACAGGGTGATAATCCCAGATGTGAAGTCAAGCAGAAGCACCTGTAACATCTCGGTCTGACCCGAGTATTATTTAATAAGAAAATAATAAATGGATCAGTCTAGCTATAAATATCAAATGAAATGATATAGAATAAGATATATGACAAAAATGTATGATAACCATAAAACCATACTGTGATAAGTATGTAATTGAAAATAAACAAGAGATTAATCAATATCACAAGAATCTTCTCAAAGATCAAAAAAAATGTCATACTCTTTATTTTTATTCACTAAAACCATAAGTATTGACAATTATATCAATGTCGATCACAAAAGTTAATGACACACAAATTCACCAATGTAACGACCCAGAATTTTAATTAATTAAATATTCAAATTTTTTTTCGGATCGAGCCGCGCAAAGGAGACTATGGCGAATTTTTTCGAAAATTTAAGGCGTTAGAAAAATTTTGAGAAAATTGGAAAATTTTGAAAACTTTAACTTTGATTTTGGAGTTGAAAGTCAAACAAGATAGTTTGTTTTTGAAAAGATAACTAAGTATGATTTGAAAACTTAGTAAAGTTATTGTAAGAAGTTTGACTATGGATTTTGGAAAGTTGATAGATTCTGTAACTTTTCTTACTTGGTAATTTCGAGGACGAAATTCTTTTAAGGGGGGAAGTATGTAACGACCCAGAATTTCAATTAATTAAAATTTGAACATTTAATTAATTTTAAATACAAATAAGTGAAATTTATAAGTCAAATAAATTTTATTTCGAATAATTGGATAATTGGATAATTAAATCGATAATTTAATGTGTGGAAATACAGAAATAATTGAAAATTGAGTAAAATATGATTGAAAATGATTTGTAAAATTTTATTATATCATAGTGAAGTTAGAACGATATTTTAGAACTTTTAAAATTGAATTAAGAGTTTAATTTTGAAAATTGAATATTTTAATATTAAATCGACTAGTGAAATTAGCCATTTTTCGAACCGTCTTAGAATTGGACGAAACTAGTTCCATTGGATCCGTAATAGTTTGTTATTACCGGATTTCAATTTTCGTAGCAATCGGAGTTTTCGTTTGACCATGGCAGCTCGAAACGTATCGAAATTGTTTTAATATTAATTTGGCGAGTTAAAATAGCCATTTTTCAAACAGTCTCAGATTTTGACGAAACCAGTTTCATCGGATCCGTAATGTGATATTATTGTATGGTTTAAAATTTTGTGTCAATCGGATTTACCGTTTGTCCAGTGCAAGCTAAAACGCCTAGAAAATCGTTTAATCGGTTTAATTTTAAATTGAACGTTTATTGCCATAACTCGCACAGATGACCAAATTAGCTCCCCGAACACGTTCCATTGTGTTCGAAACGCGGCGTAAACCTTAGAAACGCCAACCGACACGCTTCGTTTGGAGTTCGGAAAATCCGGGATGAATAGTGTCACGTATATTTTCTATATAAGACCCTCACAACTTCAACTTTGTAAATAACTTAAAACCCTAACCCTAAAAATGTCCAGCCGCCATTTTCAAATTCTAATGCCAGAAATGCATCTTCTTCTTCCCTCAATCTCTCCCAATCCACATGTTTTTAGAAAAACTTGTCAACACGAAAGTTGTAGAGGAATGCAAGAGCTTCAATTTCATACGGAGATGATCGAAAACGGCGCGACGTGAAGGGAGCTAGGTGGGGCCGACGGCTGCAGGTCGCGCACGCCATACGAGGCCATAGTAGGGCCGAGTTCATCATGGTGGTGGCCGAGGCGCTCCGAATGGTGGTGAAAAGATGGGTTATCGACGTTTGTATGTGGTGCGTTCGAAAACCTTAATAGGCGGCTTCATGGGTTTTGTTTACTGGAAGAAACGTGAGAGGGGAGAGGAAGGTGCGCACGGTACTGATGATGGGGGGGTGGAGATCCTACGGTGTTGATTAAGTTTGGTTTAGAAAAAAATTAAATATGTTGTAAATTTTAATTATAAAATTCGTGTATCTTCAAAAATTCATATCTTTTTCATACGAGGTCGAAAACGCGCGAAACCAGTTGATTTGGAATCATATGGACGAGCACTACGCTATGGAATTGGATTGGAGTCGTTTGGAGTTAGCAATTTATTTCGAATGAAATTAAACGTCCGTTTAATTTTATTCGAAATAAATCGCTAAAACGAAATTGAAATCAAGGTGAGAACTTCTCACTCAATCGAATCAGTTTCGATTTTAATTTTAAATAGTTAGATTTAAAATTCTTGAATGTATGTTTGAATGATGATTGTATCTATTGATTGTTAAAATAGACATTATGCGCCGTTAGTAAGCGGATGTTATTTATTAAAAACATATACCGCGAATATTTCATAAACAGTGAAATTGGTAGTATTTATGTACTTGGAATTGATTTTCCCGCAGTATATAGCGGATGAGACCCTATTTCGCCGCCTATTAAGCGGATAATATTTTAAATCCCATATACCGCGATAATTTCGTACTGGAATGGAATTGGTATTGTGCTAACATCTTTGGATGTAGGAAAACAGGTTGGAGGGATCCAACTGGATTCCTCAACAGTATTTATTTGATTATGGATATTTTGATATTCGTTGATTATCTTATCGATATACGATATCGTTGTTGTCGTGATTGACTATTTGGTATGTAGCATCATTGGGCCAAATTTTGGAATTTTAAAAGGATTTTTAAAGTGATTTTTGAAAGTATACGTTTATAAAATATTTTTGGAACCGATTCATCTTAAATAAATAAACGTTATAATTTTAATGTTATAAAAATTATGATTTTTGAGAAATATAGTTAAAAGTTGATTTTTGAAAATATGAGGTAAATGATTTTATAAAATAGTTTAAATTGCGATTTTTGAATTTATTATAAAAAGTTTAATATATAGGATTTTTGAAATTTGATTATTTTATAAATGAAAATGGTGAAATTATAAATGAGATTAAAGATGTTTTAAAATAATAATATAAATTGATTTATATAAAAGAATTATAAGATGGATATTTATAAATTAAAATATTTGAATTATAAAACGAGTTTTTATAAGTGTTAGAATGAATTGTAAATGAATTTCATAAATGAATGAAATTTATAGAATTATAAACGGTGAAGTTATAAATGGAATTTTATAAGCAGTAGGGTTATAAAATTTGTAAGTTATTAAAGGAATAGATTTGGGTAAATAAATGAATCTTATAAGTTATAAGATTTATAATTTGGGAAGTTTAAAAAGAACGATTTTATAAACAAATAAATTATAAGTATTTAACTTATAATATGAACTTTTAGTATATAATTGAGTTATATAATTGAATAGGTTAATAAAGGAGATATATAAAGGAAGTAGTTATAAAATAAGTAAAATGGAATTTATAAACATTGTTTTATAAATTCCCAACGACTTATTTTGATAAGTAAATTGTTGTAACTTATTAATGGAGTTATATTCACGTTTTAGACAGTGAATAATCCTTTAAAATAAAATGAATAGAAATGATGAAATTGGTTAACGAAGTATATTCACGTTTTTGAATAGTGAATAATATGTTAAAGAAATGTTTTGGATGTGATGTTTTAAATAGAATTAAAACGACCTAACGATGTTTTTTTAAATGTGTTAAGATTCGAAACCATAGATTTCAACATTTATTGTTGAAATAGACGTTTTCGAGAAATAGAAGGAAATGGTGGACTATAACACTGTTGTTATAGTAAATGATTTCCGAAGGAAATGTTTTGTATAGTGTTGGGATTTATATATCTATTTTAATTTCGAATCCCTATACTGGTGATTTTGGGATGTCGTAACGATGTTTTACATAACATTCGTTTTGGCCCAAATAAATATGTTTAAGAGAATGATTTCCTTAAAGAATGAAATATATACTTAATTTAGATTTAAGTATATTGAATATTTTCCAAATGTAGAAAATAAAAAGATTTGTGAATTACTTAATAAGTAAGTATGGAAATGTTTTCCAATATAAAGTGAATATTTTGAGAATTTATCTTTTTGAAGATAAATTGAAAAAAATGAATAATTGAAATCGTACATTCGTAGATATTTTGGAATGTAAATTCACTATGAAATTTATAAAAGAAAGGGGAATTTGTTTAAAAATAAATATTGATTTATTTTTGAGGTATTGAAATTTTATATCTTGTAAAGATATTTTTGGGAAATAAATAATTTGGAAAATTATTTGGAATCTGGTGATGTTGTGCATATCCATTGATAGTTCAATAACCGACTATCAATATTTACCTTTGAATGGGTATTTGTTGTGATTGTTTGAATTTGAATGCCACACTTATTTTTGAATAAGCGCTCACTATTCGGATTAGCCGGGAAAGGACCTTGGGGTCGTATAACCCATTTCGAATATGTGATTCGACGTTATGGATAGCATTTGAAGACCGGTGTTGAAGACCGGGTATTTGCGAGAGCGATAGGATGACCTGTCGATTGACTCTGCACCGAGTTGCTCCGGTATAGAGTTCTCCATATGTGATGGGGAATCCGATCAGGATTGTGGATATCCGGATTGCAAGGACTTCTTTGTAAGTGCCTTCGGTTCTGTTCGAGCCCGGAACAGACTTGTATGGATTGTATGTCTGACATTACAAATTGAGATATAAAGCTGATTTCTTTCAAATATATTTCTGTTGGTGGCGGAGAATTTATTCTCTTAGCTTAACACCGTTCTCTGAAACGTACCTGCTCAGAGGTTATGTAGTTGAAGGTTATCAGCGATATATTCCCAATTTGGTAGTGTGACTTGCTGAGTGTTGCTGTGAAATGATCATTGTTTGATCATTTGTGATATGATCATTTGTTTGATCACTTATCTTTGTGATCATTTCTATGATCATTTGTTGACCCAAAGCACAACTTTTGTATAAAGCGTGGGTTTGTGGACGAGACTTCATCGAGCCTCACATCTCGGAATGGTCAAACCAGGAAAGATGCAGCAAGGTTATGAGGGGTAGCTCCCTTTAGGGTATGTGCATTTCCTTCTAGAAAAGGGTGGTATCATGGTATGGAGCCCAGATACTTACTCATGTTGAAACACTTATTATTTTGGTGTGATGTTGATTACGAGCGCTCGGATAAAGGACCCAAAGAACTGGGGGATGCCATACTCGTGTCAGTAGTTACCCGGTTAGGGGTAACCCGGCCTTGTGTTGGCAGAGATCCGGTTTGGTTCTCGGGGACGTCCTTCCAGAGGCGTTCTCATGTGGCAATGGGAAGTTCCTTGGCCTGACCATTCGTTGGAAATCCAAAGAAACAATACGATCTTGTACGATATTAGTTGTAGAACCTATCATTCACTTATGGTGGCGCCCCACTGTTTGGATGGTAGCTATAGTAGGCATAAGTGCGGAATGCCTATGCTGGCTAAGATTTATATCTTTACTTTCGAAATGAATTTTTCTCTACACTATGCACTAGTAATAATATCAAATGTTCTTTTTAATGCGTATCAAGCATCTTTGACTATCATAAGGAGAAATCTCCTCCGATTCTGCGTTTGCATTGTGTGTGTGTGCGGGAGGCCTTATGGTAGTCTCATTTTTAAAAGCATTGCGAATTGACTTTAAAAATATTCCTCTATTTTGATTTTAAAGATAAATAAACTGTTTTGAGTTCTCACACCAGTCTTGCTTAGCTTAGGCTATGTAATGGGTGGTTCTCGCTTCGCAGTTTGGTGGCGAACGGGAGACTTTTGCCCCCACACGTCCTTTTTACGGGGTTGGTTAGGCGTAAGCTGAGACAGTCGAGAGGCTGGCCGTAAAAGCAAGTTTGGGATACCTTTGTGAGCCACGGACTCGGAGTTTATTGTTTTCCTTCCTAAACTCTGGGTGCCCACCAATTTCCACATGGGCAGTCAAAAGTTAAGATTTATCAGGATATTCTGGAATTCAGGAGTTGCTGGAGGCAAGCTGGATGGCATGGCGTATTACTTGTATATAGTATTTCTTTTCCGCTGTTTGTTGTTGTTTGTTGTGGTACCCTCTGATGATGATGTAATGAAATGTAATGTAATGTAATAACTGATATAGTTCTTTGTTTAAAGATTATTCATTTATTTATTATATGTTGTTCCGCTAGGATTGTGAGATTCTGATATTGTTCTGTTGTTTTCTTTCTGTTCTGTTCTATCTTTTCTCTCTTCTTCTACCTCTTTCTTTTTCTTAAACACTAAGAATTCGTATTTCCGTTCATCTTGAGTTAATCTATGGAGATTAGTGTATATTCAAGAAGTACGGATTTGCGGGTCCTCACAACCATGGCACAAATATTGATAAAACATATCATTGTAAATCACGAAAATTGGTCAAACACCAGTTCTAGAAATCATCAATGGAAATCCAGAAATCACAAAAAGGGGGAGGCCTATCGCAAAACGGGAGCATGAAAACTCACCAACACGTGTATCACAAAATGGAACGCTATTCCTTGGTCACTAACCATTAATTTTGAGCTGAAGCTCCACAAAATGGCCTGAAGACCATGGGTCGCTACCCCACCAAATTGAGCCGAAGCTCCATAGAAACGGGGTTTAGTCTCCCTCGTAGACAAAGAGACATTGCACATTTGCTAGTCTAAATCACAAAAATGATCATCAACGATCATCAAGAAGTGTCAATTACAGCAAGCTAGTAAATATATAAGCTTAGCTTCATGTCCCATAACCACTAGCTTAACTTAAATATTTAGGAACAAATTGTAGATCTCCACTCGAAAATTGTCACAAGAGATTCAATCGAACAAGTCTAAGAATTAACGGGCGAAGTAAAGCAAGCGTTTCATACCACTTGTTTTACTAAGCCATTTAATTAGATTTCTCGTACGAGTGAGATAAAGGTTTGTATATATTAGTAGATTGGAAAACGGTTTAAGAAACGAGCTTTGTAATAAAATAGTGTTGAAATTGTTCTAATGGAAGAGTTTTGATATTTACTACTAGTATAGAAACCTTTATATTTTTAAAGTGATAAATCACAAAAATGATTGTAGAAACAATAAGTCACAAAAATTCACATTCGAAGACGTGAATAAAATCCAAAGAATTCGATTCCAAATCCATCAAAGTGGAAATACCTTTGCGACTTAACAACCATGACTTACGACTTAACATAAGTCAACCCAAGAAATCAACGGCTCGCGCATGCGACTCCATGTATACGACCTAAGAGATCAGCGACTTAAGAAATAGCATGCGGCCTAACAGAGCAACATAACATGGCGCGACCTATGGCATGGCGCGACCAATAACATGGCGCGACCTAATTTGTTGCGACTTAAATGCAGGTGCGACCCAAGGTATGGCGCGGCCTATTAGCTGTGCGACTTAACAGACCGAGGGACCTGAGGTACCGGGGCAAGCCGAGCAACCTAAGTAATGCGACCTAAGTGTTGCGACTAAGCCGAGCGACCTAAGTGATGCGACC
Source organism: Allium cepa (assembly GCA_030765085.1). Lineage (NCBI taxonomy): Eukaryota > Viridiplantae > Streptophyta > Magnoliopsida > Asparagales > Amaryllidaceae > Allium > Allium cepa. Next base: position 862,908,651 of record CM060939.1, on the reverse strand, counting down.
TAAGGGGTGAGAGTAGGCCGAACGACTTAAGTAATGGAACGACCTAACACATGGCTGAGCGACCTAAGTTAAGGAACGACCTAACGGCTGAGCGACTTAAGTGGTCGCGATATAAAGCATGGCGCGGCCTAAGGCGTGCGACCTAACTGCAGGCCGAGTGACTTAAATGTGCAGGACGACTCATTAGAAAGGCGAGCGACCTTAGGAATGCGACCTAACATGCCACGACCTAAGTGGTGGAACGACCTATCCCATGACGCGACCTAAGCATGGCACGATTTATACGCAGGTCGAGCAATTCAAGTGGTGCAGGCCGAGCGACCTAGGGAATAGAAGTGCAAAACTCGCTCAATTTGCAACCGGTCGAGCACGGACGCTAGGGGATTATGCCCATCGACTACTTGGTACTATTGGCTCCTCGATGCATCACCAAAATCGTGTTCAAACATCAAAGTTAAGACTTTTAAAGATTTGAACCCAAAACACTAAAAATTGGGATTTTCACCAATTCAATCCAAACCAAAAGCAAATGCACATGAATAAGTGTTAGGAATTCATACCCAACAATCAAAGATAGTTATAGACAAAGATGTGAGATAAAAATCTCACCTTTTAACAAAGTCAATGAAGAAGAAGCTTTAAAGAAAAGGAAGAATCAACCACACTTCAATCTCAATCACAAGAAGCTTGAATCAATGGCTTCTCTTTGGATTTGGAGTTAGATGTTGGATTTGCAAATGAACTAGGGCTTGGAGTTTTAATTTCCCATTCCTCTCTCCATTTTTGATGAAGCTTGAGTGTTAGAAAATAAAAGTGAAGTAATGAAGGGAAGAGGGGGTTGAGCTAGAGTTAATAGTTTGGGCTAATGGGCTAAACCAAACCCACAGCCCAAAGTGAAAAAGTGGAAAAATTCCACTAACTCTAAACATATCAAAGTTTATACTCAAAAAGATCGCAAACGGTGTTTTGGACCCAATGGAAATGGTCCTGAGTCCTAATTCGACCGTATGCAAAAAGTAACTTTTCAGACAAAAATCCTACTAACGATAAAATATTAAAATAAAATATTTAAATATCAAATCGTAAATACGCGGGTTGTTACAGACTCCCCTCCTTAAAGAAATTGCGTCCTCGCAATATTTAAGAAGAAAATATAAGGTAACAACCATGAAAGCATATCAACATATAAGAAATTTGAAATAAGAAATTCACCTCAAAGAGCACGAGAAAGTAAGTCCGGATGTGTTCGCTCGATGAACTCCTTAGATTCCCAAGAGCAATCCTTAGGATTTGAGGACCATTGAACTTTAACAAGCGGAACATTTTTATTTCGAAGGCGTTTGAACTCCGAGGCAATAATACGAATAGGATGTTGCTCATAAGTTAAATTAGGCGAAACTTCAATTTCTTCCACAACACCGAGCTCAAGAATAGAATCGGAATCTCGTAGGCATTTCCGTAATTGAGAAACGTGAAACACGTCATGAATAGCAGAAAACTGAGCTGGTAATAAAAGGCGATAAGCCACGGAACCAATACGTTCGGTGATGGGAAATGGACCAATATATCGAGGTGCTAACTTTCCCGATCGACTGAAATGTACAACACCCTTCATACGTGAAACACGAATAACACAAGATCTCCCACAGAAAATTCTAATTTCCTTCTCCGGTTATCGGCATATGATTTTTGTCTACTCTGGGCTTCTTTCATCCTATGACGAATAAGGTCAATCTTCTCTGTGGAATCACGAATAAAATCTGGACCTAAAACCAGCTTCTCACCGGCCTCAAGCCAACAAGAAGGAGATCGGCATGGCCTTCCATAGAGTGCCTCGAAAGGTACCATACCAATACTAGATTGGAAGCTATTATTATAGGAAAACTCAACAAGAGAAATGCGATCTTCCCAACTTCCACCAAAATCAAGAACACATGCACGAAGAAGCTCTTCAAGAGTTTGATTCACACGCTCAGTTTGTCCATCGGATTGGGGATGATAAGCGGTGCTAAAATTAAGCTTCGTTCCCAAAGCTTTTTGAAGACTCTTCCAAAATCCACTAGTAAACAATGGATCACGATCACTAACAATAGAAGAAGGAACTCCATGTAATTTCACAATTTCTTTAATAATGAGTTTGGCCAAGAGAGGAACGGTTCGATTGGATCGAACGGGAACAAAATAGGCAGATTTAGTAAGTCTATCGACTATCACCCATAATCTATCATGTCCCTAATGAGAATGGGGAAGGCCGTCTATAAAATCCATGGAAATTTGGTCCCACTTCAAAATTGGAATTTCTAAAGGTTGCAATAACCCACCTGGCCTTTGGTGTTCGGCCTTAATGAGTTGGCAAGTCATGCAACACTTAACAACGTTAGCAATATCAGATTTCATTCCCTCCCAATAATAAAGTCGCTTCATATCAACGTACATTTTACTACTACCGGGATTAATTGTAAATTTAGAACAATGAGAATCTTATAAAATGTGTTTACGAAGATTACTAATATTTGGCACAATAAGTCTACCAAATTTTCGAATACCGCCACGAGAATCAATATCAAAGTCTTTCAAACCTTCAATATTAATTTTATCCCTAAAATTTTGGCCAAGAAGAGCCAATTCGGGATCTAGCTTTTGAGCTTCAAGAATGCGGTCTACAAGAGAAGGATGAGCCTCAAGGCTACATAAAACAAGAGATGAACATAAATTGGATACATGATCTTGAATCTCACAAGTGGATAAAATCTCAAGATCTTTCCATTCATATATCATTATAGAAACAACTGCTTGTTGCTTACGACTAAGTGCGTCCGCAACACGATTTCCCTTTCCGGAGTATAAAGAATATCAAGATCATATGCTGCAAGAAATTCGAGCCAACGTTGTTGACGAAAATTAAGTTCCTTTTGATAAAATAGATACTTCAAAGATTTATGATCGGTGTAAAGAATAAATTTTTCTCCCAAAAGATAATGACGTCAAATACGAAGGGCGAAAACAATAGCCACGAGCTCTAAATCATGAGTGGCATATCTAGTCTCGGCTGGCTTCAATTGCCTAGAAGCATAAGCAATAACACGTTCTCTTTTTATAAGAACGACACCCATACCAATGCGACTAGCATCAGTATAAACAATAAAATCTTGATTTCCCTCGGGAATAGCAAGAATAGGAGCATCGGAAAGGAGTTCTTTTAATTTCTGGAATGAAGCTTCACATTTGTCCGACCAAAAGTATTTAACTCCCTTCTTTGTCAAACTAGTAAGAGGCACGAAAATTTTGAAAAAGTCCTTTATGAAACGGCTGTAATAACCTGCCAATCCAAGAAAACTACGGATCTCCATCACACTCTCCGGTCTCCTCCAATTTTGAATCGCTTCAATCTTTGAAGGATCTATGGAAATTCCGGATTTGGAAATAATATGACCGAGAAACTTCACACGAAATTGCCAAAAGTGGGATTTAGAAAATTTTGCTTTTAATTGATTACGCCTAAGAGTTTCCAACACAATCCGAAGATGCTTTTCATGCTCCTCCTCAGTTTTTGAATACTCAAGGATATCATCAATAAAGACGAGGACAAACCGATCGAGGAAGTCTTTGAAAACTCTATTCATATGGTCAACGAAATAAGCCGGAGCATTCTTTAAACCAAATGGCATAACAAGCCATTCATAAGATCCATAACGAGTACGGAATGGTGTCAAAGGAATGCTATCCTCTGCAATACGAAGCTGATGAAAACCGATAGCTAAGTCTAATTGTGAAAAGACTCTAGCACCACTAAGTTGATCGAATAGATCATCAATCCGAGGTAAAAGATATTTATTCTAGATAGTAAGATCATTAAGCTTGCGGTAGTCAACGCAAAGCCTAAGTGTACCATCGGATTTCTTCACAAAAATAGTCGAAGCTCCCCAAAGCGAGAAACTAGAGCGAATAAATTGCTTCGTCTCCAATTTAGATAATTGTTTGCGCATCTCCTCATTCTCTTTATTGGACATACGATAAGGAGGACGAGTGATAGGTTGAGCTCCAGGGATGAGATTAATTTTGAACTCAATTTCTCGCTTAGGTGGTAATCCTAAAACGGGTTCAAATATGTCGAAAAATTCATGAACAACATGAATAAGAGAAATAATATCCTCCTCGTCATCATTATCGTCATCATGAGGATTTAAAGAATATAAAGACGCAACCAAGCTGGAATCCGAATATTTAAGGTCAATAGAAATATGCTTAACAGATTGAGGATGACGAAGATGAATAGTCCGCTCAGGACATAGGATTTGGGCTTCCTAGGGGTTAAGCCAATCCATTCCCAAAATCTTTCCAAAGCCTAAGTAGCGCATATCATGCAAATCGACTCGGAAAGAAAAATCACACAAAATAACCTTGACATTTTTACATAATAAACTGATTGTTGCGGATCCACCAACCGGATTCGCAATTCTCAAAGAAGTCATTAAAGTGACAACACTGAAAGAAAAAGTATCAACAAGTTCTTTTGATATAAAAGAGTGGGACGCACCCGTATCAAAAAGAACACGAATAGGGTGATCACGAAATAAAATAATACCATCAAGGATAGAATGATAAATACCTTGACCACGAGATGTGTTGCCAGGGGCTTGAGCAACATTAAGCTTTCCCTCCTTCCTGTTTTGAAGTTTGGGACACAAAGATATATAATGGTCTGGGCTTTTGCAATAGCGACAAGCACGAGGCTTTGAACACTTGTTCGCATAATGGTTCTTAGAACCAAATTGTAGCATTTCCCATTACTAGAGGTAGAAGTCTTTTCCATCGAAGTTGCATGCTTCCCTTTCTTATTGGGATAAGGACCTCTAAACTTATTAGGCCTTTTCCCACTATTGAAGTTTGGTTTGGCACCCATAATTTCAACATCACTCTCCCTATCTGCCTCTTCAAGATGAAGAGCGATATCAATGAGTTGATCAAAAGAAACTTCTAACTTTAGAAGTAATGGCTTCTTAGGATTTTTTTTTCAAGCCATAGACAAATCTTTTGGATCTTCTTCAATGGGGTGTTTATATACTCGACCCCGTATTTAGAAAGTGACTCGAAGGATGCGACATAGTCTGCCACAGAGGATTTACCTTGAACAAGGTCTATAAAACGACGAGCCAATGTCACCTTCTCATCTTCTGGCATAAATTTTAATTCAAAGCGTTCCAGGAATTTCTCCCAAGTAAGATGTGCTTCAACTATTTCAGAAATAAGAAGCTCATGCCAATCTAATGCTCTTTCTTGGAGCATACTAAAGGCCACCTGAACACGGTGAAGATCAATAAGGTTCATGCGAGAAAAGATTCGATCGCACGTTGTCAGCCAAGCCTGGACTTCAATAATAGTTTTAGAACCTTTGAATGGCTTCCCACCCAAATTGGTATAATCGTTGCACAAACGTTCAAATCCAGAATTAGGGTGAGTAGACTGCGGATTTGAACCGGCTGCCTGAGCATTCTTTACGAGATCAGGAAGTTGCTGGGTAGACATAAATACTCCATCCTGGGGAGCAGCACTAGATTGACCGGCGCTGGGGCGGCCTGGTCTAACCATTTCTCATCCTTTAGAAAGAAAGAAGAAGAAAAAGGTTTTTCACCAAATGGATATCAAGCAATCTTGATAGATAAAACAAGGAATCATAAAGAAAATAAAATGAATCTGTACGAAGACTCGAATTAAATCCTAAAGTACGACTCCTAAGATGGACTTAGGACGATGATCCTTGTTAAATTATTCTACATTGTTCCGAAGATTCACTCTGATACCAAGCTATGATGCCCCACCTCTATACCCACTCTAGCCAGGGACACTACGGGGTAATGTCGTCAACTAGCATGGAGAATAAGGCTATTGAGGAGCGACCATCCGCGTAATTGCTTTGTGCGAGCACCGATATATCAGATAGTACAACATGCATCTGGTTTCAAGAGGAAATCCGACCGATACAAACTCAAAGCTACTACCCGGTGGCTATATATATTCTTCGGAAACAAATATAGAAATAAACATAACACAAATCAGTCACAGACATCTATATCACAAAGGCGGAAATAGATATGAATATATAACACATAAAAGTGTTCATCAGAGTAGTGGTCAGACAAGATCCACAATATCACAAAAGAATAGCTACAAGTGCTAGACAAAAGAATATGGATACATCAATGAGTCTACAACTCAAATGTATACAATAAAATCTACTAATCTAAGTAGTTAGCCAAAAGACAAGGTGATAATCCGAGATGTGAAGTCAAGCAGAAGCACCTGTAATATCTCGGTCTGACCCGAGTATTATTTAATAAGAAAATAGTAAATGGATCAATCTAGCTATAAATATCAGATAAAATGATATAGAATAAGAGATATGACAAAAATGTATGATAACCATAAAACCATACTGTGATAAGTATGTAATTGAAAATCAACAAGAGATTAATCAATATCACAAGAATCTTTTCAAAGATCAAAAAGAATGTCATACTCTTTATTTTTATTCACTAAAACCATAAGTATTGACAATTATATCAATGTCGATCACAAAAGTTAATGACACACAAATTCACCAATGCACAAATATTGATAAAACATATCAATGTAAATCACGAAAATTGGTGAAACACCAGTTCTAGAAATCATCATGGAAATACAGAAATCACAAAAAGAGGGAGGCCTATCACAAAACTGGAGCATGAAAACTCACCAACACGTGTATCACAAAATGGAACGCTATTCCTTGGTTTCTAACCATTAATTTTGAGCCGAAGCTCCACAAAAGGGCCCGAAGACCATGGGTCGCTACCCCACCAAATTGAGCCAAAGCTCCACAGAAACTTGGTTTAGTCTCCCTTGTAGAAAAAGAGACATCGCACATTTGCTAGTCTAAATCACAAAAATGATCATCAACGATCATCAAGAAGTGTCAATTATAGTAAGCTAGTAAATATATAAGCTTAGCTTCATGTCCCATAACCACTAGCTTAACTTAAATATTTACGAACAAATTGTAGATCTCCACTCGAAAATTGTCACAAGAGATTCAATCGAACAAGTCCAAGAATTAACCGGCGAAGTAAACGCAAGCGTTTCATACCACTTGTTTTACTAAGCCGTTTAATTAGATTTATCGTACGAGTGAGATAACGGTTTGTATATATTAGTAGATTGGAAAACGGTTTAAGAAACGAGCTTTGTAATAAAATAGTGTTGAAATCATTTCAATGGAAGAGTTTTGGTATTTACTACTAGTTTAGAAAACCTTTATATTTTTAAAGTGACAAATCACAAAAATGATTGTAGAAACAATAAGTCACAAAAATTCACATTCGAAGACGTGAATAAAATTCAAAGAATTTGATTCCAAATCCATCAAAGTGGAAATACCTTTGCGACATAACAGCTACGACTTACGACTTAACATGAGTCAATACAAGAAATCAGCGGCTCAACGCATGCGACTCCATGGCATACGACCTAAGAGATCAGCGACTTAAGAAATAGCATGCGACCTAACAGAGCAACTTAACATGGCACGACCAATGGCATGGCGCGACCTATAGCATGGCGCGACCTAAGTTGTTGCGACTTAAATGAAGGTGTAACCCAAGGTATGGCACGACCCATCAGCTGTGCGACTTAACAGGCCGAGCGACCTAAGGTACCAGGGCAAGCCGAGCGACCTAAGTAATGCGACCTAAGTGGTGCGACCAAGCCGAGCGACCTAAGTGATGCGGCCTAAGGTGTGAGAGTAGGCCGAGCGACTTAAGTAATGGAACGACCTAACACATGGCCGAGTGACCTAAGTTAAGGAACGACCTAACGGATGAGCGACTTAAGTGGTCGCGAGATAAAGCATGGAGTTACCTAAGGCGTGCGACCTAACTGCATGCCGAGTGACTTAAATGTGTAGGCCGACTCATTAGCAAGGCGAGCGATCTAAGGAACGCGACCTAACATGGCGTGACCTAAGTGATGGAACGACGTATCCCATGGCGCGACCTAAGCATGGCGCAACTTAAGTGGTGGAACGACCTATCCCATGGCATGACCTAAGAATGGCGTGACCTATATGTAGGCCGAGCAATTCAAATGGTGCAGGCCGAGCGACCTAGGGGATAGAAGTGCAAAACTGCCTCAATTTGCAACTGGTCAAGCGCGGACGCTAGGGGATTACGCCCATCGGCTACCCGGTCCTATTGGCTCCTCGATGCATCACCAAAAATGTGTTTAAACATCAAAGTTAAGATTTTTAAAGATCTGAATCCAAAACACTAAAAATTGGGATTTTCACCAATTCAATCCAAACCAAAAGCAAATGCACATGAATAAGTGTTAGGAATTCATACCCAACTATCAAAGATAGTTATAGACAAAGATGTGAGATAAACATCTCACCTTTTCACAAAGTCAATGAAGAAGAAGCTTAAAAGCAAAGGAAGAATCAACCATACTTCAATCTCAATCACAAGAAGCTTGAATCAATGGCTTCTCTTTGGATTTGGAGTTAGATGTTGGATTTGCAAATGAACTAGGGCTTGGAGTTTTAATTTTCCATTCCTCTCTCCATTTTTGATGAAGCTTGAGTGTTAGGAAATGAAAGTGAAGTAATGAAGGGAAGAGGGGGTTGAGATAGAGTTAATAGTTTACGCTAATGGGCTAAACCAAACCCAAAGCCCAAAGCGAAAAAGTAGAAAAATTCCACTAACTCCAAACATATCAAAGTTTATACTCAAAAAGACCGTAAACGGTGTTTTGGACCCAATGGTAATGGTCCCGAGTCCTAATTCGACCGTATGCAAAAAGTAACTTTTCGGACAAAAATCCGACTAACGATAAAATATCAAAATAAAATATTTAAATATCAAATCGTAAAATATGCGGGTTGTTACAGTTCGTATCTAGGCTTTCGACACTGTCGAGAGGTGTTTGGTAAATGTTAATTTTTCCTTCCCTTTCTACTCCATCGAAAGCTCTATATTTCTGATTTTTAACATCAACACTCTTCCAAGAATTTGAAGTTTCATGTTTGGTTTCAAATTTAAGTTGCTATAGTAGGTTTTTACTAATTCTTGAAAGAATGTTAAGTTCATAATAAATTGGTCCATTTCAGGAGCATCCATAGAGTGCCTCGAAAGCTAATAAGAGAATGGTGGAGTCTTTCGTTGCAGCTTCTAGTGAGATCGGAAATCGATTGATGCCGTTGAATCCCGCCAACTTGAAGAAGCATTCTGTTCTCCCGTCAGATCAAAGGGTACCAGGGCTTCCTCCTTTGATTCAACATACATCAAAAAGTAAACGCTTCCTTTCCATGGGAGATCCTGCAAACTTCTCTCCTATGTCATATATTTTCTTTGACCATTTGGTAAGTTATTGACATGGTAGATGTTTCCTATTTCTGTATTGCTTTCCAAATTACTCTGCTAACTTATGATCTGTTTGAAATCTCTATAGCTGCTTCTCAGGTTAAAAAGCCTGCTAGTGGTACCGTTCCTCCTCCTACAATTTCTCATGTGCCATCCATCGCTCAATCTCTTGCCAAAACTAAGGTGGCCGTCAAGAGAAAATTGGAGCAATCAACTGCGGTGGAACTACTCCTAAGATAGCTAAAGTGGTTGATGTTCCTAATTCAGATGAGGATGAGTCCTTATCTCTTAATAAAGCTTTGGAGAGCCCGATCATTGAAGCTCCTCAGAAAAAATCCAAGTAGACTCCTACTGCCATCGGCCTCTCTGTTGCATCACTGTTTCGAGCTCTCCAAATACACTCAAGCTGGTGCAAAAGGCTTTGGTGATGACCCCAATTTAAAGGCACATCTCTCTGTGGCCTACATCTCCTTCTTTCTCTATTAATTTTGAAGAGTTAGCTCTGTTTATCTTAAACTCTACGTCTTTTGCCTCCATTCACCCACTTTCTGTCGTTTCTAACTTGGCGAATCACTACCGTTCCCCGATAGAGCAACAATTCTTGGTATGTTTCTCTTCACTTGACTTTATCATTATTGTTTTTCCCTAAATTTCTGACTTGTGCTACATTTCTTCTTTTAGATTTCCAAGAGTTGGTTAATTTTTCACGAGCAGTCATCTAAATCTTTTGTCGAGTCCTCTAAGTTTCAGGAGAAAATTTCTGCCTTGAAGAACCAAGTCTCTTCCCTATTCGTGGAAAAAGATGAAGCAACATCTAAACTAGAGCGATTGAGAACTTCATTCACCTAGTCGGAACCGCTATCTTTGAAGAAAGAAAAGCTCGCCAACTTCTTGCCGATGAAAATTTTGCAATGCAACCAACCACAAAAGAATCCGATGAGGAGAAGGCCCGAATAGCAGTAAAGAACGCCTCTTTGAAAGAGAAGTTAAAGAAAAAAAAGCTTCCTTGAAACTGACAGTCAATAACATTTCAGACGCCAAACAAAGAGTATCTCAGTTTCTTGATACTACCCATGAGGAGATGATGATTTCTTTCGAGAAGGCTCTGATACTTGCTTACATAGATGATATCAACAAATGTCCTGATCTAAGTTTCCCCTCGCTCGAATCTGCCCTCATTGATAGAGTTGTAGGCAAGATTGACCAGATGAAGTAGAGAACTATGGTTGTAGGAAAGGAGAAAATTAATGCATCCCAGATTTTTATTTCGAAGTCCCCTCTTTTGAAGTTGAATCTGACTTAAAGATAAAGGCAACATAGATGACGCTGTCAGAGAAGAGGGCGATAATAATAATGACAACATCGACGATGATAATGATGACAATGATGATCATGGTTCAGGTGGTGACAAAGGGGGCCACACTAAGACTTTTGACAAAGATGGAGATGATAATACTAGAGCTTCTCAAAAAGATCCATCTCCTCGTAAAGGAGTCCCACCTTAATCTGCCACGCCCTCTGCTCCTCAAGAAGAAGAGCCTGCTTTTATTAATGTTGAAAAACCAAAAGAAAAGTAGCAGGTTTCTCAGACTTCCATCCCACTATCACATGTATGGGATTATCTATTTAAACATCTTTCACTTTGAAGATAATAATAGTGTAAACCATCTACTTTAGATAAGGAAGAAAACTATTCACCCCTACAGGACCAAGGTAGAAAGGAAACAAGCAGAGATTAATAGATTATATAGGAAGTTAGATAAGCAGTTGAAGGAGCACAATATACTCTTTGGCAAATATCATAGGCTTACTAGGAGTGCATTAGTGCTAGCATCTTTTAAGCAATAAGAAGCCGCTCCTCGGCTAAGGAGAGTGCGACTTCGCTATGACGTTGCCTTGATGGAGAACCATGAGTTAATTACCTTATTCTGGATGTTAATTGAAGAAAGGGACAATTTAGTTAACTTCTTATATAAGGCCTATTGTAGACACCCTATTTCTACTTTTTATATTTAGGTGGATTTATTGGGGATCTACTTAGGCGCTTACATAAAAGATACTTGGACTAATCCGAATCTGATCCGCATCCTGGTGCTTATTGGAATTTAGCACGAGTCGGATCCATTCTCCAAGATCTACCTTCTAAAAACCTTAGGTGTTGTAATGACCCGTAATTTTCGATAATTAAAAATTTGTTAATTTAATAGAGTTTTGCGATTTAAAGTTGAGGGAGATAAAATTTTATGATTTAATAATAAGAATATAACTGGAATGAAATGAAATCGTATTAATTTAAGGTAATTAATAATGGCTTTGAATGTAATTCCTATTAATTAAAATGATTAAAAAGTTATAATTCGTTATAGATTATAAATTAATTGTAATAATGTGTGTATTAATTGATAACTGGATTAAAAGAGTAGTTGATAAATTAAAGGTTGTATTAATTAATGAGATAATGTGTAATAAAAGGTAATTGGATAGAATTAGCAATATATAAGTTGTTTTAACATTTGTTTGTAAATAGTAAACATACAAATGTGGTTAAATGTAAAAAAGGCGACAATCGGTATTTGTTACCCATTTAATTAATCAATTACAAATAAATGTAAATAAATGTTACATTAATGTGAGTTAATACAATAACCTCAAATTCGAAATATAATAAATGTACAGAAATGTCAATTACACTCGTAAGACAATAAATTTATTTAACAATAAAAATGAAATTAAGAAAATGAAATTGTGGGATTTTAAATTTTTATTAATGTTAAAGTCAACAAAGGTTCAATATTTTTGGAATACTGCAACTAATAAGGTAAAAGATGATAATTGTAGAATATTTATGTAAAAAGATTTAAATAAATGTTAACTATATCTATAAAGTAATAATTGATTGAATAAAAAGATTGAAACCAAATCAGATCAATTTATTAAAATTAAATTATAATTAATTGGATTTAATTACAATTGAAATTGAACACTGTAATTAGTGTAATAATCAACACTGAAATTTTATGTAAACTTGTTTTAAATTATTATAAATGTCTAAGTAATAAAAAAGGATGAAAATTGGTTAGTTTATAAATATTGAATTAAAAAATGATTAATTAAGTTAATATTAATTTATTTAATTAACACGAAAATAGCCATTTTGGCCACTGACTCGGATTTCGATGAAACCAGTTTCATCGGATCCATAGCTGTTAATCAATTTAGAGTTTCAAGTTTCATAGTGATCGGACTTGTCCTTTGGTTGTGCCGGCTCGAAAGACGTAGAGATCAGTTTTATTTAATTCAATTGAAATAAATTGATTTTAAAAGCTAACTTCTTCATACGATGGAACTAGGACTTGAATCCTATTCCACTGACTTTAAAAATATCGAAAACATCCATTTCGATATATAAGATGACATATTTTCGTTTCGAGGTCAGAACGGGCTTTTTAGGTCGCGTAGTCGTTTCGATCCAACTCGGCTATATATAGGCTGTTATATACCTAGTTGCTTCTCATTTTATTATTTCTATGCATATATCTTCTTCCTTCTTCCCAAACGTAATTTTCAAATTCCAAAACCTAATTTCAAAAAAAAAAAAAACAAATTGCTCCAGGTTTACTTCGAGTCGGGAAGAGGTTTACTTTGAATTTCAGAGGCGAAAACCTTGCAGCGACTTTAGGTCAGAGATAGTTCGAGGCCAAACAAGGAGGATCTGGCGCGCTTCGAGTTCCAAAGGCGAAAACCTCGGAGCGACTTCGAGGAAGGAGCCAAATGACTCGGGTCTCAGGTTATTTTGTCAAAAATTTAGAGCAAGCACCGGGTAATTGAGGCGGCGACTCAAAGTAAGACCCAAGTCGAAATTTTCCAATCTTCCCACGTTGATAACTTTTGCATACGAGCTCGGATTCGCACGCGATTTTCTCCAATGGGATCATATCGAAATTCTGGACATTATAGAGTTGGTTTGGTGAAATTCTAAACTGCTAAATTTTGGGCCTTATTTTGGATTTCAGATCGATATGAAATCAAAGGTGAGTGTTTTGACTCACTCACAACTACTAGATTCTCTTATTTTAGTTAAGTTCAATTTATAATTTGATTAGAAATTTATTGACTGATGTTTGGTAGGTTTAAATTGCCATTCTAGTTGAATTTTACTTTTATTGCATTTAATATAATATTGAATTTAATTGTTAATTTAATACCAATTAATGATAATCAGTTACCTATTGATGTTCATTGGTTGATTTGGATGATGGTTGTGATGGATGTTTGATTTTTGATATTGGATGACCGGATGTTGTATTTTTATATTATATAACACTACAAGTTCCCTATGGGTTGAAATGATACATACCCGAACGATCTATAGATTAAGAAAAAATCATTATGGGTTGAAAAGACAGACTCAAGCGATTTCATGGATTTGTAATCAAATTCAGGATTACGGTTTGAAATGATATTTATCCATAAAATAATTTCAGATTGAAATGATAAATATCCGTATCACTCGACCATAGAGTAGAGTATTATATATAAACACCGGATTGGTTAAATTAAATGATTTAAAATCCTAATTTTTTTGAATTCAGATAAATGATATTTTGAAATAAAAATTTGATTTATATATACCGAATTATTTGCGAAATCCAAGCTTTAAATGTTGAAAGTTGAATTTGTTTTAACTGAATTGTTTAAAGGAATTAAACTGAATTTGAAAGCTGGATGTGATCCAGATGTGTTGAAATGAAAGAAATAGTCTATGTTGATATTAATTTCAAATTAATTATTTTAATGTAAACTTTTTAAAATATATTATTTTAAATTTTAGATTTATTTGGATTTTTCAAACTATTTACTATACAAACCATTTCCAATAACCAAACTATTTTATATTAAACTATTAAACTATATTTAATCCATTTTAAAGTATTTTAAGTAATTTAAAATATTTTAATTTATTTTAAACTATTATAATTTATTTAATCCAATTTAGTCTATTTTACCTATTTTAAACTAATTAATCAATTTTAATATATTTTAAATTTATTAACCTATTTTAAATTTATTTAATCTATTTTAAATTTATTTAATCTATCTTGAATCCATTTAATCTATTTTGAATCTATTTAATCTATTTTAGATCTATTTAAACGATTTAATTCAATTTAAACTACCTTAAATCCATTTAAACTATTTTAATCTATTTGAGAGTATTTTAACTATTTAAATCTATTTTAAACCATACTAAACTATTTAAACTATTTATAACTATCTAAACTATTTTCTAAATTTAAACCCGTGTAAAGTGGAAGTACTTATATTTGAATCCTTGATTTGTAAAGTGAATATGGTTAAATGATGTTATAACTTAAGTTGAGATTTGAAATGATATTTGCTAACGAAATGATATATTAGAGTAAATATGTTGATTTTGGAATAGGGATTTTATTAACCTATCTTATCAATATGATTTAGAAAGTGAATATGGTTTTGAAAGTGAATATGACTCGAAAGTGATATGGTTCAAAATCGAATGTGATATTTAGATATTAATTATGAATTGACCTTTGAAATGTAAAAGAACAATCTGGCGTGAAATAAGCATTTTGTTGTTAAATAGACCGGGATCAGATATTGTCACACTCTCTGCCAGCACAAAAAACCACTTTAACAATTGTGTACATGGTGGAGATTCCAGAAATGAAGTACGATGGTTTGACAAACGATTCAGTATGACGATTTACGTGACCCTGACTCCCATGAGTCAGCTTAGATGTAACTAAAACAGGAGCTATACTGGGCCAAGTGAGGTCATTCTTCCTATCGGGCACATTTCTTCGATACTACATTTTGACTTTGTGATTGATTTGGTGGCCACCCCTTAATTTTGATTATGGGAATGTGTCCGAGATGGGAGATAGTAGCTGCTATGCGTTACCACCAGTCTGGGAGTGCAATTGGTATATTTACCCGAGCATGCCTCGAGTCCCGTGTTCGCATGCCTTATCGCGCCTTCTACGCGTTTGTTTTGTATCGTACCTATGTAGTGCTCCCTGAGTATCCCATCAATTTGGTAGGGCTTACACTATTTGTATAGATTACGGGAATATATAAAAATGTGTTAAGGGGTATATGGGTAATGCTTTAAATGCTATTTTAATACTTTACTGTAGACACTGTTATAATAATGTATTATACTACATAGTAGATAGTTTAACGGATTCTTAGGAGATGTAAATCCCAAACATCTCTTATACACTCACGTTTGGCACTGGATAGGAGATGTCAAACCCCGTAAACATCTCTGACGCCGTTATACTCATATTTATTTATTGTTGATTTAACTTACATAAGATCTTTTAGTTCTGACTCGAGTGTTTTGTATTTTCAATTCACTCGAGTCAGTCTGAGCTTTTCAGTTTACTAAAGACTGCTTTTTGGAGGACGAAGACGAAGATATAATACTATTGTTATTTGTTTTATTTATTCCGTTGCATCATGTTTTTCCGCTGCATTTATTTATTTGTTCCTGTTTTATGTAACTCTGATTTTTATGTTGTAAAAGAAATCAAATGTATTTATAAAACAGCTTCATGAATTGTTATTTGGTTACTATATTTTGTCATTCCCCTGCGAGATTCTGTATTTGTTTATTTCTTTCTCTTTTTCTTACTTATCCCATAATAATCCGCCCTTTTGAATGGTTTGAGTCTGGCATCTGTGTCTTCTTAAAACGTCTAAAAAGGCAGGTCGTTACAATTAGTATCAGAGCATTGGTTTAGCGATAACCTTAGCTTTGTGTGGTCTGACTCATATAAAATAGGGTAGCAATACCCTAGAATGGGTCATTGAGTGTATATATGAGAGAGCGTATTTGTTAGTGTTATAAAAGATTTTTGTATTGTGTTAATTTGTTCCATTTTGTATTTATAAATTTTAGTCAGTGCATAGGACGCAATGACATTGATAGGGATTTGTAAGCAATTAATAGGGCAGACTGACACAATATTTTTTTGAAGTATAGGTAAATGAAATAATTTTGCCTATTATATATTTTTGTATATGAAATAATAAATTTCATAAATGATATAGTTGGATGTAATATATTTGTGGTTAAGTAGTGAAATTTTATAAATATTGATTGGAAATAGGATTTACAAATAAAGTAAACATGTATTGGAAATTTTAGAACTTAAGTTCCGGGATTTTGAAATTTCTTTCAAAAGTTTTTGGAGTATAATATTAGTAGTATTTAGAAGTATTTTTAGATATGAATATTTCAAGATGTTTTGGAAGAAAGTCTTAAAAATAAAGTTTTAAAGGAAAAGTGTTGTACTCCCTATCTCTATCGCTGGAAAATAATTTCGGTGATGAGTGAACACATCATCGACGTTCATCTTTGAGTTTCAAAGTGGTTAGACAATAGTGGTGGTTTTACTACACCTTGTTTTGCTAAACAAATTTTAATTTTTAATTTCAAAATATGATTTGGTCTATAATGGATATATATATATATATATATATATATATATATAATTTTCTAAGTGACTAAAAAATGAACCCAAAGTTTAGTTCTTAGTTTTTTTTCTAATAATTAGTAGTTTCAATTATTATAGTGAATGGAATCTTGACTATATTAATAATTGAAAACTCATAAAATGAAAATAAGAAATTTGATGTTAAAATGATTAATTAAATATATAAGAAACTAAAATTTTGAAAACTGTAAATAAAAAGGAAATGAAAATAAGAAATGATGACTATTGAACATTTTGTTAACTAAATAAATAAGAGAAACTTGGGTAATATTCAATTGCATTCTTAAGATGTATATATTACTTACCAAAGTGTTAAAAGTTGTAATGTTGATAACCCTCACGCAAATCCAAACCAAACACGCTATCTACAGCCGTGCACGTGCACACGCACGATCATCGACGCCGACCATCAACGACCATCTCTGCAAGTCACAAACCAAACTCGCAACCCATCCCAAACATCTGGACCACCCAGTTATCTCGAAATCAAATTCGAGGAGCTCAACCCAAAACCTGGAAATTGCATCTTCCTCCACACCCATACCTGACAACACCTCGTTCGCGCGACTCCGGCCACTAAAAAATCCCAAACTCCGGCTACGAACTCGTCAACACTTCCTCCTCCTTCCCTTAAAAGAACGCATAGCTCGATTGATTCATGGTGCCGCGATCGTCAATTTCCAGAACACAAAAAAAAAACTCGAACTAAACCCTAAATCGTTCTCGTCCCCAAGATTCTTGCATTAGGAATTTTTTTAACATTTTTCCCGTAATCAACGAGTCCTCCTTCACCTTCACAAACAACCCCAACCGTAGCCATCGCATCGATGATCGGTAATGGCCAAAAACCCCAAAATTGTCTATTTCTGCTTATCTCTATAATTACTGAATTAAAAATTATGATTTTGCTTTCAAAAATCATTATTTCCTAAAGCATTTCTATTGATATAACTGAAATCAAAGAATAGGATAATCAAATTTTCAATAGGTTTTAGTTTTGCCTGCACATTCAAATTTTCAGAAAATTCTTGCATTTGATTTGCTTAAAATTATTTTTAGAGCTTGAATTATACCTAAACAAACAACTTTTGTTCAGATCATATGTTAAAATATTAATCGAAAATGAAGAAATCAAAATTTTGATCAGACTTGTAGATTTCAAATTTCTTTTATAAATACATCATATATTAAGTTAACACTAATTTTAAAATTAACTGTATAAACTTTCAAACATTTTCTATCCTCAGGTTCTAGCCTATAATCATATACAAATGAAGATATGAATTGTTTATTTGATGAAGGGGGCACCGTAAGATAAATAGAGATGATCATCAGCCATATCACATACACTTCAAACCATTTAACTTCATGATTTCATTTATACAACCAGTTCAAGTCTCAGATTTAAGCTGTTTTAAGATCAAAAATTTACTCACCGTGTTTTCCAGAGAATAATCAGAGCTTCATATTATTTAGTTTTCTTTTGATCCTCTGGCTTGCATTTGATTTGAGGTTTGTTTTAGTTGAAGTTTTGTTTTAGATTTTAAAATGATGCTTGCTTCATATTTTTCTTAGTTTTGAATGGACGAGCTGAGATAGATGATGATATATGCAAAGTGAGTTTACAGGGTGACCATACTTTCGTTTGTACAAAAGTGTATATTTCCATTGAATGGAGGCTGTTATCCCATTTTTTGGTCAAAACTAGGATATCAATGTTGTGTGCATTTCCACCACGACCAAACTAAGAAGAAGCAAGCAAGCGTACATCGAAGTCTCATTCGGCATCCAAGATGCCTTGGTTCATCCGGTGTTCCCAATACAAGAGCTCATTCGGCAAGAAGCATTCGGCGCTCCAACACTCAGCTTCATTCGGCAGCTACATTCGGCATTCCCAATAATCGAACTCATTCGGCGATCATCCATTCGGCATCACCAAACCATGTAACCACCGGACCATGCAACCACCGAACCAGCTCCATCCTCACCATACTACTGCCGGTCGAGAAGTCAATGCCGAGCCAACATCTTACCACCTCCCACCGAATCAACCTCCTTTCCATCCACTACCAAGTAAACCACCGGTCCAACCATCCCAGCTACGACCGAACCAAGCTTCGCCGAACCAAAGTTGCCAGGCCAGATTGCTTCAGCCCAAGCCCACCAGCAGCTATAAACATCCAAGACCCCTGCCCCCAGCCTCACTCTATAAATAGAGGGGCAGGGGTACAACAATGAGGGAGAAGTTTGGAGACAAGTTTGAGAGCTCAAGTCTGGAAGGAACTCTCAAACAACTTTAGATACTTGTAATCAAAGCTTTGTACTTGTAATCTAAAGAAAAAAGGAGAATAACATATAAATTGGACGTAGGCACGTTCTGGCCGAACCACTATAAATCTGTGTGTCTTTTACAGTTTAGTCCCTGCTTTTTATATATTTGCATAAATCACCCAAATTACTAAATACAACATAAAATCAACCAACTCATACGACTTTGGGTGTTTGCGACCATTTTTTACGCAAACAGAGGCTGATAGAAAAAATGTAATGGTGATTGGTACGATCTGATATGCTAGAGGTATGTTGTATTTATTGTTAAGTACTTTATGTTTTTACTTAAATATATTTTTTGTACTAAGGATCTTTTTATTTTACTTTGCAAATGTACACATATTTTCTTTTCAAGTCTTATTGCTTTGACTTGTTTACTCGGCTGATGTGAGTATGTTGTGTACTTCTTTGTCTACAAACTTATGCTATTTACAGCTTGTTTTGTTTCATAATCTTATTTTGCAAGCTTTTGTACTTTACTATTTCCTTTGTTCATTATTTTACAAGCATACAAAGAAATTTTTATTTATTTCTATCCATAAATCAAAATCTCTCAAATAAATTTCAAATTACATTTTTGTTATTATTATCATATACACACATTTTTTTAAGAGAAAATGCTGTTAAATTTTTGTTCATGTATTTACTTATTTATTGTTTATTTCCATATATTCAAATAAATTCTTAATTAATTCATAATCTAAATAGTATTTTATATCAATTACCCATTATTTCATAATTTTTATTCAAAAATGAAATTAATTATCAATTCATACTCAATTTAAATCCGGGATCGTTACAGACTTCCCCCCTTAAAAGGAATTTCGTCTTCGAAATTCGCAGGCACGAAAACAACAAAGATATATGTAAGATAGAGAAATATCTTTTCAAATCAAACTGGATATCAATTCTGCATTTGGCTCACCAAATCAAAATATCAACAATAGATACAAGAAATTATAATAGAATTTCAAATTTGGTTTTAAACGAAATCGTTTTATTGATACAATTCAAATTTAGCTTCATATTCTATTAATCAATTTTTATTCAATTTAAATTTCAAATTTATTCAAAATTTCTAATTTATTTAAAATTTAAAATTTATGTTCATTAAGGTTTAAATCAAAACTGATAAGAAATTGATGAAGATACGAATTAAGAATTTTTTTTGCTATAGTGATTCGTAGGGCCATCGTTATTCCAAAACTTCTTTCTAGAGCTGTTACGAAGCAATCAAAAAGAATTCGGAATCGAATCAAAGGAAATTTGTAGAGAAAAATTATTTCCACTGTTGCAGGGTATTGACCATTTATAGTCGTATTTCCATGTCCCCTATCTCGTCCTCTTCTTACACTCATACTCACTATCGGTGAATAGTAAGAGAATTTACTGAGGCATTCGGACGGATATCTTAGGGATTACTCATTCTAGGTTTTACTTCACCCTATCTATAATGAGCTACTTAATGTGTTATACTCCTGAGCTAAAGTTTTACCTTAGCTCTGATACCAAATGTGACGATAGGAATTTTTCGCGCTCGAAAATGGACATCCATACTTCATATCGTATTCGAATGCCATAGATTCGACCGTTCAAATCCGATTCGCCGGAGCTTACAACAACATTAAGTAAACAACACAGCGGAATAAAGGAATAATACATTGATATATAGCTTTGATACAATATCTGATACAACAGATGATCCAATAGATATCAATATACATCAGAGATATGATACAATAAGATAGCATCGGAAAAGGAATATAGATAACATCTAGTAGCGAAACAATATAACTCTAAGATAGTCTTCAAAAGAGAACTCCAGCAGCAGCAGCTCGTTCAACATCATGATACGCAAAGACAAGCAAGTCTCGTCCACATCCAAATACTGAACTAGCTATCTGAGAAACCCAACTCTGAACTACTCGTGTAGGAAATTTTGAGCACCCAGAGTTTAGGAAAGAAACAATGAACTCCGTATCAGTCATGGGACTGGTGTGAGCAACAAAAAAAAACAGTTGTCTTTTAAAACAATCAACAAAAGATTTTAAAGTCAATTCGCAATGCTTTTAGAAATGAAACTAGCATAAGACCTCCCGCCACACACACAATGCAAATGTAGAATTGGAGGAGATTTCTTCTTATGATAGTCATACAAGCTTGATACGCAATTTCCTTAATATTATTACTATAAGTGCAAAGTGCAGAAAATATTTCGAAAGTAGAATATAAATCATAGCCAACATACGACCTTTATTGTATGCCTACTATAGCTACCATCTAAACAGTGGGGTGCCACCATAAGTAAATGGCAGGTTCTATAACTAAAACCGTACAGGGTTTCGTATTGGGAATTGGATTTCCAACAAATGGTCAGGCCAAGGAACTTCCCATTGCCACATGAGAACGCCTCTGGAAGGACGTCCCCAAGAACCAAACCGGATCTCTGCCAACACAAGGCCAGGTTACCCCTAACTGGGTAACTACTGACACGAGTATGCCATCCCCCGGTTGTAACCAACCTTTATCTGGGATCCCGATAACCAACAACCACAAAATAATAAATTTGCAGCAACAACATAGGTTAAGTATCTAGGCTCCATACCATGATACCACCTCTATCCAGAAGGAAATGCACATACCCTAAGGGGCGCTACCCCCAATAACCTTGCCGCATCTTTCCTGTTTCGACCATTTTGGGGTGTGAGGTCCGACGAAGTCTCGTCCACAAAGCCACGCTTTATTACAAAGCCATGCTTTGGGTCAACAAATGATCAAAGTAATGATCACAAAGATAAATGATCAAACAAATGATCATATCACAAATGATCAAACAATGATTATTTCACAGCAACACTCAGCATGTCACATTACCAAATTGGGAATATATCGCTGATAACCATCAACTACATAACCTCTGAGCTCATATGTCTCGGAGAAGGCCGTTATGCTAAGAGAATAAATTCTCTGCCACCAACAGAAATATATTTTCAAAGAAATCAGCTTTATATCTCAATTTGTAATGTCAGACACAAAATCCATACAAGTCTGTTCCGGGATCGAACAGAACCGAAGGCACTTCCAAAGAAGCCCTTGCAATCCGGATATTCACTAATCACCTTCGGACTTCCCATCACATATGAAGTCTCTATACCGGGGACCAGTCGATGCAAAGACATTCGACGAGTTGTCCTTCCGTTTTCGAAAATATCCGGTCTTCACCACCGGTCTTCAAATGCTATCCATAACGACGTATCACATATTCGGAATAGGATATATGACACAAATGTCCTCTCCCGGTTAAACTGAATAGTGAGCGAAATAGTTCAAAAACATATGGATATTGGGATTTCAATTAAGTAACAACTTATTACCCAAAACATTTCTTCAAATGGTTTAAACAAATTACCATTTTAAATCTTTTAAACAAAAAGATTCATTTCACAAAGTTCATCCCATTTACAAAGATCTATTTACGGATTTCAAAACAATTTCCATTTTAATTGGATTAACTAGTTAAATCTTTAAACAAGGATTCAACTTATAGTTTTCAAAACAATTCCATTTCGATTGGATCAAAAAATCACCATTTTAAATCTGTTAAAAATAAACAGATCCAATTCATAGTTTTCAAAAAGAATTCACTCATAACTTAGAAAACCTTTTTTTATTCCATCTTTTAAATTTCTTTAATTAAACAGGAATTTCTTTTTCTTATCTAGAAGCTTTTATTCTTTTAAAACAAACAGTTTTCATTTTGGAAATCTGATTTATTTATACAAGTTAAGGTTCTTGAATTATATTCACATTCCCAAATCAATATTTAAAATAGTTTAACCCATATATAAACATCTTAAATCCCTAGTTTCAAATTATAGAATTCAATTTCAAATATTGAATTCAAATTTTAAAACAAATATTCAGATTTCAAAACTCAATCAAGTTACTCAAAATAAATTTCATCTTTGAAATTCCATTTCAAAAGCTTTTCACTTTATACCCAATCCATTTCAAACTATTTTGAATTTAAAAATTCAAATTCAAAACTATTCTAAAAAATTTGTGACTTAATCGATTTCCTCGTGAAATCCATATTTGTGTGTGTATGCTATGGTCCAGGGGTTTAACACAATAGTGCATCATCATTCAATTATCACAGATTAAAACAGAGGAATGTAGTTAATAAGCGATATAACTATAACGCTCATCGCTCATTCACAGATTCACCGATAGTATATAGATGTATCATAAATAAATGAATAAAATACACCGCACAATCCGCAGAACAAAATGTCATAGATCAGGTAGGACAATCAATTCAAGGCATCTCATACAATACAATCATTCATAAGTAAGGTCAGGCATTTAATAATCATTTATAAACAGGATTAATTAATCCTTTAGTCCTGATTAATTCAATTTATTTCCAATTAAATCAATTACTTATGAATTAATTATCCAATCTTGATTTATTAATTACATATCATTTAATATTAATTAATCATTTTATAAATTAATCCTTAATTATCCATCTTAATCAATTACCTATAATTAATTAGCCCTTAATTAATCACATTAATTAAATTAACTTTGAGTTAATTACATAATTAATTAACCTTTAATTAATCAAAATATCCAAAATTTATTACGATAAGTAATTAATCCTTAATTACTATCATTAATTATCAATCAATTTCTTATTCCATTTCAAATTATTTAATTAATAAATTATTACGTAATCAATTATTAAGCCTTAATTATTTAATTAATTATTCCTCATTAATTACTAATTACTTAGTTAATCGTTTATTAATTCATAATTAAACTATTAAATTAATTAACTTATTAATCATTCATTAATTAACTTAAGTAATTAATTACAAAATTTTATTAATTACTTAAACATTAATTAGTTCAACTCTAATTATAATTATTATGTAATTATCCTTAATTACTTCTAAAAAAATTAATTGAACATCTAACCATTCTTAATTACTTGCCAAAAATAATTAATTAATATTAGTTGTTCGTTTAAATTAACATTTTTATAAGTCTCCTTTTTAAAATTTGAAAAAAAATTAATTTATAATTAACTATAACTTTAAATGTTAATAATTTCTATACCGAACTTAACTTAATTACTTAAAACTCGTATTTAGGACTTAACTAATTTGTTAACCATTTCCCTAACTTGTAGTGTTAAGACTAATGAAACAGTTTACTTAACCCTTTATAAAAAGCTACAGTTGAAAAACCCGAGAATACTCTGCTAAACCCGAGTAGCACTTCGTGTTTCCTACCCAAAACACTCGAGTCATCCCTGCGGCACATGCTACTTCCCTTCTTCCCTGAATCTCCCCTGCAACACACGGTTGCTTCTTCTTCTACCACTCCTATTTTTCTTCTCTTATCTTTTTTTTTTGTTAAAAACTGTTAAGTTTAAACTGTTAATTTACCCAACTCTCACGAGATAACCCACTCCAAACCTTTCCAGGCACGAGATTTCATCCGAGACCCTCATGCAAATCCAAACCAAACACGCTATCTACAGCCGTGCACGTGCACACGCACGATCATCGACGCCGACCATCAACGGCCATCTCTGCAAGTCACAAACCAAACTCGCAACCCATCCCAAACATCTGGACCACACAGTTATCTCGAAATCAAATTCGAGGAGCTCAACCCAAAACCTGGAAATTGCATCCTCCTCCACACCCATACCTGACAACGCCTCGTCCATGCGACTCCGGCCACTAGAAAATCCCAAACTCCGGCCACGAACTCGTCAACACTTCCTCCTCCTTCCCTTAAAAGCACGCGCAGCTCGATCGATTCATGGTGCCGCGATCGTCAATTTCCAGAACACAAAAAAAAAACTCGAACTAAACCCTAAATCGTTCTCGTCCCCAAGATTCTTGCATTAGGAATTTTTTTTAACATTTTTCCCGTAATCAACGAGTCCTCGTCCACCTTCACGAACAACCCCAACCGTAGCCATCGCATCGATGATCGGCAATGGCCACAAACCCCAAAATTGTCAATTTCTGCTTATCTCAATAATTACTGAATTAAAAATTATGATTTTGCTTTCAAAAGTCATTATTTCCTAAAGCATTTCTATTGATATAACTGAAATCAAAGAATAGGATAAACAAATTTTCAATAGGTTTTAGTTTGCCTGTACATTCAAATTTTCAGAAAATTCTTGCATTTGATTTGCTTAAAATTATTTTTAGAACTTGAATTATACCTAAACAAACAACTTTTGTTTAGATCATATGTTTAAATATTGATCGAAAATGAAGAAATCAAAACTTTGATCAGACTTGTAGATTTGAAATTTATTTTATAAATACATCATATATTAAGTTAACACTAATTTTAAAATTAACTGTATAAACTTTCAAACATTTTCTATCCTCAGGGCCTAGCCTATAATCATATACAAATGAAGAAATGAATTGTTTATTTGATGAAGGGGGCACTATAAGATAAATAGAGATGATCATCAGCCATATCACATACACACACACACACACACACACACACACACACACACATCCATTTACATCTACACATACATACAAATCATTTCAAACCATTTAACTTCAAGATTTCATTTATGCAACCAGTTCAAGTCTCAGATTTAAGCTGTTTTGAGATCAAAAATTTACTCACCGTGTTTTCCAGAGAATAATCAGAGCTTCATATTATTTAGTCTTCTTTTGATCCTCTGGCTTGCATTTGATTTGAGGTTTGTTTTAGTTGAAGTTTTGTTTCAGATTTTAAAATGATGCCTGCTTCATATTTTTCCTAGTTTTGAATGGACGAGATGAGATAGATGATGATATATGCAAAGTGAGTTTACAGGGTGACCATATTTTTGTTTGTACAACAGTGTATATTTTCCTTGAATTGAGGCTGATAGAAAATATGTAATGGTAACTGGTACGATCTGATATGCTAGAGGTATGTTGTATTTATTGTTAAGTACTTTATGTTTTTACTTAAATATATTTGTTGTACTAAGGATCTTTTTATTTTACTTTGCAAATGTACACATATTTTCTTTTCAAGTCTTATTGCTTTGACTTGTTTATTCGGCTGATGTGAGTATGTTGTGTACTTCTTTGTCTACTAACTTATGCTATTTACAGTTTGTTTTGTTTCATAATCTTATTTTGCAAGCTTTTGTACTTTACTATTTCCTTTGTTCATTATTTTACAAGTATACAAAGACATTTTATATTTATTTCTATCCATAAATCAAAAGCTCTCAAATAAATTTCAAATTACATTTTTGTTATTATTATCATATACATACTTTTTTTAAGAGAAAATGCTGTTAAATTTTAGTTGATGTATTTACTTATTTATTGTTTATTTCCATATATTCAAATAAATTCTTAATTAATTCATAATCTAAATAGTATTTTATATCAATTATCCATTATTTCATAATTTTTATTCACAAATGAAACTAATTATCAATTCATACTCAATTTAAATCCAGGATCGTTACAGATATAGAAATCTTCGGTGAATCATGTCTATTGTAAAGTAATTTAACCCCATTACAAATCATTTTGTGGAGTTATGGGATACTCTAGAATCAAAAGAACAAGAATACGAAGAGAAAAGAATGGATTTTGGAACCAAGGGGAACGTCCCAAACTTCAAAGGAAACACAAGTCAAAATAAATAAAATAATCATAGAATCACAGATACAGAGTAATATAAAAATAATGCAGCGGAAACAAAAGAATAGTAGTTCATGAAGCTAGTATATATAATAGAGTTAAATAAGATACAATAGAAGTCTCAAATACAATAGTCAAATACAAGATAAGAATATCACAGGAGTCAACTGAATAACTGCAAACTGAATAGATAGCTTGATCATCAAGCAAAGCTCCAACTCCAAAGGTGTTAACGTAAAAAATCAGACGCTAACACCCCGGTGTAGATTGATGTTGAGTGAAAGCACCACCCGTGAACACGGGAACTAAAAAAAAGTAGAAAAGTCACAGAGAAAGCAGAAAAGACAAAAGCTTTTATGGTGGTTCAGCTTAGGGTAAGCCTACGTCCACTTTAATTCTCTTTATTACTGAATCGATTACAACTTTACAACAATCTTCAATTACAATTCTGATGAGACAAACAACTAGAACTTTGATGTAGAAGAACTCTTTGAATCCATGTAGATTGCGTTAGATTTCCTCTCGAAGTTAGTTGAGATGCCTTTCGTACTTGAAGTGTCGAGTGAGTCGAGATTTCAGCAGAGTATCGGCGCTTAAAGAGATCAGCCAAAAGTCCCCTTCATGCTTGAGGTGGGTTGGTATTTATAGGGAAATTTTCCTCTTGGGTCGTAAGTCGTCATTGACTTATGGTAGGTTGTGGCCGACTTATCTGGCCCAGCCCCATAGTCTCACAAAAGTTCATTTGTACAAGTCCTAAGTCGCACACGAGTCATCATCTAAGTCGCAAATGAGTCAACTGGTCCTTTTGAGGCGGCATTGAACCTTCACCCAGTAGCTTTAGGTCGTGGATGACTCAAGCTAGGTTGTGAGTCGTGTACGAGTTAACTGATAAGCTTGTTCCCTTCAGATAATAACCTAGGTCCTGAATCGTGTACGAGTTAAGAGGTCACTGTGTTAAGTAAGGAGCAGCGCCTCATTTGCTTAAGTCGCTCACGACACATGCTAGGTCGTAAGTCGCAAATAGCTCTAAGTCGTTAACTCATTTCCTTCTTAAGTCGTGCTCTCTCTCGAACCGTTAGGTCATCCTGTCCTTGAGTCGTGGGCTTTCTTAAGTCGTAAACTATATACCCTCTTAAGTCGTAGGAACCTTAAGTCGTGGATGCCTTAGGTCATGGAGCATCCCTTCTCTTCTAAACCGTTGAGTCACAGATTTTTCTATGTCGTAAGTCACCAAGTCCTTCAACTCGCTAAACCGTTAGGTCGTCCATAACTTGAGTCGTAGACCGTCCACTTTCTTAAGTTGTTGACTCCTTTAAGTCGGCCAATCCTTGACTCGTTAAGTCACGTAATTTGTTTGAGTCGTCCAAGTTTTGAGTCATAGAAAATTGAGGGTTAACATTTGCCCCTCGAAGTACACGCCTAGGTCGTAGGTCGTGTGCTTCGACTTGTCTTAACTCGTGTGCCGGTTCAAATTCCTCTGCCTCGAGATATAAAAGGCTTAGGTCACTTCTTCTTCACTTACTTGTTTCCGTGTTTTCTTCCGCCATTATTGACCTTTGAAGCTTTTAGAAATAGATCCAACCAGTTTACCTCGCAACCAATTAAGTTCCTACAATCTTCATCGTCACACTGCATAAGGGATTTTGCCTCTTTTCCAGTTGCCGATCATCGTTGATCTTTGTCTCCGATTTTCCCCCTTAACCCTCGCGAATTTTGTTATACTGATGGACTTAGGGCAGGCGGTTCAATCTATCTTGCAGTGATTCATGATTTGAGGCGATCTAGTAGTGTGGTAGAACTAGGGTTATCCACTGTGAGTAACGGATTAGGAGTTAGATGGTTAATGGGTTAGGAGGTTAACGGGTTAGAAGGTTAACAGGTTAGGAGTAAGAGGGTATGTTTGCTAAAGAGAGTGGAACATCGCCTTAGGTATAATTTGGCACCTCTGCGTGACCCAGCAACTTTTAGTGACTTAACTATGAACCATCTTAACATACCTTACAACTTAAACCAAGAGTCGTGGCCGAGTTAGGACTTGAGAGTTTCTCGTTGCTTTGCATTGAAGTTTCCTTTATCTTCCACGACTTACTACTTAGAGCGCAGCCGACTTAAAGTTCCAGCAACTCGAGATTGACACGACCTAACTTAACTTAATGACTTAGGTCACAGACGAGTTAGCCAGAGAACCAACGACTCAACCTAACTCGTAGAAAAGATTTCTTAAGTCGTTGGCGAGTTAGCACTTGTACTTTTAAGCTTTGTTTGGACTTTGAATTGTTGCTTGAACTTTGTCGCATTCTTTCGCAGATCACTTTTGACTTGTGTTAACTAACAACCTGTTCAATATATTATTTACAGAAAATTAGGACGAATCTACTGCCACTGACTGCCCACATCCAATGACAAATTAGTCAACATAAAGTAATCAACTTAAACATACTGTATGAAATGCTGTGAACCAATCAACTAAAGTGAAATATTAATGCAAAGCATTGCTATCTTGAACTGATTTGTTTGCATCTACATTTCTCTTTCATATTCTAAAACAACGAACCCTGGACTTCATAACTGACAAATGCTTGCTAGTTTTCATTCCAGTTTTATTTGCTTATTGCTTTGTTGATTTTACACAACACTTCACACATTTTAGGAAACGTGCACCTTCATATTTGAATATCCAGTTGCTTGTGTAGAATGACTTCTCAGCAAGAAGATATAACATCCCAGGCTAGAGAGGCCACTCTTATTCCAGCTCCATTAGTCAATCCTCCAGAAAGAGCCCCTACCACCTTATCGTACAAAGCTTTTCGTCAGTTGTGTGGTCAGTTTGGCATTGCTGAAGCAGATGCCATTCTTCCTGAGAAAAGTGACACTGCTGATGTGGCACCTACTGGCTTTGTAGCGGTTAACCGGCAAATGTGCCTAAGCGGGGCCATTCCGCCTTTCAACAACTTTCTCCAGAACCTTCTTCGTCGACTAGCTATCTCCCCATTCCAGCTACACCCCAATGGCTATGCCATTCTGATGGGGTTGTGCGTGCTATTTAGGAGAACATTTGACCGACTTCCAAGCTTTGACGAGATTTGCTTCCTATATTCCTTTACTAGGACTAAGGATCATCCTTCTATCACCGTCGTGAGAAGCGCCCGAAATCGTAAATTGATCGTTGGCCTCCCTGACACTGCCCATGGGTTCTTAACTCAATTCTTCTTTGTCCGCTGCCCCCCGGGGTTTTATGCTGTGTGGAGGGAAGGAAGTAAGATCATCTACCTCCTCTATACTTTGAGTTTTGTGAAGTTCGAATTGCCAAGTGTTAACTTCATTTTTTCATTTCAGAACTTCCCCCTCCTTCTAGGGATCCCAGCCACAAGCCAACTCTGGAGAGGCTCATAGCTGTACCGGTTGAAGAGCGCGATATGAAATTTTTGTTGAACGACGAATTCATTCACCAGTTCGGACTTCTTTACCCTTCTCGCTCCACACACCCCCATGAGGTTCCAGACTCCCCACCTAAAGCATTAGATGCCCCAGTTTCTTCTGACGAACCCATACCAAAAGAACCTGCCTCCGAGGCTTCTTTGGTGAAGTGCTCTACTACTGTTGATGTTGCGGGGTCGTCTAGCAAATTCGCACTTGCCCTAGTAATTGAGGAAGAAGAGCCTCAGGGATCTTCCCAACATTTACAGAAGTCTGGCGAAGAAGTCTGAAAAACAAGCCCTGTCAGGCAGAGCGGGGACGACACTTTCGAAGGGTTGAGCGATCTCTTTGTCACCTCACAAGAGCTTTTTAAAGACGACCCTGTCACTACTAGGGTTTCTTCTTCAGTAGTGGAAGCGACTTCTTCTTTGCAACAAGCTCCGTCGACCCAAGAGTTGACGTTAACTACTACCCCCACGACTACTCCGCAATTGAAGAGTGGTTCGTAGTTTGATGCGCGTAGTTTGCAAATCACACACACTTAGAATCTTTCGGCATTTTCATACACCTAATTCTTTGTACTTTGAAGATTTTACAGTTACGCTTCTTTTCTCTGAAGACTTTTAAGACTTGTTTTTTTATTTTAGATTCTCCGATGGGACGCAGCGGCTCTTACTATGACGACTTTCAGCGCTACGGGAGGCGTAGTCAGTATGATTATAGGCACTACCTTCCCATTCACAGAGAAACTGATGAAGAGAGAGCTGCCCGAAAAGCTCAGGAGAGTAGGGCTCAAGAAGAGCGTTATGAGAGAAAAGAAAGGGAGGAGCACCATGATTCTTCCCAGAGAGGCGACGATTCTCACAAAAGAAAGTCGACTGATGATCGGGGAAAAGGCCATATAGTTGAGGACCCAAGCAAGCGTTACCGGCACAGTGAGAAGTATGCATCTACAACTCCTGAAAAGGCCACTGCTCCAATTACTTCTCAATCTTCTTCCCCTTCTCGTACTGATATTCAGACAATTATCAATAGGCCTTCATATCAAGTTGGGCCAGGTCCAGCTACTCTCCAAAGACGGTTTCCACAAGAAGGGAGTTCGCTTTGATCTTGATTTGGTTCCAATTGACAAGCCTGCCATGCTGCAAAATCTTGATGCCGTCAGACTTGACATTGAGAGAATGTCGAGCTGGCAAAAGCTTGTTGACGAACTTCAAAGGGTAAACCGTGCGAATCTCGAGGCCATGCTTACTATGGAGAATGACAAAGCTGAATGGCAAAAGGTTCTTGAGCAGCATGATACCGAAATGAGGAGCATCACTACTTATAATGAAGAGCTTGAAGCGAAGGTCGAGAAGCTTAAAGAAGAGCTCACCACTTCTTCTACTTCCTATACTCAAAAAGAAGAAGTGCTTCAGAAACAAGCGAGAGATGCTCATGCCGGCCAAAAAGACGCCGAAGACAGGCTCGAAGTGCAAAAGAGAATCAATGAGGGCTATATTGCTGATATTGCAGAGCTTCGGAAGAAAACCGGCTCTCAAGAGGCGGAAATCGAAATGCTTAAGCTTCAACTCTCCAAAGCTGAAAGAGAGCGTGACGAGGCCGTTGCCGGTAGAATTGCAGCTGAAGAATCTCATGAGGCAATGAAGACCAGCATCAGCTCAACATTATTTGACTTCTGCCTACACAACGTCTTGGGGCGCGGTAGTCTCGCCTTTCTAGGCCCCAAATATGAAGTTACACTGGCTGAAGTGTGGGAGGCTGCACTTGACATGCTTGGCGGTAAAGGTGCTGGCTATGCCGAATCAGCTCTTGAGGAGCATTACTTGGATCCCGATGCTCGCGCTGCTCTTGCCAAGGGGAAAGAACAACTTGCAAAATTAAGAGCCGAATTGGTGGAAGGGGAACGTTTAGGAAAAACTACTTCAACTGTTCCAGTTCAGCCTTCACCTTCGGCTGAAATCGACAATGTCGGCTCCAGTTCTCATTCTCCATACCCTGCTAAAGTTACCACTGAGATCACAAGCACACAGGGTGGAGATAAAGCGAAGAGAGTGTCGAAGCACAGGCTTATGAGGTTGATATCAGGAAGCCGACTTCTCTAGGTAACTCTACTGTTAATCTTGCCCAAGTAGACTGCACATTTACTTCTTATGAGTTCGATGAGCTTCTTGACTATTTCCTTAACCTCAACGAGCCTTTATCTCCTCTCTTTACCGACTTTAACTTCTTTTCTTCTGTAGAGAAAGTGTCGAGCATCATTCAGACTCCTCCTCCTTCAATTATTCCTCCTCTGCCTCTCCAGGTCACTCCTCCATCCGCCTCTCAACCCGGGTCGCAAGAGGAGCAAATAGAGGCTCTTCATGGCTTAGATGATCCTATTGCTTCCCAAGAACACGGGGGAGAAGGGCTTGGAGAAGGCAATGAGTCTCCGGAGCGAACCACTTCTGATAACATAAAATTATCTGCTCTTGTTACTCCGGGAAGTGAGTCTTCTTCAAGGAGAAGGAGGAAGCGTGCCACTTCCAAGAAGAGAAGGAAAGACATTCTTGTTTCTGAAGAGGAAACGAAAGTTGATCTGACAGTAACCCTCTCTCCTTCATCCCCGACTCTCCCAAGCCATCCTGAAAAGCTGCCTATTAGGTCAGGTGAAGGCTTTAAGGGTGGTGGCAGGAAGAAGTAAGGGGTCATGCTTCGATTTATTATTACCTTTTGCTTTTTGCATGTACTGGCCGGAGATTGTGCGGGTACCGACCTCCGCTTTTCTTTTTCTTTTTATTTTGAAACCTATACCTGTACAAAATTTTGATAGTATTGAATAAAATGATTCTTTTTGTTTGTACAAACTTCTGTCTGCATTTGAGAATGCATTTACTATTCATTTTTGTACAAGTTTCTTTATATGATATTGCAGTGAGCTTGTGGTATGTTGTTTGAGCGTAATTTTTACCAATGTAGCTATACCATGTTGCCCCTATACCATAAGCTCGTTGTAATATTTTATACTTTGAGGGGACTTGCACTCTTATTTTCTAGAGAATAATTATTCCGTAATTGGAGGAATACTATTCTACTCAAAATAGAGTACATCTCACTCCATATGAGTTTCTACGCTTCATCCTTCGAAGATATCACTTTTTCTTTTGTGCTTTCACACATTTTTACCAAGTGAATTCTCCTATGTGGTAAAGCAGGCTTCTGAAGGGCACTTTAACATCTTTTTGAGGAAGAGTATTTTCAAGAATAGAAGAACCAATCTTCCTTTGAAAGCAAAAGTGTGCCTTTGAAGAGGGCTTCTTCTCTCTTTTTTTTATTGCGCCTCGTTGGAGGGCTTTTGATCTTTGATTTGCATTTCTGGTGAAATGCTTCTTTGAAAAGTTGTACCTCTGAGGAGAGATTTTCCACGTTTCAACACTTGGAAGTTTTATTTCAATCTCGGTGAAATGTGCGTCTCCGGAGAGTTGTGCCTCCGAGGAGGGCTTTCCACGTTTCAACACTTGGAAGTTTTATTTCAATCTCGGTGAAACGTGTGCCTCCGAAGAGGTCTTTCTGTTTGATTGCACCTCTGGGGAGAGGTTTTTCTGTTTGATTGTGCCCCTGGGAAGGGGTCTTTTTTGTGTGATTGTGCCTCTAGGAAGAGGTCTTTTGTTTCTGCCCCTTGGGAGAGGCTTTTATTTTTCCCTGTTCGCTGGAAGCGGGCCTCCGAAGAGGACTTTTCACACTTCATCTCACGGGAGTGTATCACTGATCACGGTGAAATGTGTGCCTCTGAGTAGGGTTTTTGCCTGGAAGTTTGGAGTTTCTTTCTCTCGGTTGGACAGATTCACGGGAGTGTATCGACCGATCAGTCTGCAACTTTGTATCGAGAAAGATCTCTCTTTTTCTGGTTTAGCCCGCTCGAGGTCTTTTAGCATTTCAACTGTGGTGAAATGGGCCTCCGAAGAGGGCTTTTCACATTTCAACAGTTGAAAGTTTTATTTCAATCTCGGTGAAACGTGTGCCTCTGAGTAGGGCTTTTGCCTGGAAGTTTGGAGATTCTTTCCCTCGGTTGGACGGATTCACGGGAGTGTATCGACCGATTAGTCCGCAACTTTGTATCTAGAAAGATCTCTCTTTTTCTGGCTAGGCTCGCTCGAGGTCTTTATCCTCCGAAGAGTTGTGCCTCTAAAGAGGGCTTGTGCCTCCGAAGAGGCTTTTGCTGTTTGATGCTTGCTCGCCCATGTCTCTTTGCCATCTATTCATGTCGGCGATCCCCTGAAATATACTTCATGGTTAAGCGAGTTGGTGGTGGACACAGGCTATTTAACTGGTTGTTTGTTTGTTCAAATATTTGCAGTTAGTTAGAAATGGTCCACTTCCATCCACATCGCTAACTTTTGCTCGAAGCACTTCTTTTGTAGGATTTGAGTATGGAAATTTTGGATGGTTTAGCATTTGCTTGTTGGGTGATGTCGGAGATCGCTTGGTCTTGCGATGGGTAGGCTTTGTTTTTATGGCCTGCATTATTAAATCGACATTTTTGTAACACAATTAACGTATTTTATATGTCGAAATAAAACAAAGCAGTTTATAATATTAGAGAACACAAGATTTATAGTGGTTCGGCCAAAAACTGGGCCTACATCCACTTTATAGCTTTTCATTATTCACTTGCTTTACAATCGCTTTCAATACAAGAATCATATATTCATAATTCTTTTACAACATTTCAGCAAAGCTTTCAAGTAAAATAGGGATGCAAATGATTGCTGTTCCAAGCTCTTGGGATTGGTTCTCCTTAGATAGTTGTGAGTTTGAATGTGCTATCAAGGAGTTTCACGCCTATAACATATGGCCCTTCCCAGTTTGGCCCAAACACACCTATGGCTGTCATAATTCTCTTCAGGACTAAGTCCCCAACTTCAAAGCTGCGCTGACGAACTTTGGAATTGAAGTGCCTGGCTATTCTTTGCTGGTGAGCTGCAATTCTATGTCTAGCCTCTTCTCTTCTTTCATCGAGGAGGTCAAGTGCTTCCAATTGCAATTTTTCATTCTCATTTTGATCAAAATGGATCCTTCTGTGTGAGGGGACTTCAGTTTCCACTGGAATCATCGCTTCTGATCCGTATGCCAATGAAAATGGAGTATGCCCAGTCGCAGTTTTGTGGGTGGTTCTGTATGCCCATAGTGCAAGCGGTAACTTATCGAACCAACCACCTATTGCTTTTTCCAGCTGCTTTTTGATGGTTGATTTGATGATTTTGTTTACTGCTTCCACTTGCCCGTTTGCCTGCGGATGAGCCACTGCTGAGAAGCTTTTTCGGATCTTGAATCGTTTGTAGAAATCTTGGAACTCCTCACTTTCAAACTGAGTACCATTGTCTGTGATTATCTTCTGAGGCACACCATACCTGCAAATGATATTTTTAGTCACAAAACTTATCATTTTCTTAGAGGTAATAGTAGCCAATGGTTCGGCTTCAGCCCATTTAGTGAAATAATCAACAACAACGATAGCATATTTAATTCCCGATTTGGCAGTCGGCAAAGGCCTAATGAGATCTATTCCCCAGATGGCAAACGGCCGTGGACTGACCATTTGTGTTAACTCAGTGGAAGGTGCCCTAGGAATTTTAGCGAATCTCTAGCATTTGTCACACTTTCGGGAATAGTCAGCAGCATCCTGATTAATTTCTGGCCAAAAGTATCCATAACGGAGGATTTTCTTTGCTAAAGTTTGACCACCTGTATGATCCCCACATTCTCCTCCGTGTACTTCAGTCAGAATTGTTTTTGCTTCTTCCTTTGTCACGCATCGGAGTAATGGCATTGAAAATCCTCGTCTGTACTAATGACCATCTTGAACTATATATCTGGAGGCTTTCCTCATCAGCTTTTGTCGCTCTTTTGAACTTTCTGGCAAAGAACCATTGAGCAAATATTCAAGTATCGGAGTCATCCATGATTCTTGACCTTGGGATACATTCATAATCCAATCAACATCCATTTCATCTGTGCTTGGAGCTGACAAGACTTCGACGGGAATTAATCCCAATAGTTGAGCTTCACCAGTACTTGAATACTTTGCGAGAGAATCCGCCTTCATGTTCTCTTCTCGGGGTATATGGTTTATTGAATAACGGTCAAAATCTTAAAGGAGCTCCCAGGCTTTTGATAAATAAACGGGTAGATTCCCTCCTTTAGCTTGAAATTCCTTCCTGACTTGGCAAACAATAAGTTGAGAATCATTGAAGATCTGTAATGCCTTGATGTTTAGTTCTTTAGCGATCCTTAAACCAGCGATGAGCGCTTCATATTCAGCTTCATTGTTTGTCGAAGGGAATTCTAGTCTCAGCGCATAACATAGCGATCGCCCTTCTGGGGTTTCAAGGACAACCCCTGTTTCGGAACAGTAATCATTCCTCGCGCCATCGACATACAATTTCCATTGGATTGGGATGCTATCAGTGACTTCTTCCTCACTATCACCCTTATCCGTACATTTTGTGATGAAATCTGCCAAAGCTTGTCCACTGATTGCTTTTCGGGGATGGTAAGTGATGTCATATTGGCTGAGTTCAATATTCCATTTCAAAAGATGACCCGAAGTCTCAGGACGGAATAGGACTTGCTTTAGAAGTTGATCAGTGAGGACTTTGATGGGATGAGCTTGGAAATACGGCCTCAATTTTCTTGATGCGATCAACAAACAATAGGCGAGCTTTTCTAATCTTGAGTAGTTAATCTCTGCCCCAGTTAATCTTTTGCTGATATAATAGAATGGGCGTTGAATCCTTGCGTCTTCCCGTACCAACACTGCACTGAGAGCATCAGACGAAATCGCCAAATATATGAAGAGATCTTCACCACTGTCAGGCTTTGAAAGTATCGGAGGCACTTCCATATGACGAACCAACTCATCAAATGCTTTCTGACATTCAGGATTCCACTCAAAGTTTTTTCTTCCTTTCTTCAGAGCATGAAAGAATGGAATGCATTTGTCAGTAGCTTTGGAAATGAACCGACTCAAAGCAGCAACCTTTCCATTGAGACTTTGCAATTCCTTCTTCGTTCTAGGAGCCTTGACCTCTCTCAGGGCAGTGATCTGAGCTAGATTGGCTTCAATACCCCTAGCGATCACAATGAAACCCAAAAACATTCCGGACTCCACTCCAAAGGAACATTTCAGGGGATTAAGCTTCATTCTGTACTTACGGAGTACTGCAAACATCTCTGCCAAGTGATCCATGTGGTCCACTGCTTTCTTAGACTTCACTAGCATATCATCAACATAAACTTCCATTGTCTTGCCAATCTATGGCTTAAACATGGCATTAACAAGCCTTTGGTAAGTTGCCCCTGCATTCTTGAGTCCGAAAGGCATGACCTTGTAGCAGTAGAGTCCAACATCTGTGATGAAGCTCGTATCCTCTTGATCTGACTCATGCATCATAATCAGGTTATAACCGGAGTATGCATCCATAAAAGATAACAATTCATGTCCTGCCGTCCCATCCACCAACGATCGATCCTGGGCAGCGGGAAACAGTTTTTGGGGCAGGCTTTGTTCAAATCTGAAAAGTCAATGCATACTCTCCACTTTCCGTTAGCCTTTTTCACCAGCACTGGATTTAATACCCAATTTGGATAAGTAGACTCTCTGATGAAACCATTCTCCATGAGCCGATCCACTTCTTCCTTTAACGCTACCATTCTCTCAGGACCCTGGGTTCTTCTCTTCTGTTTGACAGGTGTAAACATTGGATCAATGTTCAGAGTGTGTACTGCAATCTCTGGGGATATTCCACACATGTCAGCATGAGTCCAAGCGAACACATCCAAATTAGCCTTCAAAAATGAAATCAGAACATTCTGAACTGTTGTGTTGAGTTATGAACCCACATTAAGCACTTTGTTTGGGTCCTTTGGGTCAACGGGCACCGGCACTGTTACCTCTACCGTTACTACCCTATTCTCCCCTGCACTGGCTTTACTTGGATCCATCTCTCTTCATGCGCCACTACATTCGCCAGTGCAGGGTCCACCTGTAATTGCTACAAGGTTGGTTCCTTGGTGCGGACTGGAGCCGCCGCACCTTTTCCCATTTCTCTTTTCCTTGATTCATGCAGCTCTGTAAGATAACATTCTCGCCCTGCATCTTGGTCTCCCTTAATCACACCAACTCCGTTATCTGTGGGGAATTTTATGGTCAGACACCATGGGGCAAGAACAGCTTTAAACGCCGCAAGAGTCGGTCGGCCTAAAAAGGCATTGTAAGCAGAGAATTCTTCAACAATTATAAAGGTTTGCTTTCGATCCACCTTCCTCAGTCCCTTTTCGAGTTCTACAAACAAATCTATGGTCCCAATCGGCTGTTTGGGTCCTCCAGCAAACCCAGCAATCTTAAGTGATGAAGCTTGAACGTCAGCCATTGGAATCTTCATTTGATCCAATGTTTTCTTGAAGAGAATGTTGGATGAAGCTCCGCAATCAACTAGAACTCTTCTCACAATAGCCGGCCCAATACCAGCGGATATGACCAGAGGATCTATGGTAGGAGCCTCGATACCCAAGGAATCTCTGGCACTAAATACAATATCATCTGTGGAAGTCTTTTGTTGCTTTAAAGGCACATCATTCTCTAAAACAAAAACATTCTCTTCAGCTGGTACATGCCTCAAGGCCCGGGCATACCTTTCCATCTCGCCCCAGCTTTTACCTGCTGGGTGAGGTCCTCCTGTTATTATATTGATAACAGGTCTTTTCGATTCATGCTCTACGGCCTTCTCACTCGAGGCAGGATGGTGAGCGGGAACTTGTTGTCCTTGAGTTGACGAAGCTGGGGCATTTCTGTTCCTTTTCACATACTGCTGGAGTTTTTTTTCCTTCAAGTGTTGTTCAATTACCTCTTTCAACTGACGGCATTCGTTGGTGTCATGGTCGGGCTGGTTGTGGAACCGGCAGAACCTTCCACTTTTTTCCATTTTAATCGCAACTCTCATTTTAGGTGGTGTCGGATAATTGACATCATCTTTGGTCGCAAAGAAGATGTTTTCAGGGGTATCGGTCAAGGGTGTGAAATTGAAAAATGGCCTTTCTTAGCGTCTCCCTGTTTCTTTCCACCATCATTTCCCCTTTTCTGAGTGTTAGGTTCTTTCTTGTTCGAAGCAGCACCATTGTTCCCGGCTTCCGCTGATACCACCTTAGCCGGTGTTTGGAGGCTCTCCAAGCGCATGAATTCATCCGCTTTCTTGTAGAATTTGTCAAGTGAGTTTGGTTCCTTATATCCTTTGACCTGATGGATTCTCCTGGATTTTGCTTTAGACTTGACAGTGACATTATATCCTTTTACTTAGAAGCATACAATCGAAATTGCTCCTTGAATTTCCTGGTAAATCGGAGAACTGATCGATGGACCTGACCGGCAGCTTTGTAAACCACAATAGAGCCACACCTTTGAGATATAGCGGGAAATATCGATATTTAATTTCATCAGACGCCCTGGCACCAGTCATATGCCAGTCGTACTTATACAGAAACTCGTTAGGATCACTCGTCCCCTTGTAAGCCGGAATAGTAGGGGGAACGAATTTCCTTGGGAACTCTGCCTTCAAGATCTTTTCAGTAAATGGAGTTTTGCTTGGAGCAAAACCCCACTCTTTCTCATCTTCATCTCTTCGCATATTTTCCTTCATGATTTGGCGAACCATACCCGAAAAATACTCTTCATCATTTACAGGCTCTGGAGGGCACACATCAGCCACTCTCTCTGAATTCTGCCTTGACAATCGTTCACGGAGGGTCGGCTGCGGCCCTGATCCTCCAGCTTGAGGAGGAGTCCTTTCTACAGGGTCTGCGACTCTTTGAGAAATTTTCCCTTCAACATCCTGAACTCTCATAGTAGGGTTCCCATCATTATTAACCGGTTGACGATTTGCCCCTAGCAGATCATTCAACTTACTCAAGATTTGGGCATTCTGGGCTTCCAACTGCGCATTCTGAGCATTCAATTGTTGATTCAGCCCCAAAACTACGGCGTCCAATTCTGCTCGCGTAACTCCAATAGTTGGAGCTGCTTGACTTGAAGGAGGAGAGGTAGCAGTATTCTCTTGAATATTGTCGGATCTTACAGAACTTCGTTTTCTCCCAGGAGCCATTATTTCCAACAAAATTCTGGTTTTACAAGAAATCCTTTTAACAATCCTTCGCGGAGCAATAATGGAAGTTTCCTGAGTTCAATTTTCTCAGTGAAAGCACCAAAAATGTAAACGTAAAAAAATCAGACGCTAACACCCCGATATAGATTGATGTTGAGCGAAAGCACCACCCGTGAACACGGGAACTAAAAAAAAGTAGAAAAGTCACAGAGAAAGCAGAAAAGACAAAAGCTTTTATGGTGGTTCAGCTTAGGGTAAGCCTACGTCCACTTTAATTCTCTTTATTACTGAATCGATTACAACTTTACAACAATCTTCAATTACAATTCTGATGAGACAAACAACTAGAACTTTGATGCAGAAGAACTCTTTGAATCCATGTAGATTGCGTTAGATTTCCTCTCAAAGTTAGTTGAGATGCCTTTCGTACTTGAAGTGTCGAGTGAGTCAAGATTTCACCAGAGTATCGGTGCTTAAAGAGATCAGCCAAAAGTCCCCTTCATGCTTGAGGTGGGTTGGTATTTATAGGGAAATTTTCCTCTTGGGTTGTAAGTCGTCATTGACTTATGGAAGATTGTGGCCGACTTATCTGGCCCAGCCCCATAGTCTCACAAAAGTTCATTTGTACAAGTCCTAAGTCGCACACGAGTCATCATCTAAGTCGCAAATGAGTCAACTGGTCCTTTTGAGGCGGCATTGAACCTTCACCCAGTAGCTTTAGGTCGTGGATGACTCAAGCTAGGTTGTGAGTCGCGTACGAGTTAACCGTTAAGCTTGTTCCCTTCAGATAATAACCTAGGTCCTGAATCGTGTACGAATTAAGAGGTCACTGTGTTAAGTAAGGAGCAGCGCCTCACTTGCTTAAGTCGCTCACGACACATGCTAGGTCGTAAGTCGCAGATAGCTCTAAGTCATTAAC
The DNA here is from genome assembly GCA_030765085.1 of Allium cepa. Classification (NCBI taxonomy): domain Eukaryota; kingdom Viridiplantae; phylum Streptophyta; class Magnoliopsida; order Asparagales; family Amaryllidaceae; genus Allium; species Allium cepa. The sequence goes on along the minus strand of CM060939.1, from coordinate 862,867,209 downwards.
TCATTTCCTTCTTAAGTCGTGCTCTCTCTTGAACCGTTAAGTCATCCTGTCCTTGAGTCGTGGGCTTTCTTAAGTCGTAAACTATATACCCTCCTAAGTCGTAGGAACCTTAAGTCGTGGATGCCTTAGGTCGTGGAGCATCCCTTCTCTTCTAAACCGTTGAGTCACAGATTTCTCTATGTCGTAAGTCACCAAGTCCTTCAACTCGCTAAACCGTTAGGTCGTCCATAACTTGAGTCGTAGACCGTCCACTTTCTTAAGTCGTTGACTCCTTTAAGTCGGCCAATCCTTGACTCGTTAAGTCACGTAATTTGTTTGAGTCGTGCGGTTTTTGAGTCGTAGAAAATCGAGGGTTAACATTTTTCCCCTCGAAGTACATGCCTAGGTCGTAGGTCGTGTGCTTCGACTTGTCTTAACTCGTGTGCCGGTTCAAATTCCTCTACCTCGAGATATAAAAGGCTTAGGTCGCTTCTTCTTCACTTACTTGTTTCCGTGTTTTCTTCCGCCATTATTGACCTTTGAAGCTTTTAGAAATAGATCCGACCAGTTTACCTCGCAACCAATTAAGTTCCTACAATCTTCATCGTCACGCTGCATAAGAGATTTTGCCTCTTTTCCAATTGCCGATCATCGTTGATCTTTGTCTCCGATTTTCCCCCTTAACCCTCGCGAATTTTGTTATACTGATGGACTTAGGGCAGGCGGTTCAATCTATCTTGCAGTGATTCATGATTTGAGGCGATCTAGTAGTGTGGTAGAACTAGGGTTATCCACTGTGAGTAACGGATTAGGAGTTAGATGGTTAATGGTTTAGGAGGTTAACGGGTTAGAAGGTTAACGGGTTAGGAGTAAGCAGGTATGTTTGCTAAAGAGAGTGGAATGTCGCCTTAGGTATAATTTGGCACCTCTACGTGACCCAGCAACTTTTAGCGACTTAACTATGAACCGTCTTAACATACCTTACGACTTAAACCAAGAGTCGTGGCCGAGTTAGGACTTGAGAGTTTCTCGTTGCTTTGCATTGAAGTTTCCTTTATCTTCCACGACTTACTACTTAGAGCGCAGCCGACTTAAAGTTCCAGCAACTCGAGATTGACACGACCTAACTTAACTTAATGACTTAGGTCACGGACGAGTTAGCCAGAGAACCAACGACTCAACCTAACTCGTAGAAAAGATTTCTTAAGTCGTTGGCGAGTTAGCACTTGTACTTTTAAGCTTTGTTTGGACTTTGAATTGTTGCTTGAACTTTGTTGCATTCTTTCGCAGATCACTTTTGACTTGTGTTAACTAACAACCTGTTCATTATATTATTTACAGAAAATTGGGACGAATATACTGCCACTGACTGCCCATATCCAATGACATATTAGTCAAATAAAGTAATCAACTTAAACATACTGTATGAAATGCTGTGAACCAATCAACTAAAGTGAAATATTAATGCAAAGCATTTCTATCTTGAACTGATTTGTTTGCATCTACATTTCTCTTTCATATTTTAAAACAACGAACCCTGGACTTCATAACTGACAAATGCTTGCTAGTTTTCATTCCAGTTTTATTTGCTTATTGCTTTGTTGATTTTACACAACACTTCACACATTTTAGGAAACGTGCACCTTCATATTTGAATATCCAGTTGCTTGTGTAAAATGACTTCTCAGCAAGAAGACATAACATCCCAGGCCAGAGAGGCCACTCTTATTCCAGCTCCATTAGTCAATCCTCCAGAAAGAGCCCCTACCACCTTATCGTACAAAGCTTTTCGTCAGTTGTGTGGTCAGTTTGGCATTGCTGAAGCAGATGCCATTCTTCCTGAGAAAAGTGACACTGCTGATGTGGCGCCTACTGGCTTTGTAGCGGTTAACCGGCAAATGTGCCTAAGCGGGGCCATTCCGCCTTTCAACAACTTTCTCCAGAACCTTCTTCGTCGACTAGCTATCTCCCCATTCCAGCTACACCCCAATGGCTATGCCATTCTGATGGGGTTGTGCGTGCTATTTAGGAGAACATTTGACCGACTTCCAAGCTTTGACGAGATTTGCTTCCTATGTTCCTTTACTAGGACTAAGGATCATCCTTCTATCACCGTCGTGAGAAGCGCCCGAAATCCTAAATTGATCGTTGGCCTCCCTGACACTGCCCATGGGTTCTTAACTCAATTCTTCTTTGTCCACTACCCCCCGGGGTTTTATGCTGTATGGAGGGAAGGAAGTAAGTTCATCTACCTCTTCTATACTTTGAGTTTTGTGAAGTCCGAATTGCCTAGTGTTTACTTCATTTTTTCGTTTCAGAACTTCCCCCTCCTTCTAGGGATCCCAGCCACAAGCCAACTCTGGAGAGGCTCATAGCTGTACCGGTTGAAGAGCGGGATATGAAATTTTTGTTGAACGACGAATTCCTTCACCAGTTCGGACTTCTTCACCCTTCTCGCTCCACACACCCCATGACGTTCCAGACTCCCCACCTAAAGCATTAGATGCCCCAGTTTCTTCTGACGAACCCATACCAAAAGAACCTGCCTCCGAGGCTTCTCTGGTGAAGTGCTCTACTACTGTTGATGTTGCGGCGTCGTCTAGCAAATTCGCACTTGCCCTAGTAATTGAGGAAGAAGAGCCTCAGGGATCTTCCCAACATTCACAGAAGTCTGGCGAAGAAGTCTAAAAAACAAGCCCTGTCAGGCAGAGCGGGGACGACACTTTCGAAGGGTTGAGCGATCTCTTTGTCACCTCACAAGAGCTTTTTAAAGACGACCCTGTCACTACTAGGGTTTCTTCTTCAGTAGTGGAAGCGACTTCTTCTTTGCGACAAGCTCCGTCGACCCAAGAGTTGACGTTAACTACTACCCCCACGATTACTCCGCAATCGAAGAGTTGTTCGTAGTTTGATGCGCGTAGTTTGCAAATCACACATACTTAGAATCTTTCGGCATTTTCATACACCTAATTCTTTGTACTTTGAAGATTTTACAGTTACGCTTCTTTTCTCTGAAGACTTTTAAGACTTGTTTTTTTTATTTCAGATTCTACGATGGGACGCAGCGGCTCTTACTATGATGACTTTCAGCGCTACTCCAAAGGTGTTAACGTAAAAAATCAGACGCTAACACCCCGGTGTAGATTGATGTTGAGCGAAAGCACCACCCGTGAACACGGGAACTAAAAAAAAGTAGAAAAGTCACAGAGAAAGAAGAAAAGACAACAGCTTTTATGGTGGTTCAGCTTAGGGTAAGCCTACGTCCACTTTAATTCTCTTTATTACCGAATCGATTACAACTTTACAACAATCTTCAATTACAATTCTGATCAGACAAACAACTAGAACTTTGATGCAGAAGAACTCTTTGAATCCATGTAGATTACGTTAGATTTCCTCTCGAAGTTAGTTGAGATGCCTTTCGTACTTGAAGTGTCGAGTGAGTCGAGATTTCAGCAGAGTATCGACGCTTAAAGAGATCAGCCAAAAGTCCCCTTCATGCTTGAGGTGGGTTGGTATTTATAGGGAAATTTTCCTCTTGGGTCGTAAGTCATCATTGACTTATGGTAGGTTATGGCCGACTTATCTGGCCCAGCCCCATAGTCTCACAAAAGTTCATTTGTACAAGTCCTAAGTCGCACACGAGTCATCATCTAAGTCGCAAATGAGTCAACTGGTCCTTTTGAGGCGGCATTGAACCTTCACCCAGTAGCTTTAGGTCGTGGACGACTCAAGCTAGGTTGTGAGTCGTGTACGAGTTAACTGATAAGCTTGTTCCCTTCAGATAATAACCTAGGTCCTGAATCGTGTACGAGTTAAGAGGTCACTGTGTTAAGTAAGGAGCAGCGCCTCACTTGCTTAAGTCGCTCACGACACATGCTAGGTCGTAAGTCGCAGATAGCTCTAAGTCGTTAACTCATTTCCTTCTTAAGTTGTGCTCTCTCTGGAACCGTTAAGTCATCCTGTCCTTGAGTCGTGGGCTTTCTTAAGTCGTAAACTGTATACCCTCTTAAGTCGTAGGAACCTTAAGTCGTGGATGCCTTAGGTCGTGGAGCATCCCTTCTCTTCTAAACCGCTGAGTCACAGATTTCTCTATGTCATAAGTCACCAAGTCCTTCAACTCGCTAAACCATTAGGTCGTCCATAACTTGAGTCGCAGACCGTCCACTTTCTTAAGTCGTTGACTCCTTTAAGTCGGCCAATCCTTGACTCGTTAAGTCACGTAATTTGTTTGAGTCGTGCAGTTTTTGAGTTGTAGAAAATTGAGGGTTAACAAAAGATGAGTCTCAAAAGTTGTGCCACTCAGTCTAATCCTAGCGTAAAGTAAAACACAAAACACTCGAGTCAGGATTTACATTATTATATCAATAAATCCAACTCAAGTGAAATAACAACTAAAATACAAGTAACTCAAAGGATGGTCGGGATAGCCATCCTCTAAGGATCCGTTAAACAACCTCCTTTGTAGTAATATACGCTATTATAATAATGTGTAAAGTAAAGTATTAAAATAGCATTAAGGCTTTACCCATATTCCCCTTAACACATTTTGTAGTGCCAATAGTCTGTACAATACCGTAACACCTCCAGATCAAGAGGCTACCAGAGGATACTTGTAACAACCATGATTTTATTTGCGTCGAAATAAAAGAAAAATTAAAATAGAAATTTTAACTTAAGATTTGAAAAGAAATTATGCAATGCAATTCAGTTGCAAAGTCATTTGAAAAATTGCAATGCAAACCATTTTATAGTCAGTTGAATTTTCAAGGGGTAGCCATTTGAAATGAATGTCATATAAGCCTTCACATGTGAAAGAAAATATGGGTCCAGTGTAAAACTAATTGGAATGTGATGTCACCAATTTTAAAAGCTATGTTGTAACTTCATTTTTTTCTTTCATGTGTATATGTGAATATGGGCAGAGTATTGAAACAAGTTGGAATGTTTTGTACTATCACCACTTATAAAAAAATGAACATTTTGCATTATTTTCTATCATAATTTTTTCCTTGCTGTCACTCTATTTATAAAGAAAAATTTGAACACTTTTGCTAGCAAAGTTTGAACACACATTGTTTTACAGCCATCATTATTTTATATACTAGCTGTGTCCTTTCTTCACGTATGCATGTTTTGCCTTAAATGCTAATGTACAAAATGTTTGCCAGCACTTCATCATTGACTTGTTCACATTTTGAGAGAAGAAAAGTAACCTGCATCCTTTCTTTTGCTCATTTTTCCAACTGCATCATTTTGTTCCAATTTCTTCAGTAGCATGGTAGGAGCTTCAATGGCAGTCAAAATACTTGCTTTCTATTGGATCTAGGTGCTAACTTATTTTTGAGGCAAATCTAAGGTGAGTGAAAACTCATAATTTTAATTTAAAAACTATGGTTGCAGATGAGTTGATAAAGTTGTTTACAAGTGTAAGCAATATTTGCGTATGCGGTATCCTTATAAACATTTGCGTGCTAAGTTATAAAACACCAAAGTGCTTTGGAACATCAGTATTTCGTGCATGTTGATATGTGTTTAGGTGTGTATATTTGGATTAATTTGTGCGTGCATGCCATACTCTAAGAATCAAGTTCCAGGTCCCTTTTTTATTTCACTTTTGCGTGTAAAGTTGTATTGCATGAAAACATAGCCATGACCACCATTTAGTTCATACATGCAAGATATATTGCCTAGATTACAATATTTTTGAAATGCATATAAAGCGTCAAGGCCATTGTTTTTACTACATAAAAAAATGAGTTTCAGGTTAACTACATGTACACATAAACATGTCATGCCTGCATTAGTGGCATGCATGCATATTGGTGTAAATGTTTGCCATAGCATCATTTTGTTTCTTTAATTTCATTTTTGTGCAATTGTATCAAGCGTGAAGTAGAAATGCAGGTTTCAAGTTCACCTTTATGCACTTAAGCCCAAATTAATGTGTTCAATTGCAATATGGCCTTGTACATAACCATTTATCACATAATTTCTTATACACAACAAGATACCATAAGCATGTGTCACTTACGTGCATGCGTGCCGTATTTCATGTGTGTATGAGATCAAATTTATATTGGCTGCGTGCCTGAAAATTGATTGCACGTTTCCTTATCTTGGTCAAATTATAATTTTGTCTATGTTAGTTTGTACGTGCATGTAGCGCACGCGGCCAAGTATTGCACGAAAGTGTATAAATTTGCATTGTCAGTTAGAGAATTTTATATCCAGATCGTATGCAAATATGTGTGCACTAATGAAGTATTGCCAAGACCTTTGTGTCGTTCCGTGCATGCAGAATGTAGAGTTGTCCAGGTGTTTTCATGTCAATCCATGCATGTGCTCATAAATTATATTGTTTATCTATGTCATGTGTTTATGAAGTGTTAAGTGCCCAGGCCATCACAAATTTCAATATGAACGTGCACGTTGAATTGCACGAAAGTGTTTTAAATAATAGTGTTTAATTTACGTTGAACCGGTGTTTGGTTTTAAAACATATTTTGTTGTCATTATTTTTATAACGGATTTTTACTCCAGTATTATATTTTTGAGGAGTATTGTTTTGATGAGATTTTTGATGAGTAAAAATTACTGTTATTTTGACTTCAGTAGCCGTCAATTTAAAGTGAATTTTCAAGCGACTATCCCGCAATGCTGATTTTGCATCCTTTTTACGGTATTTAGTGAAGCACAATTTCCTTGTCGAAATTGCTATAGTTGTTGTTGTTTTAATCACCTGTTTTCAAACCGTTTTAAAATAAAATTGTTTTCAAAAATTTTAAAGTTTACACTTTCAAAAGAATGAGGAATCGATTTAAACGCTTCAGCAAAATTAAGGACTATGAACCCTTTACTTTTACTGATTCGATTAATTCCGAACTTGTCCCTTTTAGAATGTAAATTTTATTTATATAAAATACACAATTTTGCACTTTCAAGGAAACGATGAAGAGATTTAAACGATTTAGCAAAAGTGCGGTGTATGGAACCATGCTTTTACAAATTCGGTTGATTCCGGACTCATTAATTTAAATATTTGCCGTTGAATTGCTGTTTGAAGATTTTGATGATTTTTTTGGCTTTCGAGCCACTATGATGGACCTTTGGGTCACTACCAGTACTAGACCTTCGGGTCATATGTTGGACCTTCGGGTCATATGTTGGGCGTCAAAAATTATGATGACAGACTTGGTAGGCTTCGGCCATATGTTGATGCACGTGCGGCGTAGCTTAGACTCGCCATATGCTGGGATGATCCACTTTTATGTTCATTTTCTAGTTATCTTATTTGATTTCTAGATTTTTGTGTATTGCTGTTTTGAATTCAATTATGAATTTGAAATTTGATTTTGATAGAGTTTAATGAGATTTCTTCATTTAAACTATGTGATTATTATGTTCAATAGTCTTATCCAAGATTATAATTTTGTGTATAGTCCCATCCGAGATTATAATTTTGTGTATAGTTTCATTTGAGATTATAATTTTGTGTATTGTGTCATCCGAGACTATAATTTTGTGTATTGATGTTTTGAATTCAATTATGAATTTGAAGCTGATTTTGATGGTATTTAATGAGATTTCTTCATTTAAACAATGTTGATTATTTATGCTGAATAGTCTCATTTGAAATTATGATTATTTTGCTTAAGTGTTATTTATCATACACTTATTTCTGTTTAAATTAGACTGATCCATTTATTATTTTCTTTTAAACAATACTCGGGTCAGACCGAGTTATTTCAGGATAATCGCTATCTTTCATTCAGTTGCTGTTTCAGCTTTTGGGATTTCACCTCATCTTTTGTTTAGGCATAGAGATGTTACTTTTGGTGTATTGACTCTCGTCTGATGTATGATATGATGTCTTTGTATATGTACATTTGGTTCATCTGAACCATCGATTGTTATATCATGTATCCAGACTTGTCTTCGGCTATATCTGATATTTATGTTCTGAAGTGATTATACTTATCTATGTTGTTATTATTATGAGTTGTTCTGAATTTTCCTTAAGCCACCGTAGTTTTGTTTTATATTTGGATTGAAATTATATCCTTAGGAGTAATTTACACAACTTCTACCTATGTAATCAATACTCGTCTAAGGCATAACGTACGGATGGTCGCTTCTAACAAGCCTTATTCTTCGCAATAGCAGACGTTATTCTTTATAATAACCTTTTGTTATTGTGAGTATAGAGATGGGGCATCACAGTTTGGTATCAGGATACTCCATGGTACGACACAAATCAAACTCGTAGAAGGCGTGCTAGGGTAGGTGAACCAACACAGCTTGGCAATGGCAGGGTAGACATATCAATTACGCATCCGGGCGGGTGGTAACACATAGCAGCCTCTACCTTCCACCTCGAGCCACACTCCTAAAAAAATCAACGATGTGCACCAAATCAATCACAAAGTAATAGAATGACATACCAAGGAGCGTATATAATCGGAGGAGCTACCTCACTTGGTCCTGTCTTAGCCACCTTATGCCAACTCACGGGAGTCAGGTCCATGTATATACCTCAATAGAACATCGCCAACGTCCTACTTCATTCTGAAATTTCCACCGTGTACGCGGTTGTTAAAGTGGTTTTTGGGGTTGGTAGAGAGTATGACAACTTCCGATCCAGGTCTCTTTAACAAATTAATTTTATTATAACACCACGGTCAATTCAAAATAGTTTATACTCCAAAACCAAAATATCATTTTCATTTCAAAACCAAATCAGTATGATATCATTTCCATTTTAAAACTATGTCAAACAATGCCCTTTTTCACTTCAAACATATCTATTTCCAAAACTATAACACTTTCAAAGTTATAACAATTTTGAAACATAACACTTTGGAAAACCATAACACTTCCCTTTAGTTAGTTTAAATATAAATAATAGTACATATAGTAAAATAGTGCAACGACCCGGAATTTTCGATCTCGAAAATTCTAGATAGTCAGAGAAAAGAAGAAAAGAGATTGAAGAAGAACAGAAACACCAAAGCACAATCTCACATTCACAGCAGATAAAATATAATATCAATAATATCAGTTTACAAAGGAAAACTGTACTTGTCAAATTACACTTTAATACATCAGAGTTACAACATATACCAACACTAGACAGATACAACCACATGTCCCACATACTATAATATATCACAACGGAAAACTCGCTATACGCTCGTGCCATCTAGCTCGCATCTTGAGCTCCAGAACGCCCTTATCTGAAAATTGGTAATACTCGGTCTGACCCGAGCATTACATCAAAGTAACACCCGGGTCAGGCTGGAATCCAGCGTGAGTAAGCTCATTTAACATGATATTTCAATGCATAGAACTTATTTAAACCCGAGGTAATTTGTACATCGCTACAAGTTCACAACTTGTTATAGTCAACACCTAATCAATCCCTAAGCACCTTTTCTTTTTTCCTAAAAGGTCAAGTCATTTAAATGAATCCCATTCTGGCCTATTGACATACCCAATCTATAAAGAATCGAAGTGGTATCGGGTATTTGCTAATACTCGACCCCTGTCTCTTCGATCCCCATGTCAACTTAACCCAAATTACACAAGTGAATACCATTCAACTTTAAATACAGCGGTTCATCTCGATAGATAACCATATTATCACTATTCAACCCATTCATATCCCAAAACATTTAAATCAGGAATATGAAATAATCCATGACATTCCATATCATTCAATAACTCATAAGCAAGATTAATTAGTCACACCATTTCTAATTAATTTAAATAAATTAAATTAATTACTTTAATTAATTTAATCATACTTTCTTAACATTAACTAATTATAAACCATTAATTAATCATTCCTTAATTTTCCTTTCTAATTATATTAAATTATTAGTCTTTAACAAATTACCTAAATTAATTAACCTTCACCCTTTTCATTAATTACATTCATCTTTAATTAATTACTTTAATTAGTCACACTCATAAATTAGATTAATCTAAAATAATTTCCTTAATTAATTACACTAATAATTAATCCTTAATTGCTTTCCTAAAGTAATTTGTCCTTAATTATTTTCATCCAGTAAATATTCCATGGGTTAATTAGCCTATTTAATTAATGACATTAAGTTGATGCAGCCCATACCAGAAACATAGGTCGCGAACGACCTTCCTTAAGTTGCGAAGAGGATGATGCAGCGCAACCTATTGGCGAGTTAAGCTGTAAGACGCTCAAGCGACCTAGCGCGTTAAGCTTGAAATCGCTCCAGCGACTTAGCGAGTCAAGCCCAGTTTCCTTAGATCGCTTGCTCGGTCTTAAGTCGTTTGCTTGATTTTAAGGCTTTCCGCGACCTAACGAGCTCCGCGACCTAATGAGATATGTGACATACCGCTTTTTGGCAAAGCCGTGATACCAAAAGATCGGTTAAAAACAAAAGACAGGTCGTCTCAGAGATTGGTTGTACTTCACTTCGCTATGGATATCGATGAATTTTGTCCGAGCCCGGATCAGGCTACAACTGATAAGACACGACAAGCAAAGTCATGGGAGCCATCATCCTAAATTTTAGGTTAATTGGAGGTCGTATGAACGAGATATGATCGATGCAAGTTAGCCAAGGAGTGTCATTCGAACCCATCGAAAAGTTGGGAGATGCTCACTTCGAATCCATGGGTTCGAATCCATCACTAATTGTCTTGTTCGAATCCGTTTGTTTGCACATGCTTCGAATCGATCGAGTTCGAATCGATCGATAACGTGATGTTGATCAGTTCGAATCGATTGGTTCGAATCCATCAGATGGGCATCCCCTGAGCACGTTCGTATCCATGCTGAAGCACTGTTTCGTATCCATCAAGTCCGGAGCACTTCGAATGCATCACCATATACGTTACTTCGAATCGATCGGTCTCGTGCCCAAGCACTACTTCGTATTGATCGTCCTCGCATCCATCAAGAATGCCAGATCATTCCTTCGTATCCATAAATTCTGCCCTGTTCGAATCCACTCGGCTCGTCTTGATCCCCTTTGTATCGATCCATTTCGAATCCATTGATGCAAACTGGGTCGTGGCACACGATACGAACGATTCGAAATCCATGGGTACGAAGCGGTCAACTCGGAGATAAAACAGGATCGATGTGAGGAGTGCATGCCACGTCACTTCAGTACCATGTGCGTCCATCGATTCGAATATACGGATTCGAAGTGATCGAGTCGAAATTGACAGCCGAACGAAAATCATCAACTTGAATCGATCATATCTCCTAAACCACTGATCCAAATGCAACGAAATTTTCACAGTAGCTTCCATACAAGATAAAGATTGTTCATGCTAAGTTTCAGCTCGATTGGATCATTCTTTGATGGATTCGAAATCACTTCGAATCAATCTCAGATCGACCACTCACGTGCCAGAAAAAGTCTCCCTAAGTTTGAGTGAGATCTGGGCCTCCTACGCCTATAAATAGCACCCTGAAGCCTTTAGGAAAGGGGATCTTTTTTGGCCATTCAACGTCCAGACTCTGCCGGATTCAACTCGACACTTCATTGTTGCTATTGTAATCAGATTTGAAAGCTATCATCAGTTGTAATCTCCTGTAATCGATTGAAATCATCAAGCGAATCAATAAAAACACAAACTTCAAAGTGGATGTAGGCAAGATCACCGAACCACTATAAATCCTATGTTTGTGATTGTTATTTCTGAATTACTGTGTTTGCCACTGTTTAGATCTGAGTTTTATATAGACTGTCGCTGATCTGTTTTCATAAACGGGTGCTTTCACGATATTGGGTGTTTGTGGTCAATTTTGACGCAAACATTTTGGTGCTTTCATTGAGAGGGCTAACTCAGGAGTTCTACCAATTAGAAGTTAATTCAGAAAGTTTGAAAGTTCAGATTTGAGAAATTATGACGAGACAATCGAGCAGAAGGCCAAGGCCAGAAGAAGTGAACACCAAGGAAGTTAAGAGGCTTCTTCAGGAGCGAATCAAGCATCGATCTTCATCAATAGGGACGAGATGGAGACAATGATGAAGAAACAGGAGGAGCTGATCCAAAGTTTGTTTCAACAGATAGGGCAACTTGAAGCATAGAATAGAGAAGCGGATGGAGTTCAGAACGTAGCAGGACCATCCGGCGTAGCACCTGGATTAGGAGGCACACCCATGGAGAACGTTGACCCAATTTCAGAGAGAGAAAGAGGAACATCTGCACAACCCGGGAGTAGTAGAGGAGTGAACTCTCAGTCAAGGAGGCAGATCCCAGAATTCCTTGGTGGACTCGGGGGGCAGGTCGAAAGTGTTTAGCAAAGGCTGCATCTCGGGGACAATGACAGATTGGCGGAGATGGTTAGAAAATCTATGAGAGGCAGTGGTAAATAAAGATTTGGAGTATGTTAATAGGAGTCCTTTTACTCCAGCAATCAGGCGAGGTAGGAACCCACCGGATTTCATGTTACCATCGTTGGACATGTATGACGGGAGAACGGACCCCATAGTTCATCTAACGAAGTATATGAGGCATATGGTAGTGCTGGGCGCATCAGAGGAGGTTATGGCCCAGTGCTTTCCATTGTACTTGGGGGATATTGCAGCATTATGGTTTAGACAATTAGAGAGTGGATCCATCGGAACATGGAATGATTTAATTGAGATATTTATGTGGCAATTCAGGGTTCACATTACAAGACCCAAGAATGTGATGACTTTGGCAACTTTAAAGCAGAAAGCCGGAGAGACTTTGAGGAGTTACCTAATGCGATTCAATGGGGCAGCAACTTCGGTGGATCGACCAGATCCATCCATGGTTATGATGGTCGCTGTGTCCGGGATAGCTGACGGAACAGAGTTCAAAAATTCATTAACTAAGGATCCACCCATGAATCTAGGAGAATTATCTCATGAGGCAGAAAAGTTTTTACGATTAGAGGATGCGAGTGCAGAAAGAGAAGAAGGAGAGGAGATAGAAGTTTATGCGCTTAAAGACAAAAAGCCTCTCGAAAAGGACTCAGACAAGGATAAAGGTAAAAGAAAGACTGAGAATGACGGGGACATGTCAAAGCGGCAACGGAGGGAGCCGCGATTCACCACCTATTCAGAGCTGAATGAGAGTTTGGAGCGAATCTACAAAGATACGCAAGGGCAAGTTCCATACCGTAGGCCAATACGAAGGGACCCCACTGCTGACGAGAGAAAATCAGACAGATATTGCTTACTCCACGAGCTGAACGGTCATAACACTAACGACTGTAGGCATCTAAAGGATGAGGTAGAAGGACACATCAGGAATGGTATGCTATTTCAGTATGCGAGGAAAGGAGCCCCAACGGTAGAGCCAGAGCGGCCACCGTCTACATCAGCGAGGGGCGACCCTGAACCAGGACATCGTTTGGTTATCAATTAATTAAAATAACGATGAACAAGTCGTAAGCTTCCACTAACACAATTAAATCATATACACATGTACGAGATCGCGAACGTTCTCCAAGCATGCTCTGAATGATGATTGACTGTTTCGTAGTGGGAACTTACACTTTGACATCTTTGCTTTGCTTTTGTTTCGTGTTGATTTGGACATTTGAACTTGGTTTGTTCGGACATTTCTGTTTTAAAATTCATCCGTTGAATAGATATTTGATTCTGATAACTTTGAAATGGCTAAGCTACTTACACATGTACGGGGCCGCGAACGGTCCTTAGGCATGCTCGTAGATGGCGATAAGCCGCCCTGACAAACGATCCAGGGACCCATGCAAACGTGAGCCTAGTATCGCCACGAACAACTCGCGACGAACGACACCCGACTTCGAACAGTCATAACTCGCCACGAATGGTACCCGACCTCGAATGGTCACAAAATCGCCTCGAACGGTACCCGACCTCGAACGGTTACAAAATCGCCTCGAACGGCACACGATCGCGAATGGTCACAATTCGCCTCGAACGGCATGACTCGCCCCGAACGGCACTACTCATCTCACCTCAAATGGCTCGATCGCGAACGGACTTCATTTGAGGTCCGCCACTTGACCGCGCACGGTCGCACTTCACCTCAAATGGCTCGATCCCGAACGATCGTCATTTGAAGTCAGGCGCTTGACCATGAATGGTCGCACTTCATCTCAAATATCCCGATCCCGAATGGTGGTTATTTGAGGTCGCATAAAACTGTAAATTCCTTTGCAGGACATCAACAGGATATGAACAACCAGATCATGGCATTACAAAACATGCCTTCCTACCGCAAGGCATATTTTGGGAGGCAAATGTCATCCCGCTTTTTGGCAAAGCCGTGATACCAAAAGATCGGTTAAAAACAAAAGACAGGTCGTCTCAGAGATTGGTTGTACTTCACTTTGCTATGGATATCGATGAATTTTGTCCGAGCCCGCATCAGGCTACAACTGATAGGACACGAAAAGCAAAGTCATGGGAGCCAACATTCCAAATTTCAGGTTAATCGGAGGTCGTATGAACGAGATATGATCGATGCAAGTTAGCCAAGGAGCGTCGTTCGAACCCATCGAAAAGTTGGGAGATGCTCACTTCGAATCCATGGGTTCGAATCCATCACTAATTGTCTTGTTCGAATCCGTTGGTTTACACACGCTTCGAATCGATCGAGCTCGAATCGATCGATAACGTGATGTTGATCACTTCGAATCGATCGGTTCGAATCCATCAGATGGGCATCCCCTAAGCACGTTCATATCCATGCTGAAGCATTGTTTCGTATCCATCTAGTCCGAAGCACTTCAAATCAATCAACATATACCCTACTTTGAATCGATCGGTCTCGTGCCCAAGCACTACTTCGTATCGATCGTCCTCGCATCCATCAAGAATGCCAGATCATTCCTTCATATCCATAAATTCTGCCCTGTTCGAATCCACTCGGCTCGTCTTGATCCCCTTCGTAGTCGAATCCATTGATGCGAACTGGGTCGTGGCACACGATACGAACGAGGCGAAATCCATGGGTGCGAAGCGGTCAACTCGGTGATAAAACAGGATCGATGCGAAGAGTGCGCGCCACGTCACTTCAGTACCACATGCGTCCATCGATTCGAATATACGGATTCGAAGTGATCGAGTCGAAATAGACAGCCGAACGAAAATCATCAACTTGAATCGATTATATCTCCTAAACACTGATCCAAATGCAATGAAATTTTTACAGTAGCTTCCATACAAGGTAAAGATTGTTCCTGCCTATTTTCAGCTCGATTGGATCATTCTTTGATGGATTCGAAATCACTTGGAATCGATCTCAGATCGAGTCGAAACTTGGTGGGGTCGGCCGCGTGGGCCCACTCACGTGCCAGAAAGAGTCTCCCTAAGTTTGAGTGAGATCTGGGCCTCCTACGCCTATAAATAGCACCCTGAAGCCTTTAGGAAAGGGGATCTTTTTTGTCCATTAAACGTCCAGACTCTGCCGGATTCAACTCGACACTTCATTGTTGCTATTGTAATTAGATTTGAAAGCTATCATCAGTTTTAATCTGCTGTAATCGATTGAAATCATCAAGCGAATCAATAAAAACACAAACTTCAAAGTGGACGTAGGCAAGATCGTCGAACCACTATAAATCCTGTGTTTGCGATTGTTATTTCTGAATTACTGTGTTTGCTGCTGTTTAGATCTGAGTTTTATATAGATTGTCGTTGATCTGTGTTCATAAACGGGTGCTTTCACGATATTGGGTGTTTGTGGTCAATTTTGACGCAAACAATATGTTATGCAGTTCATTAAGTCGCTTACTTCTATAAGTCGCTGGGATCTTAGGTCGTTCACTTAAGCCGCTGATCATATGCCGCACCACTCTTATGTCGCTGAAGCCATGGTACCTTCTTAAGTCGCTAGTCCTTAAATTGTTTATGTCTTGAGCCGTTGAAGCCGTCCTTTTTGCCGTGTACCATCTTAGGTCGTTAGATTGTTAAGTCGTGTGTGTTGTATTTTCTTTATGTTGTAATTGTCTTAGGTCGCTGGTTTCGCATGTCGTGCTGTATTAAGTCGCATGGATGTTGTAACTTGTGTGACGTCGGGTCGAAGGTCGTGTGAATGTTGTAATTCTCTTAGGTCGTTATGTCGCGAGTCGCATAGGTTGTATAGGTCGTAGGTCGTTGATTGCCTGTGTGTGAGTTGTAAATCTCTGTTAATAGAGGTGCGTGTCATTTGTAAAAGGTGGTGGATTTTGAATAAACTTTTGTTTGATTTCTTTGTGCCTCTTTAAAATTGAAAGTTGAGTGTTATCTCCTTTCTCCATCTTCAATTATTCGAGTGCACTCGAATCAACGATTTTGAAGCCGGTTCATGGAATCTCGTGCGTGAGATCAACATCGAAGAATCGTAGATCTTCTAACACGGTATCATGCGCGATCAACATGTTAAAGATATATAGAATCCGGTATCTCGCAAGATTAACGGATTTGTGCGTTTATCTTGGGTATTATCAATCCATTGATTGATATTTGTATCGTTCCATCGTCGTTTGTTCGTTGTGCATCATTTGGTGAAACTTGTTGTTAATCCGCTGCGTCAATTTGGTATCAGAGGTTAAACTTAGCCAATCATAGCTAAGCCGAGCCTGTGGATCCAAGAGGAAGAGTTAAAGTTAGAGCCTAGCTATAAGTTGGAGGCGTGCACCACTTTTGAAGATCAAGGCCGAGAGTTGGTGTTCGTTGATGATCATGCCGCCGAGACGTGCTAATCGATTTCAAAATGTTGAAGATGTGTATAGAAGACAAGAAGATGAGCAAATGGAACAATGTATCAATGAGAAGTTCGATGAAGGAATTGGGAAGTTAGAGAAATTGATGAATGACATGAATCAAAGTCAAAGGAGAAGGTCACCAATCTCGAACCATAGAGAAAACAGGGTTTCACCATCGGTTTCGAAAGCGAGGAGGGTGTCACCACAATCTTGTCGAGAAAGAAGAGAATCATCAGTTTCAATGAGACAAGAACACCATGAGTACAGAAATGAAGAGCGAAGAACCATGCATGACCGTGGAGATGTAGATGGAAGGGATAGATATAGAACTACATTTGATTATGATGAAGATGGTGATAGAGGTAGTATTCATTATCGAGATCGAGACCAAGTACGAAGTCAATATCGGAATGTAGAAGATGATCGTTGATGGGAGTCGGGGCTGAAAACAGAGATTCCAGAATTCAAAGGGGGAATGATAGCAGAAGAGTTTCTGGATTGGTTACCAAATGTTGAGGAAATTTTTGACTTCAAGGAAGTACCCGAGCATCGTAAAATTAAGTTGGTTGCTACACGATTGAGAGGAAGAGCTATGGCATGGTGCAACAAACTAAACTTACACAGGAGAGAATGGAAAAGTCGAAGATTGCTTCATGAGAGAAGATGAAGGAGTTGATGAAGGCTACTTTCTTGCCTTATAATTATCAGTCTCTTATGTATCAGCGCTTACAGAATTTGAGACAAGGGACATATTCGGTAAATGATTATGCAGATGAATTTTATCAACTGATTAATAGAAACGATATCATGGAGACGGAGGAACAGTTGACAGCTAGATTTGTTGGAGGATTGAGAATGCAAACTCAGGATATGGTTAATATATTTGATCCAAGTCCGTTGCTGAAGCACATCAGAAGGCTCTAGCTTGGGAGAAGCAAGGTAGAAGAGGAGGTGGTATGCTTACAAGTTCGATCAATCAGGTGAAAGGGACTAGTAGCAATACTAATGTTTCCAAGGCTGTTAGTAAACCGGTTGTCAATGAAGTTGCTAATACCAAGGTCAACAACAATTTCAAATGTTATAATTGTTAGGAGTTTGGTCATAAGAGCAATGAATGCCCGAAGCCTAAGAAGCGAGCAATGCTTGCTGAGGTTGAGGATGAGGATGCAGAAATAGAATGTTCCAATTCACCACAAGTTGAGGAGGAGGAAGAATTATTGGCGGGAGACGAAGGATATTCTTTAATGATGAGGAGATCTTGCTTGACTACAAAGCAGGAAGAGGAGACTAGCTGGTTGAGGAGTAATATCTTTCAGTCAACGTGCACTATTTTGGGAAGGGTTTGTAAGTTTGTTATCGATGCAGGAAGTTGTGATAACATTATCTCTACAGAAGCTGTAAAGAAGTTAGCATTAAAGACGGAGAAACATCCCAAACCCTACAAATTAGCTTGGTTAAGGAAAGGTGGGGAAGTGAAGGTTAGTCAAAGGGCTTGTGTAACTTTTTCCATTGGAAAGAAGTATAAGGATGAAATTTGGTGTGACGTGGTAGATATGGACGTATGTCATTTGTTTTTGGGGAGACCGTGGCAAATCGATAGAGCTGTGCAACACGATGGAGGGACTCTACTATAGTTTCAAGTTCGAGGGCACTAAAATGACTTTTGTTCCTAAAAAGCGACAACAAATTGAAAGCAAAATGGTGGAAATCGAGGAATTAAAGACTGTATTATCTTTGAAGGAGTTTGTCAAAGAAGTAGAGGATGGGCCTGAAGTATTTCTGTTGATTGGACGTGAAAGTAGTGAAACGGTTGAAATCCCTGAGGAAGTTAAGCCAATGTTGAAGGAATTTGAAGATGTATTTCCTGATGAATTACAGAAGGAGTTACCACCGTTGAGAGACACACAACACCAGATTGATCTTGTTCCAGGAGCTGTGTTACCACATAGGCCACATTATAGAATGAGTCCAAAGGAGCACGAAGAGTTGAGAAGGCGGGTGGAGGAGTTACTTGAACAAGGGCGCGTACAAGAAAGTTTAAGTCCTTATGCAGTACTAGCTTTGTTAGTGCCAAAGAAGAATGGAACTTGGAGAATGTGTACAGATAGTCGAGCACTAAACAAGATTATAGTGAGGTACAGATTTTCGATCCCAAGATTGGATGATTTGTTAGATCAGTTGAGCGAAGCCGCTGTCTTTTCAAAATTGATCTGAAGAGTGGGTATCATCAGATACGAATTCGACCAAGGGATGAGTGGAAGACCGCATTCAAGACACGGGAAAGGTTATATGAGTGGCTGGTCATGTCGTTTGGTCTTTTGAATGCACCTAGTACTTTTATGCGGGTGATGAATCAGATCTTTCGACCCTTTATTGGAAAGTTCATGGTGGTATACTTTGATGATATATTGATATACAGTGGAAGCACAGAAGAACATTTACAACACTTACAGGAAGTGTTGGTGATACTTCGTCAGGAGCAATTTTACGCGGCAATAAAGAAGTGCATATTCATGACACACAGTGTTTTGTTTTTGGGGCATGTGTTGTCCAAGGAAGGAATCTATGTTGATCAAGGTAAAGTTGAAGCAATCAAGGATTGGCCACAACCTAGGACTGCAACTGAAGTGAGAAGTTTCCATGGGTTAGCGTCATTTTACCGAAGGTTTATTCCACATTTCATTAGCGTGACGGCACCAGTGACAGATTGTATGAAAGGAAAGCAATTTGTGTGGACTGAAGAGGCTGATTCTGCTTTCCAACGAATCAAGACACTTTTGACTACGACACCGATTCTTAGATACCCGGATTTTCAGTTGCTCTTTGAGCTAGATACTGATGCGTCTAAGGTTAGAATTGGTAGAGTATTAAGTCAGAAGGGTCGGCCAATTGCTTATTTTAGCGAGAAACTTTCGGGAGTCAAGACAAGATACAGTACCTATGACTTGGAGTTCTATGCTATTGTTCAAGCCATAAAGCATTAGAGACACTATTTTTTTCATAAAGAGTTTGCGTTAAATACAGATCACGAAGTGTTGAAGCATTTGCAGGGAGAGGATAAGATTGCAGGCAGGCATGCTTCGTGGATCGAATACTTGCAACAGTTCACATTTGTTGTAAAGCATAAGTCGGGAGTTGCAAATCAGGTGGTAGATGCATTGAGTGGAAGAAATCATTTGTTGACTACGATGAGAGTTGATGTGACGGGGTTTGATGTATTTCCAGAATTATTTGTTGATGACCCTTACTTTGCTAAGATTGTAGATGAAGTCGAGAAAGGGAAGACGGATGTGTATGTGTTGTTAGATGGTTCTCTATTCAAAGGAAATCGGTTGTGTATACCAGAGTGCAGTTTGTGGATGAAGATTGTGAAGGAATTGCATGAAGAATGACATGTGGGAAGAGATCGTACCTTGCAGTTGATTTCACAATCTTATTTTTGGCCTTCCATGAGGAAAGAAGTTGAAAGATTTGTGCAGAGAGGTCACATATATCAAGTTTCCAAAGGGACAGCTACGAATGCAGGATTGTATATGCCATTGCCTGTGCCTACTAAACCATGGGTTGATATTAGCATGGACTTTGTTTTGGGTTTGCCAAGGACTCAACGAGGGAATGATTCTATATATGTTGTGGTGGATAGATTTTCGAAGATGGCACATTTCATAGCTTGTAAAAAGACCGCCGATCTAGCGACCCGACTTTCTATCTTCAGAAAATCGCATCACTAATTAAGAAAGAAAGGGATAGAAGAAGAAAAGAAAGAGAAGAAAAAGAAACAACACATCATAATCTCACAGCGGAACGATTTAAATATAATATAGAACATATACATAGTATCATATACATCAGAGTAAACAATTAAACATCTTAATTTAGACAGTTATAACATTTCTGTCTAATATAATACAAGACATTTGTTTGCGCCAAAATTAGCCACAGACCCCAAATACGGTGAAAGCACCAGTGTATGAATACAACTCATCAATATTTAAACACAAATTACAGATCTCAGCAAATAACCCAAAAATGTTTGCACAAGAAATGGGCAAACACCTCCAAGTCGTATGAGTTAGTTGATTTTATGTTGTTTTTAGTGATTTGGGCAATTTATGCAAATATATGAAAAGCAGGGACTAAACTGTAAAATACACATAGATTTATAGTGGTTTCGCCAGAACGTGCCTACGTCCACTTTATATGTTATTCTCCTTTTTTCCTCAGATTACAAGTACAAAGCTTTGGTTACAAGTAACTGAAAGTTGTTTGAAATTTCTATCCGTGCTTGAGCACTCAAACTTCTCTGCCCTTGTTGTACCCTGCCTCTCTATTTATAGAGTGAAGCTGGGGGTAGGGGTTCTGGATGTATGTAGCTGCTGGTGGGCCTGGGCTGATGCAATCTGGCCTGGCAAAGTTGGTTCGGCAATGCTTTGGTCCGGCGTTGCCTTGGTTCTGCAGTGGATGGAGAATGAGTTGGTTCGGTAGGCGTGGGAAGAGTGTTGGTTCGGTGGGATTTGGTCCAGTAGGAGCATGGAGATGGAGCTGGACCGGTAGTGGCATGGTTCGGTGGAGAGTGGTTCGGCTAGGAGTTGGTTCGGCAGGCATGGGAGGTGGGTTGGTTCGGTAGGAACATGGAGAGGGCGTTGGTTCGGTGGTGGCCTCCTTCATCTTGGTTCGGCGGTAGCATAGTGAAAACACGCCCAACACCGATTGATACGAAGATGCTGCTAACCTTCACCATCCCATTGGTACGAAGTGCATCGATACGAACTCCTAAGTGCCTGATCGATTCGAACCATCCTTGCCAATTTGTTAATATTCTAGTTTTGACCAAAAATGGGATAACACTTTGCCCCCCAAAACATGCCTTGTGATAGGAAGGTGTGTTTTGTAATGCCATGAGCTGGATGTTCATATCTTGTTGATGTCCTGCAAAGGAATTTACAGTTTTATGTGACCTCAAATGTCGACCGCTAGGGATCGAGATATTTGAGATGAAGTGCGACCGTTCACGGTCAAGCGCCTAACTTCAAATGACGATCATTCGGGATCGAGCCATTTGAGGCGAAGTGCGACCGCGCGCGGTCAAGTTGCGGACCTCAAATGACGACCGTTCGTGATCGAGCCATTTGAGGTAAGGTGAGTTGTGCCGTTCGGGGCGAGTTGTGCCGTTCGAGGCGAGTTGTGACCGTTCGAGGTCGGGTTGTGTCGTTCGAGGCGAGTTGTGACCGTTCGAGGTCGGGTTGTGCCGTTGGAGATGAGTTGTGACCGTTCGAGGTCGGGTGCCGTTCGAGGCGAGTTGTGACCGTTCGAGGTCGGGAGCCGTTCGAGGCGAGTTGTGACCGTTCGAGGTCGGGTGCCGTTCGAGGCGAATGAGTGTGCCCGGGAGGGGCTTAATATTATCAGTGCCGGAGTTATTGTTTGGGGGAGTTTTCGAATCAAAGACTTCGGCAGTTCGCTGCCATGCAAGAGGTGCTCATGGACCGTTCGCGATCCACGGGCATACAAGTAATTTTTCCATAGAATTGTAAATGTTAAAGCAATAATCATATGAACCTTACAGCATATATGTCCAAACAGGAAGAATTTAAATGTTTAAATCAAAATCAAAGCAAAGAGCAGAATGAAGATGTCAAAGCGTAAACTCTTACTATAACGCGGCTGGTAGTCATTCAGAGCATGCCTATGGATCTTGCGCGATCGCTCACATGTGTAAATGATTTAACCGTGTTAGTGAGTTACAACTTGTTCATCGTTATTTTAATCAAGCAATCAATGGATAATCAAACGGTGCCCCGATCCAGGGTCACCTCTAGTCGATGTAGGCGGTGGTCGCTCTGGCTCCACAGCTGGAGTTCGCCTCCTCACATACTAAAGGAGCATACCGTTCCTGATATGCCCTTCCACCTCGTCCTTCAAATGCCTACAATCATTAGTGTTATGACCGTTTAATTCATGGAATACACAAAACTTATCTGATTTTCTTTCGTCAGAGGTTGGATCCCTTCGCATTCGTCTACGATACGGAACCTGCTCCTTGGTATCCTGATAAATTCGTTCCAGACTCTCACTCAGCTCAGTGTAAGTGGTGAGTCGCGGCTCCCTCCGTTGCCGCTTTGACCTGTCCCCGTCATTCTCAGTCTTTCTTTTACCTCTACTAGTTTCCGCGCCTTTCTCAGGGGGATTTCCTCCTTTGATCGCA
The DNA here is from genome assembly GCA_030765085.1 of Allium cepa. NCBI lineage: Eukaryota > Viridiplantae > Streptophyta > Magnoliopsida > Asparagales > Amaryllidaceae > Allium > Allium cepa. Next base: position 862,844,320 of record CM060939.1, on the reverse strand, counting down.
TAAATATCAATTCCTTCTCCTTCTTCTCTTTCGGCGTTCGCATCCTCCAATCGCAGAAACTTTTCCGCCACATGATAGAATTCTCCTAGATCCACGGGTGGATCCTTAGTTAATGAATTTTTGAACTCTGTTCCGTCAGCTATCCTAGATACAGCCGCTATCATAACCATGGATGGATCTGGTCGATCCACCGAAGCTGCCGCCGCATTGAATCGCGTTAGGTAAATCCTCAAAGTCTCTCCAGTTTTCTGCTTTAGGGTTGCCAAGGTCATCACATTCATGGGTCTTGTAATGTGGACCCTGAATTGCCTCATAAATCTCTCAATCAAATCATTCCACGTTCCGATGGATCCATTCTCCAATTGTCTAAACCACAATGCTGCGATATCCGCCAAGTACAATGGAAAGCACCAGGCCATAACCTCCTCTGATGCCCCAACACTTCCATATGCCTCATATACTTCGTTAGATGAACCGTGGGGTCCGTTCTCCCGTCATACATGTCCAGCGATGGTAACTTGAAATCCGGTGGGTTCCTAGCTTGTCTGATTGCTGGAGAAAAAGGACTCCTATTAACATCCTCCAAATCTTTGTTTACCAAACCGCCTCTCATAGCTTTTCTAACCATCTCTGCCAACCTGTCATTGTCTCCGAGATGCAATCTTTGTTCATTACTTTTGACCTACCCCTCGAGTCCACGAGGGAATTATGGGATCTGCCCTCTTGACTGAGCGTTCACTCCTCTGCTGCTACCAGGTTGTGCAGATGCTTCTCTTTCTCTCTCTGAAATTGGATCTATGTTCTCCATGGGTGTGCCTCCTAATCCGGGTGCTATGCCGGATGGTCCTGCTCCGTTCCGAACTCCATCCGCTTCCCTATTCTGTGCTCCAAGTTGCCCAATCTGCTGAAACAAATTCTAAATCAACTCCTCTTGTCTTTTCATCATTGTCTCCATCTCATCCCTGGTGATGAAGACTGAAGTTTGGTTCTCTCCTGAGGATGCCCCTTGACTCCCTTCGTGCTGACTTCTTTCTGGTCTCTGTCTTCTACTTGTTTTCCTTCCAAGAGCCATAATCTCGGATAGACTTCTGGTTCTTAAAGAGAGTCTCTCAACAAATCTTTGCGAGGCAATGATTAAAGCGCTCCTGAGTTGTTCTCAGTGAAAGAACCAAAGTGTTCGCGCCAAAATTGGCCACAAACCCCAAATACGGTGAAAGCACCACTGTATGAATATAACTCAGCAATATTTAAACACAAATTACAGATCTCAGCAAATAACCCAAAAATGTTTGCACAAGAAATGGGCAAACACCTCCAAGTCGTATGAGTTAGTTGATTTTATGTTGTTTTTAGTGATTTGGGCAATTTATGCAAATATATGAAAAGCAGGGACTAAACTGTAAAATACACATAGATTTATAGTGGTTCCGCCAGAACGTGCCTACGTCCACTTTATATGTTATTCTCCTTTTTTCCTCAGATTACAAGTACAAAGCTTTGGTTACAAGTAACTGAAAGTTGTTTGAAAGTTCTATCCGTGCTTGAGCTCTCAAACTTCTCTGCCATTGTTGTACCCCTGCCCCTCTATTTATAGAGTGAAGCTGGGGGTATGGGTTCTGGATGTATGTAGCTGCTGGTGGGCCTGGGCTGATGCAATCTGGCCTGGCAAAGTTGGTTCGGCAATGCTTTGGTCCGGCGTTGCCTTGGTTCGACAGTGGATGGAGAATGAGTTGGTTCGGTTAGCGTGGGAAGAGTGTTGGTTTGGTGGGATTTGGTCCGGTAGGAGCATGGAGATGGAGCTGGACCGGTAGTGGCATGGTTCGGGGGAGAGTGGTTCGGCTAGGAGTTGGTTCGACAGGCATGGGAGGTGGGTTGGTTCGGTAGGAACATGGAGAGGGCGTTGGTTCGGTGGTGGCCTCCTTCATCTTGGTTCGGCGGTAGCACCGGTCTAGTGAAAACACGCCCAACACCGATTGATACGAATATGCTGCTAACCTTCACCATCCCATTGGTACGAAGTGCATCGATACGAACTCCTAAGTGCCTGATCGATTCGAACCATCCTTGCCAATTTGTTAATATTCCAGTTTTGACCAAAAATGGGATGACAACATTATACAGAATAACACACAGCGGAAACTCTAACCATATATCTACACGCTAAAGCCTCCTGCTCCAAAGCCCCTCCAGATTTCGTCAAGGATAACCTGAATCACTTGACTACTCATACATAATATGAGTACCCAAGAGTTTAATAAAACAGAAAATAAACACTCGGGTCAGATAGGGGTTTGGTGTGAGTAAACGGTTTAAGATTGCTTAACTTTAGAAAATCCTTTGAAAAGGAAAGGTATCACGTAAGACTTCCTACACATAAACATGGAAAAGTTTTTACCTTACGCTAACCAAAACATTTGATAGGAAAACCTGTGGTATTATAATAATGTCTAGGGTTGTCAAATAAATATGAAATAGCCGAAATTGTTACATTCACTAAATTCCAGCTACTAGCCACAAAAGTGGGTAATACAAACAAAACCGTAGGGTCTCGTAGGGAAAATGGGTTTCCATCAACGGCAGGGCTACTGGGGTACCGCCCGTCACAGTACGTGACCTAGATCACCGTACCGAGGAGTACTCCCACTCCCCTACAACACAAGGCCGGGACCATTCCTTACTGAACAGTCCCGAACAAGACCACCCCGCAGTTGGCTGCAGATCCAACTGCCCACAAAGCTGAAATAAAAAGGGACATCTAGACAGGGATGTATCTCGCTCTCCTGTGGGAGCTACCCACGAAGCCTTGCTGCACCTCCCCTGTTTTAGCCATTCCCGGTTAATGAGGCTTGAGGCTGTGATTACCTTTATAGGACACATCTATCTTAGAGTGCTCATCGTCCACCTGACGATGTTCTGAAAGCATTCAATCCATACAAGTTCGTTCCGGGTTCGAACGAAACCGAAGGCACTATCTCGTTGCACTCATTTTTGGAATCACCCTCAGAGTCAACGACGATAGGCCTTGCACTCTAAATCTCCATCTCGAACCTATAAGCACTATTCCATCAAACTCATTACAAAATCACCCACAGAGTTATACTGACGTATAGCCCTTACACCTCGATCTTCACTTGCTCCACTTGGATTAACAACCTACGTTTAATTAGAATCGTGTGTTTTTCGAATATCCAAATATGGAAAACCGATCCCGGTCTCATCGAAACCAAACGCCATTTTAATGTCCAAGTTATACTTAAGGGATTTAAACAATAGATATTTAGAAATATTACTTAACATAAATGGATGTATTCACAACACAGATAGATAAGCATCTATTATCACATGCATCTATACATATCACAAAGCAGCATATATATCATATTCAGATATAACATATTCACATCATCACCCATCAATCAATGTCATCCAACAACAACCAATATCATTAACTCATTCAATGATACTTATCAACCAATCATTCATCATTCATATAAAGTTTGATCCACACTTAAATTAATTTAATTCTTTCTTAATTAAATTAATTCTTAATTAATCGCTTGGATTATCATTAATCCAACTTACTTATTCATTAATTAATTACAAATTAATTAAATCACTTAATTATCCACATCATATAATCTTTCTTGATTAATTATCACTTAATTACTTTAAGTAATTATTACTTAATTATCATATTAATTAATCATCCTGATTAATTACTTCCAAATTATACTAAGTAATTACCTCTTAGTTACCTTTTTTAAAATTAATCATACTTGATTAACTATTCTATAATTATCCTGATAATTATTCCTTAATTATCCTTTAATCATACCTGATTAACCACTTTTAATTAATCACACTTGATTAATTACTTTTAATTAAATACTTGATTAATTACTTTTAATTAAACATATTAATTAATTACTTTTAATTAATCACCTTTGATTAATTACTTTAATTACATTTAGTAATTAAAACATAATTATAAATTAATTATCTTGAATTATTAATTAACAATTAATAATTATTTTAAATAATTAATGATTACTTCATTAATTAAATTCTTTCTTAGTTAATTACTTTAACATGTAATTGATCACTTAATTAATTACTCTTAATCCTTATATTAATTAATCATTAATCAAATAATTTAAACCTTTAACTAATTATTAATTAATTCTTTAATTAATAACTAAAGTGATTAATCCTTAATCACATTTACTTAATTATTTTAAATAAATTAATTTACTCTTACTTAATAACATCTAGTACTTAACCACTTAATTCTTTAATTACTTTCCCAAGATTAACCCATAAGTGATTATCTTAAACAATCACAAATCAATTATTTAATTAAATATTTAACTTAATCATTTAAAATTAATTAAATTATTCTTAACTATTAAAAATAAAAAGATTCTTAATTAAGATAACCATTATCTAAATCAAATCATTTTTATTAACCCAAACACTTTGATTGTTAATAAAAGTTGAATTATCTTAATTATTTCCACAAATTAATTATCTTTGATTAAATCAAAATTCTATATTACTTAATAAAAACTTTATTTCTAATTGATTACTAAGTTCTTAATCATTATACTTAATTTAAAATAAAATATAACCTTTAGAATTCAATTTATAATTGAACACATTTTAAATTAAACTTTTGAATCTTTTAAAACCCCTTCCCAAAGCTATTTAATAAAAATTTAATACAAACTTATTTCAACCTCCACTTATTTTTTTAACTTTCGTATTAATATAAATAAAACTTGTTTAACCAACTTAAAACAATTTAATTTTAAAAAAAACAAACTTGTTTAACTCTTATTTTCTAATCTAGAATTATTTGCAAAATCATATTATCTTGTTTTTTAACCTTTATAAACTTTACTGTTAAATTTTCTTAAAATCTTAAAACTGTTTGAACCCAAACCAAACACCTGCCCAACATACACGAGCAAATCACAAAAAATCTCGCTTCTACCCTGGAAAAAACAAGCAAACACCCCGAGCCACTCCAACCTTAAACCTGCTTCGAGAAAAATTAATGCAAACCCGAGAAGAACTTCAAGCTCCCCTCTTCTCTCCCCACAACCCAACCTCCTGATACACACAGCCGTGCACATCAACGTGCACGACCACGTCGGTCGACGTTGAACACTACGCCGGCCACCTACAAGTCACGATTAACCCCTACATCACAATGATCAACCCGGAAAACAAATAACGCTCGGAATTCGAAAAAAGACCTTCGAACCCATCAATATGAAACACTGTGACCAGAAATTTCACACCGCCGACCATCCCTTGCACGATATACCTCGCCACCTTAGCCGAAGCTTCATCACAATCCCCTCATTCCACAGAAACACACACGATACCCTCCGGTTGTTTATCGACACCGAGAATTCCAACTGAACAACAATGACATCTACAGGGTGTTTAACCCTATTTCGAGCAAAACCGACCACCACGTTCATCAATAAAATACGTGAGTATTTTTCTGATGATTCACCATACTTCCTCCACCTCCATGCTCAACGGCGAGAACCAATTCGCCATTGTTCGCCATGAATCGACCAAATTACCCAAAACCAATAACCCGAGATACCTCACTAATTACTGAATTTAAATTGTAGTAATCACACTAAAATTCATGGTTTTCAATTGCTATTTCAATCATGTAATTAAAACATAAAATTTATTTAATAAAATTTTGACCCAACTTACCATTTTACTGTAAATTTGAACATTTTAAACTAGTTATTCAATTTTAAAACTTACAAGCATTTTTAGATGATAAGTTAGATGATTACAAACAACTTTTATTCACAACTCATAAGTAAATTTAGATTCAACATGGAGTTATTGATTTTAATATGGAATTGATATCTTTTAATGTCACACAGAGATATGAAAACTACACAGGCATTCAAAAATGCTTAATTCAAGCATGCCTCCAAATTTAATTCCAGTATTCAAATAACCTCCAGATATTTATTCACAATACAAGGTAGAATTCATGTTTTAAAACTGTTTTTAAAATTTATTCACTCACTTGATTAAACAGAGGACAGAGCAGAAGTTTCAATTCACAGGCATTCAACTATTCATACTTCCTAAAACATGCATTCACTTCAAATCAAATATTTAAGATATCAAGACATCATTCAAAAACAAGATGAAATTCAGGTTTAAAACTGTTTATAAGATTCGTTTACTCACCTGATAGAAGCTGTTCTTGAATTAGATCTACCTGTTGTATTATTGAAGTTTACATATGATGCTTGATTGCATCTGATATCTTGTTTCAGATGTTTAAATTTCCAGCTTGCATGCTAATTAAGTTTCCAGGTCACTTCTTTGTACTTGAATTTTCAGTTTTCTTTAAAGTAACTTCTTCCATTTTTGTTTTGATTTATACGCATTCTTGATCTTTGTTTGATTCTATATCTTTGTTTATTTATTAAGTTTGAGTTGAAGAAAAAGTGTTTTCAGCTGAAGAATAAAACCTATCTTTTATATTTTACAATTAGATTTTAAATTTTATTATTATAAATTAAAAAGACATTTGTCACTTAAGGTTATAAGGATCTTACACGTGTCATAACATACATTAAAATGTTTACAAGTGTTATTAACAAACTTAATATACTTACATGTAGTTTTTTTTCATATGTTTTATAAATATCCTACAAATGTTATTATGTTTAATCCATATTTACACAAGTTATTTTTCTAATGTTTTATTAATGTTTAAAATGTTATTTTTCTTTTTAATAATCTATTTAAACTATATACATATATTTATGTAATATTCATATGAAATCAAGTAACTTACATTTTGATTCAATTTAATGTTTATATGTTTGAAACATCTATTTTAATTCAACTCTTAAAATTTTAAAACAAATTTATCTTGTGTTAAAATTAAAATGAAAAGATATTAAGCAAATGAACTTTTAAATTTAAATCTTATCTAAAACTCAAGCTGAACTATTTGTTTATAATAATAAGCAATTAACTTTGTTATTTAAAATTTAAATTTCAAATATCATTTCAAAGGCATTGAATCAAATTAACATTTCAAATACCAATTATATATTTATTAAAGTTTGAAAACACTTATTAAATTCAAATTAATAAAATTCTTATTTCAAATATATATACAAATATATATACACATTTCAAATAGAAAACATTTAAATATTAAATTTGTTAATCTCCATATTAAATTTTAAAACAAATCTCAAATCACAATATATACATTTATATATATTACAATTTGAATATAAAGTTTTATTACATTAAACATTCCCTATTTACAAGATATGTCAATATATATAATATAAATAGAAAATAAAATGAGTCTTACCAATTACCAAAATAAATATTTCCAAATCAAATTATTATAAACTTTCAAAAGAATTAATCTTGCCTATATATATTATTAAGAAAAATGTTAATAGATATTAACAAATTATTATTATTAATCTTTAAAATAATTTTAACTTGTCAATTTATTATATAAAATGATCAAATCAATTTAATTATTATCAAAGATTATTAAATTGTTATTGCTCAAAATTCCGGGTCGTCACATTCCTCCCCCTTAAAAGAATTTCGTCCCCGAAATTTAAAAGCAAAGATAATTTAATAACCTAGCCAAAGAATTTAAATTTTGAACAGCAATCACACAATCAATCATACACTACCAATCATAGCAACCAATTCAAGCAAATAATTTTATCTATCTAGAAAAATTCTGAATAGAACTTACTTATATTATCTTGAGTTTCCCAGATACCTATACTGGAATACTCGCTCTACAAATCCTAAGTAACTACACTATTAAAACCAAGAACTCCCTCATCTGGATCTACAAATCTAAACAAGATATCAGATTAAACTCAAAACCAGCACAACTACCAGATTCTTCTAAACTGCTGATTCTATTACTCAAAGAATCAAACACATATTCCTCAGAAATATGTGAAATACAATGAATTTCAGTTATCTGAACTAGCAATTCAATCCTGTAGATCAAAATCTAATCTCTATAGAACACAGGGAAAAAAAACTCAAAATACCTCCAGAGCGAACTCTCCAGTTTTACCAAATCTTATATCTCCTTTGATCGGATAAAACCAAAACAATGTCCAAATTCTAACTGCACATTCCAAATCTCCTCAATTCTAACTGCATAACTCTTCCGATGCTCCTGAGCCACCTTCAATATTCCTGATCAGCCTGACCCTTGCTGATTGCTTCATGCAACAGACTGGACCAAAAATTAAACCAATTATCCAGATTCTATTCAACAAAATGGCCCTCTCCAAAAATAATTTGCTGAAATCCAAAATACAACTCTATACCACAAACATCAATGGACTTCAAACCTACCTCTCTTATCTAGAATAGCCAAACATTTGCACTTGACAACTTTACCTTCCAAATCCAGAAAATTTCCTCATACTTGAATTTCCTGTAGAAATTTCTTTACTGCAACTCCCGGTTGCTCCCATTCTAGAATAATTCCCAACTCGCTTGTAACAACCCGCATATTTATCGATTTTTATATTTAAATATTTTATTGTTACTCGGAATTTAGTCCGAAAAGCTACTTTTTGCATACTGTCGAATTAGGACTCGGGACCACTCTCATTGAGTTTAAATGCCGTTTGCGACCTTTTTTAGTATAAGTTTCGATATGTTTGGAGTAAGTTGATTTTTGCTAGTTTTTCACTTAGGGCTTTGGTTTGGGCTGAGCCCATTAACCCCACTTATATATTCAGTCCCAACCCTTCTCCTCTTCATTACTTCATTCCTCATTTCCTTATACTCAAGCTTTATATTAATGGAGAGTGGAAGAGGAAATTAAAACTCCAAGCCCTAGTTTTCTTTTGCAAATCAAACTCTAGCTCCAAACTAATAGAAGAACCCATTGGTAAGCTTCTCTTCTTCTTCTCCAACTCATTCTTTTATCAATTTCAGAAATTCCTAAACCTAACTTTGGGAATGTTCTTCTTTTAAAGCTTAGAATCAAGCTTCTTTAGTTGGATTTGAAGAGTTGTTGATTCTCCTTCGCTTCCAAGCTTCTTCTTCAATCGTTTGGGTTCAAAGGTGAGATTTTTATCTCACATCTATGTCTATAACTATCTTTGATTATTGGGTATGAATTCCAAACACTTATTTATGTTCATTTGCTTTTGATTTGGATTGAATTGGTGAATATTCCAATTTTTGGTGTTTTGTAGTCAAATCTTTAAAAATCCAATCTTTAATGTTTGAACATGTTTTTGATGTTGCATCGAAGAGCCTATAGTGCTGGGAGGTCGATTTGCATAAATCCTTAGCATCCATCGCTCGTTCTATCGCATTTCGGTTTGGATTTGCCATTTTTGGTCTAGGCTATTTTTTTGCCTAGTAGAAGATTTCAGACGTCTGAAATTAATTTCAGACGTCTGAAACCAAATCCAGACGTCTGGTTGAAGAATCCAGACGTCTGGAAAGGGGTCTGGACAAGGCAGAGACTAAATCCAGACGTCTGAAACAAAATCCAAACGTCTGGAATCAAATTAAGACGTCTGGTTGAAAATTTCAGACGTCTGAAATGGCCCAGGAAATTAAAAATAGAAGAGAAAAAACACTTATACTTCCAGATACTAGGGCCAGACGTCTGGGAACACCTACCAGACGTCTGGAACTGTTCAATTTGCCTATTTTGGCTATTTTTGAGTAAATTTCCAAGGTTTATCGATTTTTGTTGATCCGGTTAGTTGTTATCACTTATTATCAACCTTGATGACTTCTTTTTATGGATTTTTGGGAATATCCATTTCGATGGATTCTTTATCGGTTTCTTTGGATTTTATTCACGTCTTCGAATGTGAATTTTGGTGATTGATTGTTCTACAATCATTTTTGTGATTTGTCACTTTAAAAATATGAAGGTTTTCTATACTAGTAGTAAATATCAAAATTCTTTCATCAAAACGATTTCAACATTTATTTTATTACTAAGCTCGTTTCTTAGACCGTTTTCCAATCTATTAGTATATACAAGCCTTTACCTCACTCGTATGAGAAATCTAAATAAACGACCTAGTAAAACGAGTGGTATGAAACGCTTGCGTTTACTTCGTCGGTTAATTCTTGGACTTGTTCGATTGAAACTCTTGTGACAATTTTCTAGTGGAGATCTACAATTTGTTCGTAAATATTTAAGTTAAGCTAGTGGTTATGGGACATGAAGCGAAACTCATATATTTACTAGCTTAGTGTAATTGACACTTCTCGTTGATCATGACGATCATCTTTGTGATTTAGACTAGCAATGTGCGATGTCTCTTTGTCTGCGAGGGAGACTAAACCCCGTTTTGTGGAGTTTCGACTCAAATTGGTGGGGTAGCAACCCATGGTCTTCGGGCCGTTTGTGGAGCTTCGGCTCAATTTGTGATGGTTAGCAACCATGAAATTAGCGTTCCGTTTGTGATACACGTGTTGGTGAGCTTTGTGCTCCCGTTTGTGTTAGGCCTTCCCCCTTTTTGTGATTTCTGGATTTCTTGAGATGATTTCATGAATTTGTGTTTCACCAATTTTCGTGATTTCCATTGATAAGTTTTATCGATATTTGTGCATTGGTGAATTTCTGTGTCATCGACTTTTGTGATTGACTTTGATATAATCGTCAATATTTATGGTTTGGTGAACGAAATAAGGAGTATGACATTTTTTTTGATTCTTGTGTAGATTTTGTGATACTGATTAATCTCTTGTTGATTTTCAATTACTTATATATATCACAGCTTGGCATTGTGATTATTATGTGTTTAGTCATATCTCTTATCCTATATCGTTTCATCTGATATTTATAGTTAGACTGATCCGTTTATTATTTTCTTATTAAATAATACTCGGGTCGGATCGAGATGTTACAGGTGCTTCAGCTTGACTTCTCACTTGGGATTGATTTCTCTGACTTTTGGTTAACTACTTAGATTAGTAGTTTATTTTATTGGATACACTTGAGATATGGACTCATATTTATATTCTTTTGTATAGCACGTGTTGCTATTCTTTTGTATTATTGTGGATCTTTTTGACCACTACTGTGATATACACTTTCATGTGTTAGTTATATATTCATATCTTCTTCCGCCTTTGTGATATGAATTGTCTGTGACTGATTTATGTTATGTTTATTTCTATATTTGTTTCCGAAGATATTATAGCCACTGTGTAGTAGCTTTGAGTTTGTGTCGGTATGCCGGGTTTCCTCTTGATAAATAAATGCATGTAATACTATCTGTCATATCGATGCTCGCACAAAGCAATTACACGCATGGTCGCTCCTCAACAGCCTTATTCTCTGTGCTAGTTGACAGCATTACACCGTAATGTCGTTGGCTAGCGTGGGTATAGAGGTGGGGCGTCACATCGCTTCCGCTGCACAACTCTGATCTAGAGCAGATAAGAATGCTATCGAAGAACACAAGAAAAATCTTTCTTCATATACTGTTCATCTGACTCATAAAAATCTTAGTGACCATTCCACTTGGTCAAAACATCTTAGCAGAATCTCAACTTAGAATAAGATGATCAATCCAAAGAATCCAGATCTGCCTCACCAAAATCTTCTTGCTCTAAGAGTCATCCTACTACAGGGTTGAACCATCAAAATTACTCCTGAATTCCAAGTTGATAAGAAAACTCAATCTCCGATTCGGGTCAACTTCTGATTCCTTCAAAAACATCTATAGACCCTCTGACTACTTCCATAGCTTTTACCTTCATATGAGATGCCTCAATCTCAAACCAAGAATACTCAAAGATTCCCAAACTAATCGTAAGTCACTTTTGCGATTCCGCTCAGTTCTGATTCCAAAGAACTGTCTCCCCAACTAGAACAGCTTTTCCTGTTCAAGATAAATCTTCAAGAATGGCTTATCTATCAGAAACTGATAGATCACTTCCAACAAATATCCCGCTCTACCAAGCCTCCCGAAGAAAAGAATAAGCCTTCACTATCTGCCTGGTCTGCCGATAATAAAATCCCAAAAATTACTGAATCATCGAAGAAACAGATCCATGCTGGTGCTTCCAAACTTCACTTCAATGATACTACTAAGCCAAAAGATCATCCTTAACCACAAACTCCTGAAAATCAAAACTAACACCCAATTCCATTAAAAATCCATGAGACGAGTAGACATCTTCTCAATAAACTTGGCTCCAAACCAAACACCAACCTCTTTATCTTCTTAAGAAAACAATTGAGACCATATCCGAAATGAGGTAGTGTTAACTCCATCTCGGCCATGACTCAGATACCGACTTAAGGCTTAACAGTTACCGACCCAAAGGGATGCCGACCTAATGCTTTAACAGAATACCGACCTAAGACTTAAAGAATACCGACCCAACTCTCTAAAACAAGATGCCGACCTAAGATAGCTACCGACCTAACACGGGTACCGGCCTAATGCCTTAGGGGATGCCGACTAAACAGGAATGCCGACCTAAGATTTGAGGGGGTACCGACCTAATAGGTGAGTTAGCGATCTAACATGGATGCTGGCCTAAGGTAGATGCCGATCTAACTGCCCAAGGAAGTTGTCATCCTAACAGCTCAAGACAGGGACAAGATCACGAACTACACTTGAGTCGCTACCGACTTACGACCTATGTTAAGTCGTTCACGACCTAAGCAAAGGAAGACAAGTTCAATGCAACTACTTGGCACAGTGGCCTCTTAACTCGTACACGGTTCAGGACTTACCAGTTAAGCCATGACTTAAGACTTGCCAGTTAACTCGTTCATGACTCACGACCTAGCTTGGATCATCCACGACCTAAAGCTACTATATATAAGCCCGATGCTGTATTACTGGAAAAAGGTTGTGTTGACTCGGGGGCGACCAAGGACTTATAAAAGTGAACCTTTGTGAAACCATAGGGTTTGGCCAGATAAGTCGGCCACGACCTGCCATAGGTCGGTCACGACTTACGACCCAAGGGGGAAATTTTCCTATAAATACCAACCTACCTCAAACATGAAGGGGACTTTTTGGCTGATCTCTTTAAGCACCGATACTCTGCTGAATTCTCGACTCACTCAACACTTCAAATAGGAAAGGCATCTCAACTAACTTCGAGAGGAAATCTAACGCAATCAACATGGATTTAAAGAATTCTTCTGCATCAAAGTTCTAGTTTTTTGTCTCATCAGAATTGTAATTGAAGATTGTTGTAAAGTTGTAATTGATTCAGTAATAAAGAGGATTAAAGTGGACGTAGGCTTACCTGAAGCCGAACCACTAAAAAAACTGTTGTCTTTTCTGCTTTCTCTGTGAATTTTCTACTTGTTTTAGTTCCCGTGTTCACGGGTGGTGCTTTCAGTCAAACTCAATCTACACCGGGGTGTTAGCGTTCGATTTTCAACGTTAAAATTTTTGGTGATTTCATTGAGAACTGAACTCAGGATATTTCCACCATTGCTCCGCAAAGGATTGTTGAAAGGATTTCTTTTAAAACCGAAGTTTATTGGAAATAATGGCTCCTGGGAGAAAACGAAGTTCTGTAAGATCCGGCAATGTTCAAGAGAATACTGCCACCTCTCCTCCTTCAAGTCAGGCTGCTCCAACTGTTGGAGTTACGCGAGCAGAATTGGACGCCGTAGATTTGGAGTTTAATCAACAATTGAATGCTCGAAATGCGCAGTTGGAAGCTCAGAATGCTCAGAATGCCCTTATCTTAAGTAAGTTGAATGATCTGCTAGGGGCAAACCGTCAACCGGTTAATAATGATGGGAACCCTACTGTGGGAGTTCAGGATGTTGAAGAGAACATTTCTCAAAGAGTCGCAGACCCTGCGGAAAGGACTCCTCTTCAAGCTGGGGGATCAGGTCCGCAGCCGACCCTCCGTGAACGATTGTCAAGACAGAATTCAGAGAGAGTGGCAGATGTTTGCCCTCCAGAACCTCTAAATGATGAAGAGTATTTTTCGGGTATGGTTCGCCAAATCATGAAGGAAAATATGCGAAGAGATGAAGATGAGAAAGAGTAGGGTGTTGCTCCAAGAAAAACTCCATTTACTGAAAAGATCTTGAAGGCAGAGTTCCCAAGGAATTTCGTTCCCCCTACTATTCCGGCTTACAAAGGGACGAGTGATCCAAACGAGTTTCTGTATAAATATGATTGGCATATGACGGGTGCCAGAGCGTCTAATGAAATCAAATGTCGATATTTCCCGATATATTTGGAAGGTGTGGCTCTACTGTGGTTTACAAAGGTGCCAGTCAGGTCCATTGATCAATTCTCCGATTTGACCAGGAAATTCAAGGAGCAATTTCGATTGTATGCTTCTAAAGCAAAGGATATAATGTCGCTGTCAAGTCTAGAGAAAAATCCGGGAGAATCTATCAGATCATTTTTGAATCGTTTTAACATAGCATGGCCGAGGTAGATAATGCTGAGCCACGCATGGTCCTAACATACTTGATGAGGGCGATTGACAAATCGAGTGAATTTGGAAAATGGTTGAAAATGAAAGAACCAAACTCACTTGACAAATTCTACAAGAAAGCGAATGAAATCATGCGCTTGGAGAGCCTCCAAACACCGGCTAATGTGGTATTAGTGGAAGCCGGGAAAAATGGTGCTCCTTTGAACAAGAAAGAACCTAACACTCAGAAAAGGGGAAATGATGGTGGAAAGAAACAGGGACATGCTAAGAAAGGCCGTCCTTTCAATTTCACACCCTTGACAGATACCCGTGAGAACAATTTTTTTGCGACCAAGAATGATGTCAATTATCTGACACCACCTAAAGTGAGAGTTGGGATTAAGATGGAAAAAAGTGGAAGGTTCTGCCGGTTCCACAACCAACCCGACCATGACACTAACGAATGCCGTTAGTTGAAAGAGGTAATTGAACAACTTTTGAAAGAGAACAAGCTTCAGCAGTATGTGAAATGAAATAGAAATGCCCTAACCTCGTCGACTCAAGGACATCAAGTTCCCGCTCACCATCCTGGCTCAAGCGAGAAGGCCGTAGAACATGAATCAGAAAGGCCTATCATCAATATAATAACTGGAGGACCTCACCGAACAGGCAAAAGCTGAGGCGAGATGGAAAGGTATGCCCGGGCCTTGAGTCATGTACCAGCTGAAGTGAATGTTTTTGTTTTAGAGAATGATGCGCCTTTAAAGCAACAAAAGACTTCCACAGATGATATTGTATTCAGTGCCAGAGATTCTTTAGGTATCGAGGCTCCTACCATAGATCCTCTGGTCATATCCACTGGTATTGGGCCGGCTACTGTGAGAAGAGTTCTAGTTGATTGCGGAGCTTCATGCAATATTCTCTTCAAGAAAACCTTTGATCAAATGAAGATTCCAATGGCTGACGTCCAAGTTTCATCACTTAAGATTGCTGGGTTTGTTGGAGAACCCAAACAGCCGATTGGGACCATAGATTTGTTTGTAGAACTCGGAAAGGGACCGAGGAAGGTGGCTCGAAAGCAAACCTTTATAATTGTTGAAGAATTCTCTGCCTACAACGCCTTTTTAGGCCGACCAACTCCTGCTGCGTTCAAAGCTGTTCTTGCCCCATGGTGTCTAACTCAAAAATTGCCCACAGATAACGGAATTGGTGTGATTAAGGGAGACCAAGATGCGGGGCGAGAATATTACTTTGCAGAGTTGCGAGAATCAAGGAAAAGAGAAATGGGAAAAGGTGCGGCGACTCCAGTTCGCACCAAAGAACAAGCCTTGTAGCAATTACAGGGTGGACCCTGCATTGGTGAACGTAGCGCCGCACGAAGTGAGATGGATCCAAGGAAAGACAGTGCAGGGGAGAATAGGGTAGCACCGGTGGAGGCAACAGTGCCGGTATCCGTTGACCCAAAGGACCCGAACAAAGTGCTGAATGTGGGTTCACAACTCAACACAACGGTGCAGAATGTTCTGATTTCGTTTTTGAAGGAAAATTTGGATGTATTCGCTTGGACTCATGTTGACATGTGTGGAATATCCCCAGAGATTGCAGTACACACTCTGAACATTGATCCAAAGTTTACACTTGTAAAACAGAAAAAAAGAACTCAGGGTCCTGAGAGAATGGCGGCGTTAAAAGAAGAAGTGGATCGGCTCATGGAGAACGGTTTCATCAGAGAATCTACTTATCCAAATTGGGTATCAAATCCAGTGCTGGTTAAAAAAGCTAACGGAATGTGGAGAGTGTGCATTGACTTTTCAGATCTGAACAAAGCCTGCCCCAAAGACTGTTTCCCGCTGCCCAGGATTGATTAGCCGGTGGATGGGACGGCAGGGCATGAATTGTTATCTTTCATGGATGCATACTCCGGATATGACCATATTATGATACATGAGCCAGATCAAGAAGATACGAGCTTCATCACAGATGTTGGACTCTACTGCTACAAGGTCATGCCTTTCGGACTCAAGAATGAAGGGGCAACTTACCAAAGGCTTGTTAATGCCATGTTTAAACCACAGATTGGCAAGACAATGGAAGTTTATGTTGATGATATGCTAGTGAAGTCTAAGAAAGCAGTGGACCACATGGATCACTTGGCAGAGATGTTCGCAGTTCTCCGAAAATACAGAATGAAGCTTAATCCCTTGAAATGTTCATTTGGAGTGGAGTCCGGAAAGTTTTTGGGTTTCATTGTGAGCGCTAGGGGCATTGAATCTAATCCAGCTCAGATCGCTGCCCTGAAAGAGGTCAAGGCTCCTAGAACGAAGAAGGAATTGCAAAGTCTCAATGGAAAGGTTGCTGCTTTGAGTCGGTTCATTTCCAAAGATACTGACAAATGCATTCCATTCTTTGGTGCTCTGAAAAAAGGAAGGAAAAACTTTGAGTGGACTCCTGAATGTCAGAAAGCATTTGATGAGTTGGTTTGTCATATGGAAGTACCTCCGATACTTTCAAAGCCTGACAATGGGGAAGGCCTTTTCATATATTTGGCAATTTCACCTCATGCTCTTAGTGCAGTGTTGGTACGAGAAGAAGAAAGGGTTCAACGCCCAGTCTATTATATCAGCAAAAGATTCACTGGGGCAGAGATGAACTATTCAAGATTAGAAAATCTCGCCTATTGTTTGTTGATAGCATCAAGAAAATTGAGGCCGTATTTCCAAGCTCATCCCATCAAAGTCCTCACTGATCAACCTCTAAAGCAAGTCCTATTCCGTCCTGAGACTTCGGGCCGTCTTTTGAAATGGAATATTGAGCTCAGTCAATATGACATCACTTACCATCCCCGGAAAGCAATCAATGGACAAGCTTTAGCAGATTTCATCGCCGAATGTACGGATAAAGGTGATAGCGAGGAAGAAGCCACTGATTACATCCCAATCCAATGGAAATTGTATGTCGATGGCGCAAGGAATGATTACTGTTCCGGAGCAGGGGTTGTCCTTGAAACCCCAGAAGGGCGATCGCTATGTTATGCGCTGAGACTAAAATTCCCTTCGACAAACAATGAAGCAGAATATGAAGCCCTGATTGCTGGTTTGAGGATCGCTAAAGAACTAAACATTAAGGCATTGCAGATCTTTAGTGATTCTCAACTTATTGTCTGCCAAGTCAAGAAGGAATTTCAAGCTAAAGGAGGGAATCTACCCGCCTATTTATCAAAAGCCTGGGAGCTTCTTCAAAATTTTGACCGTTATTCAATAAACCATATACCCCGCAAAGAGAACATGAAAGCGGATTCTCTTACAAAGTATTCGAGCATTGGTGAAGCTCAACTATTGGGATTAGTTCCCGTCGAAGTCTTGTCAGCTCCAAGCACAGATGAAATGGATGTTTATTGGATTATGGATGTATCCCAAGAGCAAGAATCATGGATGACTTCGATACTTGATTATTTACTCAATGGTTCTTTGCCAGAAAATTCAAAAGAACGGCAAAAGCTGATGAGGAAAGCCTCCAGATATATAGTTCAAGATGGTAGTTTGTACAGACGAGGATTTTCAATGCCATTACTCCGATGCGTG